>OZ023262.1:13411253-13884563 GCA_964006375.1 Tillus elongatus
TACCTACTCGCTGAATGTCTTGGTTCATTATAGCTAATAATATAATTCAGATAACAATAGTTATTAGGAAAATATAGCTGGGTTGGTTATTATACAGGGGGATTAAGTATTTACTGACAATTGCTATATATTTAGAAATTATATTAAGTGCCACGTGTGCTGTAGTTATATGGTTGCTAATTAGACTGTCTCACGTAGTTATAGTAATTGGGTCTGCTTTGTCTGGCTGGCAGGTGTCAAGTGGAGGACCCACGGGCGGGGCACGCAAACGTAAGACCTTGATCGGTCTGTAAGGTGCCATAACCTTTGGGTATATAAAGTTGCGGGTACATTTGGATAGCGTGGATGGTCTCCTGTACCCAGGCCGCGCTACCTTGGGCCTAAGGTAAAGACGAGGGCAAAGCGGGGCCTTTTTGTAATAATGCTGACATGATATGCTTTATTAATGAGTTGTTGCAATGATAGACATATAAAGACATGTTTAGTATTTACGGGATATTTAGGATATTGATCATGTCTTCATTTAAATGGGGGATTTAGACTAAACAAGATTGAGCTGGACACTTACAGTGGTTTATCTTATATTGCACAGGTTTAAAAACTACGAGCACGTCCTTCTCTTCTGTTAACTAAAGCGGTGAGTGTCGATTAATATGTTTTTATGTTTTTTTAGCGTATCAAAATTCTCCTTATAGTTCATGCTCTCTTCTCTTAATACCAGGAAAGCCTCTGACCTTGACGAGATCCCAGCAATAGTTCTCAAAAAATGCGCACCAGAACTTGCTCCTGTCCTGACTCGTCTGTTTCAGACATCTTACAATAGAGGCATATTCCCTAGTAACTGGAAAACTGCTCGAGTACAACCCGTCCCCAAGAAAGTATTGAAAGCGCTTCTTAGCAACTACACTCCTATTTCTCTCCTTTTAGTCATCTCTAAAGTGATGAAAAAGTATATAAACACCGAATTACTAAAATTTCTTGGAAAACATAGCCTAATCCACGACCGGCAGTATGGATTCCGTCAGCACAGATTAACTGCCGACCTCCTTTCCTTTGTCACCCATTCTTGTAACAAGTCTATGAAACTACACGGCGAATCCCAGATTGTCGCTCTAGACATATCCAAAGCATTCGACCAGGTCTGGCACGCAGCGCTGCTTAATAAACTACCGGCCTATGGCCTACCACCAAAACTCTGTACGTGGACAGCAAATTTCCTCTCCAACCGGAGCATTTCTGTTGTCGTGGATGGCCATTCCTCTAAACTATATCCAATTAATGCAGGAGTTCCTCAAGGTTCTGCTTTAGCCCCTACTTTGTTTCTTCTCCACATCAATGACCTCCTCTCTAGTACATCCAACCCAGTTCACAGTTACGCGGACGACAGCACCCTCCACTCAAATATACAATATTCTAAGCCTGTCTCTTTAGCCCAATTATATGAGGATCGCAGACTCATAAGGGGTTCTATCTCTGTGGATCTCCAAAAAATATTACACTGGGGAAGTAGAAATCTTGTACAATTCAACTCCACCAAATCACAGTCTTGCTTTCTTTCTCATAAGAGATACACCAGCCCTAGACCCATCACAATGAACAACCAAGTTATTCAAAGTAATGAGTCCTTTTCACTTGTTGGCATTTCTGTGGATCGGAGTTTACGAAATTCCTTGTTCCGACTATTCCCGAACTTATGTAGGACAAACAAATAGACGCATCCACAATAGAATACATGAACACACCCTCGCAGTTAGAATATCCGACCCCTCATCGGCGCTGGCCATGCATCATATTCATATAGGACACAAAATAGACTTCGATAATGCCAAAACAATAGCACCGGTTTACAACTCCAAAACGAGAATTATCCGCAAAGCAATCGAGATTGAAAAACGTCCCGATTGTTTAAATAAGAGAGATGATGGTCTTCGCCTTCCCACTACTTGGAAACCTATTATATCTTCATTGCAAACACACAAAAAGAAAATAAATTTCACAGACAATTTTATTGCCCTAGTATATCTCTCAACAAATGCCGGTGACCATCTTAATACTCCTCATCCCCTAAGTACCGTGACCAAAGCCCCCCCCCCCCTCCTTAATTGACCGTGACCCTACTACTTTCACTGATAACGAAGCAGGTAGACGAAACGACATATATTGGCGGCCAACATGGCGGGTACTACAGACGTGCTAGTAAATGAGTTAAACAAACTTCGAAAAAGTGAACTGATAGATCTGATAATTAATAATAAACTTCCCAGTAACAGTGAGTCGGTGCGGGATTTACTTCTAAAACATAGTGAAGAGTGTAAAAAAACAAATCGTAATGGTGATAACGAAGTTTTTCATGATTCAAGTGATTCCGTGAGTGTGGAAGCGACTTGTATAAATCGAGTGTGGAGGAGAGTAGAAAGACACTATGAGACACTTATAAATGTAGTGCAGATGATGGAGAACACAATGTCGTCACAGAACAAAATTATTAGTATGTTGGAGAATAAGTCAAATAACAAGGTTAGAAAGAGTTTAGTTTCTAAGAAAGAAACACATGTAACGCCATCTAGGGACCGACAGCAGTCTTCTTTGGACTGGAAACAAAAGCAGGCTAGTGTAACTGAGAGAACGACGCAGGAGAAATCTGCAGATGTACAAAATGAAACCACGATGGACTATCCAGTCGATGATGCGAAACAATCTGACAAGATAAAAATTAACAGTCAAGAGGTCGATGACTGGAGAAATAAAAATAAACACAAATATAAAGAAAAAATATTGTGATAGGAACCAACAACAGAACATCGGCTAAGTTAAATTTAAAAACAGTGCCTAAAAATGGTTACATACATCTGTTTAGGATGCATTCTACGACCACTGAGAAAGAAGTGCTTGAGTACCTGAAGCAAACGGCAAATTCTATAGACTTTAAATGTGAGCTGCTAAAGAGGACCGAGGATACGTCGTCATTTAAGATCACTTATCCACTGGATCGCTTACAGGATGTTTATGATCCTAATATTTGGCCAGAAGGAGCTGCAGTTAGAAGATTTTTTCTATCTAGAAATTTTCAAGAGAGGAAGACGGAGGGACACAACTTATAGTTTCAGTCAAATCAATGAATTCAATGACGACAGATCCAAAGCTTGACGTGAAAGAAAATTTTCAATTTAAATTACTCCATATAAATGTTCAGTGTTTAGTCAATAAACTTAATCATATGGAGCTTATTATAAGTGAACGTTCGCCTCATTTTCTGTGTTTCACGGAACACTGGATTACAGATGTAAATTTAGTAGCGGGGTTAACAATTGGGGGGTACGTTCCTGTCGCTTGTTTCGTTCGAAAAAAGCACATACATGGTGGTGCGATCATTTTTGTTAGGAATGAGATTCAGCAAAGTTGCAAGGAAATAAAGTATATTGCAAAAATGTCTGCGGAGCTGCATATTGAATGCTGTGCGTTGGAGTTTGAGGGTAAGACTTGCTTTATTGTGGTCTATCGTCCTCGCACTTCCCGTGATTTTGATTTGTTTTTTTCTGTTTTGGAGAGTGTTCTCAATAAGGTCTGTAGAAAGTATGAACAGGTTGTTATCACGGGCGATCTCAACATTTGCAGTATGAATTCTCAATCTACAGAATCTAAGAGACTAAACGGTCTGTTGGACTGTTATCACTTAAAATCATTAGTAAACACACCAACGAGGGAGGGTAGATATCTGGGAGTACTGGTTCGTTCGTCGATAGACTATGTTATCACCAATATTGCAGATAGTGCTGCAACCGTGTTTGATCCTGCAGTGTCTGATCACAGTGCTCAAGAATTATTGTTTAACATACACATGATTGATCTTCCTGTAGCGGGTGATCGGTCTTGTTTTATTAGGCGTAGAGTGTTTTCTAGCCGGGCCGCTGACTTATTTGGTAGGTTTTTGAAAGAATATCCTATTCAGGTTAATTATTCGAAGAGGGCTAATATCGATCAGGTTTTTGGTGATTTTTTTTATCAGTTTATTACATTGTTTAATTTGGCATTTCCGGTGAGACTGGTCAAACTAGGGAACCCCCATGATAGAATGACCAGGTTTCAGTATTCTCCGGAACTAAAGAGATGTTCTGAAAATTTAAAATTGTTTAATCGACTTAGAAAATTGTGCAATTCAAACGATATAGATGAAAAATATAAGGACTTGAAAAAACAATTTAATTTGCGCATTCGAGAAGAAAAGCAGCAATTTTACTTAAGCTTGATAGAAGGCTCGGATAATAAGACAAAAACTTTTTGGTCACTTGTCAACAATAATAAACATACAAAAAATATAAAAAATGGGCCTAATAATATCAAAATAAGACATAATGGTCAGATTATTTCCGATACAAAAACCATAGTTGACTTGTTTGGTCATGTTTTCTCTTCGGAAGTTCAAAATCAGGTGAGATCTCAGTATGGTGGTCAGGCTTTGGGTGGCACAACGACTAGAGTGAATAATCGGTCAATTTTTGTAGAACCGTTCACTCCTTTTGAAATTGAAAACATTATAAATAACTTGAAAAATAAAAAATCATCTGGTATTGATGAAGTTCCCATCTCGCTAATTAAGCGATATCCAGAAACAATAGCCGGTTGCATCTGCCATATAATGAACTTGTCACTTGTCACCGGTGAGTTTCCAAGTCAGCTAAAGCAAGCCAAGGTAATTCCATCTGCAAAAAAGGGAGACAAACAAGATATTTTCAATTACAGGCAACTCTCAATACTTAGTGTATTTTTTAACAATGGAAAAAGCGATGGCTGTACGATTGGAGAACTTCTTGGGAGATCAGGGAATAATATCGAAGTGCCAGCACGGTTTCAGGCCTGGACTATCAACGGAAACGGCTGTTGTTGACATGGTGCAGTACATATACGACGAACTTGATAGGGGTCAGCGCGTGGTGGCTTTTATGTTTGATCTCTCTAGGGCGTTTGATACGCTAAATCCGCAACTGCTTGCGGAAAAGCTGCAGTGCCTGGGTGTTAGGGGCCCTGTTTGCGACTGGCTGCTCTCGTTCCTAACAAACAGACAAATGGTAGTATCGGTGGATGGAGTGCAATCACGACCTTTTGATGTACAGCTTGGCACTCCGCAGGGAAGTGTTTTGGGCCCGTTGTTGTTTGTCTTGTATGTGAATGATCTACCTGAACATATTGGGGAGGGGAGGTTGTTCATGTACGCGGACGATACGACAGTGGTTGTGTCGGGGTCGGATACACACGAGGTTAGCCGGAAGGTTAACTCGTTACTTGAACGGTTCGGTAAGTGGTGTGAGGCCAACCAGCTCCTTATAAATTACAAGAAAACCGTATTTCTTGAATTCAGAGCCCAGCAAAAGCAGGCAATTAACCTTGATTTTCGGGGCACTGTAGTGTCTCAGGCCACAAGCGTGAGAGTATTGGGGGTAACTATTGACCAGCATCTTTCATGGAAACAACATATTGAGGTTTTGTGCGGTAGGCTTAATCAGAGCCATTTTCTAATATTTCGATTAGCAGAGTTCCTTGAGACCAAAGCTCTGATGACTGTCTACTACTCGGAAGTTTATTCCTTGATATCTTACAACATTGTTGCTTGGGGACAGTCGGTTGAGGTGGAAAGAGTTTTTATACTGCAAAAAAGAATAATAAGAGTGATTTTTGGTATGAGAGTAACACAATCTTGTCGGGCGCTTTTCAGGGACGAAAAAATAATGACGCTAACATGCGTTTACCTAGATAAACTTTTAAATTATATTCATGGTGTCAAAGATGGGCTAACAAGGCAGTCTGAAATGCACTCTTACTCCACTCGCCACGGGAATCTGTTTAGGAACAGGATGTTCTGTAAAATGATGTACAGAAAGTCGCCCTCTTTTGCGGGGGTGGATCTATATAACAGGTTGCCGGAAACTATAAAAGCAATTCAAAATGTGAACGAATTTAAAGCATCGCTGAAATCATACCTAACCAATAATTGCTATTACTCCATTGCGGAGTATTTGTCTGATACCCGTGGGGCACAGAGCTGAGACGAACGAAAATTTTATTGTGTTTGTTTGAAATGTTTTCTAGTTTGTTTTTTACATTTGTTATCATAGTTTTGTTTTTATTTTAATAACTGACGTGCTCAACCATTTGTAAATGGAATTAAGGCAAAATAAATTATTGACTATTGACTATATAAGACAAGACGTGCAACGAACTGTCAGATCTCTCTGAGGCCTAGGGTTGAACACACCGAGATCTCACAGACGATCTCCGGCGAGATTTGAGGAGTAGGCAGATTGAGGCCCCGTAATCGAGCTACAACAACCCAACCCACCTTTGTCCACCGCTCTAAGGAGTAGGCAGATTCAGGCCTTAGAGTGTCCTTACATATTTCCTTTACCTCTTGAAAATGGCTCCAAAAAGGGAGCCGAAACGTGGAGTTTTCATAAATTCTGGACGCGGTTCAACCCGAGAACTAAGTATGTCTCACATTAAAGACCGCGGAAATCTGTTAATATATATATATATATATATATATATATATATATATATATATATATATATATATATATATATATATATATATATATATATATATATATATTGACTCGTCCAGTATTGCTATATGTATGCAATCTTAAAGACAATAAAGCTATTATTATTATTATTATCAATCTGAATGCTCTAATATTCTTGTTTCTTTCCAGGATGGCACCTTCTCATACGCCGACTTCAGCGAGGCGTTTCAAGAACTAGAAGTACAGCGTGTTATTCGAGCTTATGAGAATGGAATATCTGTGGACCTACACTGTTCACCCGAGGGTGATTGGACCAGGTTACCCAAGGAACCATTTACAAAAAGCAGCAAAGTCCGCGTCAACCCCAATGACGTCCTCACAGCTGGATCACCCGCCATCACAAACTTTATCAACTATGTGGCACCGTTCCTGGTAAATATATAATGTCTGATTTTAAATATAATAGATGTGCTCCTTATTGATTGTGGTTGCTCTTACTTGGTAAAACTGGTCCATACTATATACAGACTTGGAGACTACTTCTCTGGCTTCACTGTTGGGTTAGATGTTCTCGGATGTTGTTCAACATTTCTGTTCATCGTTAAGTCTAAAAAATTTACACAGCTTCTTCTCCTAAAGTGAACTTAATATTTCTGTGAAAGTTATTAATAAGATTTAAAAATTCATTTAATTCTGTATGAAAACATGTTAAAATATCATCTACGTATCTATACCAAAAGACAATATTATGGGAAAGTTTTGATGTTAAAATTTGGTTAATGAATCTTTTTAACGAATGCATAAAACAAAACTATTTTAAATTTAATGATAAAATTTATATGCAAAATGAAGGTCTGCCTATGGGTAGTCCGTTGTCACCTTTATTAGCCAATATATTTATGGAAAACTTAGAAAATCAAATTTTAACATCAGAACTTTCGCATAATATTGTCTTTTGGTACAGATACGTAGATGATATTTTAGCATGTTTTCAAGGTAGCCATACAGAATTAAATGAATTTTTAAATTTTATTAATAACTTTCACACAAATATTAAGTTTACTTTAGAAGAAGTAGCTAACAGTTGTATACATTTTTTATACTTAGCGATTAGAAAGTTAGAAAATAATTCATTTGACTTTTCAGTATATAGGAAACCAACTTACACTGACACAACCATACCATGCGATTCATGTCACCCTTTTTCACAAAAGCTGTCAGCCTACCATTCTATGATACATCGTGCATTTTCAATACCTATGTCACATAACAATTTTGGAAAAGAAATTTCAATAATTAAGCAAACAGGATTTAATAGTGGCTACTCTGTCAAAATAATAGATAAAATGACCGAGAGAAAAGAATACAAATTAGCGATTAATTTAATTTATCCAAATATTAGAGACAAAAAAGACAACAGGTACGTTTCGATAACTTATTTTAGTACCATTTCAGGAAACATTTCAAAAATTTTAAATACCTGTACAAATACAAAGGTAGCTTTTAAATCGTACAACACAACGCGTGATTTGCTATTTAACGCGAAAGAAAAATCTTGTTTCTTGACAAAAGCTGGAGTATATAAATTAGCTTGTACACATTGTAATGCAATCTACATAGGCCAAACCTCTAGAAATTTTACCACCCGATACAAGGAACGTATTTCTGCATTTAAAAATAACCAAGCTGACAAATCTACATTTGCAAAACATATTATTGATACCGAACATAAACCTACAGTAAATAACCGCATACAGCCACTACAGGTTTATATTGACAAACATAAACTAGACTTTTTTGAGGCTTTGGAAGTCAAAAAGCACACACACGACAATACCTACCTTGTTTTAAATGGGCAAAGTGATTTAATGAATTCCCCTTTCTTGGATATTCTTCTTTCTAATTAAATATGCCAAAGAAAATAAATTGAACTATTCTTTCAAAAAAGTTGTAATAAGACAATAAGTTGATGTATGTCGATACTTTCGCTGTATAGAGACTACTTTATTACTGTTATTGTTTAGTTGTTTTATTGTTATAACTGTTATTATAGACTAGTTCTATTTTTATGTTACATATTGACATACATCACGTGAACATTTTGAAAGCCTCATCCGTCATCTGTGTTTCATTTCATTTTATTTTTAATTTAATGAATTTTTTGATCAAAACATCATATAACATAGCAACAGATCTTTATTTGTAGTTGTCATGATTTCGTACTAATTCAATTTTTATCTGTCTGAGAATGCTGTCAAGCAGCGAAACTAGTCACAGAAACGTTGAAGAACATCCGAGAACATCTAACCCAACAGTGAAGCCAGAGAAGTAGTCTCCAAGTCTGTATATAGATATTTCCTATAAACACTGAAAAGTCCCTACACTTTTTACTTGATTTCTAATGCAGTTTCATAACATAATATTATATGTTTTATTGTTGAATGAATTACAATAGTAAATATACGCAATCGTCTTTAAAAGTTAAATGAAAGGTACAAAACAATACAGTACAAATTAAAAACTGCAGATAAACCTACAGTTTAACAAAAAAATCGTGACGAAGCAAGTGCGTTATAGCAGCCAATTTTCATAAGAATTGTACACTATTATTATCCGGCATATTAGTAAAGTTAATACTTTACTTAAAGCAAAATTAGTTAACCTGTTTACTAAAAAGTTTAGACTCAGGTGTGAGTCATTCGAAATGTGACTTAGAGTGGTGGTTTCTTTTCTATGGACATCGAATTCTAAAGTATCTTTATTCTCGATAACTAGTACATCTATAAAGGGTAATTTATTATTATTATTTTCTACTTCGTGGGTAAATTTTATGGAATCACATTTATTGTTTAATTTGGCAATAAAATCTTCTATTCTGCGAATGTTTGTGTTAAACACTGCGAAACCACATTCTAGGAAAATACTCACTTTCACTTTCAAGATCTGTTTCAAATCTACTCATGAAAAAAAGTCTGGACGCAGCAAGTGCGTTATGATAGTGAATTTTCATAAAAATATTTGAAATAGCAAATGTGATTTTTTTTTCAGAAAGCAGGCGTCAAATTTGGTTACCAGTATAACATATATAGTAGAACGTATTTCATTCATTGTGATAAGAAATGCATTAATTAGTTAATTAAAAAACTAAAAAACAAAACTAAACGTTCAAAAATGTTTATTCAGTTAAGTAAGTGTTCAAATTGTTGACCACCAGCTTCCATACAAAAGTATAAATTTTGTTCAAAACGAGCTCTGACATTCTGGAGCATTTGTGGAGTTATTAGACGGCATTTTTCAACAATGCGTCGTCGTAATTCTTCCAGAGACTCCGGTACTGTTGCGTCAATTCTACTCTTTAAATGGCCCCATAGAAAAAAGTCTAAAGGAGTTAAATCCGGTAATCTAGGGGGCCACTCAATAGCACCTCTACACCCAAACCATTTTCCTGGAAACTCTCTGTTCAAAAACTCCGTAACACGTTGTGAAAAATGCGGAGGAGCTCCATCTTGTTGAAACACTAATTGATTTTCTTGATAGCGATCATCATTTTCAACAATGCCAATTAGTAGAGGGTAAACGATATCTTCTAGTAACTCCAAATACGTTTCGCCACTCAAATTGCCATCAAGAAAAATTGGTCCGATTAAACGGTCTCCAAAAATGCCAGTCCAGACATTCAATTTCTGTGGAGTTTGAGTGTGGACTTCGTAAAAATTTCTTGGATTATTATCGGCCCAATAACGACAATTATGACGATTGACCGTAGAGTTTAATAAAACGTACAGTCGTCTGCAAAACAGATATTGAACAGAAAGTTCCCGTTATCAGCATTCGTGCAGTCATAACTTCACAAAACTCCAGCCGCCGATCAAAATCATCTTTATTCAGTTGTTGTACAAGATGAATTTTATACGGGTAAAATTTATGATGCTTCAATATTCGCAGAATAGTTCTTCTTTTGATGTTTGAAACAGTGGCCAATTTTCTCGTGCTCAAAGTTGGGTCTGCAGCAATTTGTCCTGAAACTTCGATCTCAGTAGTCTCATTTCTAACCGGAAATTCACGTTCAGGATCCAGTTTTTTGTTGGCTACTGAACCACTTTGTCTAAACTTTGCAACTAACTCCAAAATGTATTTTCTGTTAACATGTCTGTTCGGATGTCGTTCATTAAATAAATTTGGCACAGTCATCGTTTTTGAAAAAAAGTGTAATTATTTCAACTCTTTCTTCTACAGAATACATCATTGTGAAATTAATTTTCGGTAGTACTATCAAGTATCAAACCTACCGATAAACTGAAATAATAAACCGCATTTTTCTCATTCCGATAAGAAATGTTCTGATAGTCAATTTTTTGTTTACAAACCAACAAAACATTGACTATCAGCACATTTCTCATCGGAATGAGTGAAATGCGTTTTAGCATCTTTAACTGTGAATAATTTTTAAACGAGTTTATAAAACTTCCAAAAATAGTTGTGTGCTGAATTGAAAAAGAAAGAGCTTTCAAATAATGTAATACTCGACCCATGTTCCCTATTTAAAATATAAGGGTTGTTATCACCACCCTTAAGGGGTTGATGTGACAAAGTTGAGTTTTATGTCAAAACATGTCCCCCTCAATTAAAAAAAAAAATTGACGTGTTTCAGCGTTTCTTAAAAAAATATTCTCTGGACGCAAATCGGTCTGTTTCGTTTTCAATGCGCCACCTCTCTCTCTCTATAGTAACTTACCAAGTTTTATCAAAATCGGTCCATTATTTTTTAAGTTATAAGTGTGACACATAAATATATATATATATATATATATATATATATATATATATATATATATATATATATATATATATATATATATATATATAAATAGAAACTGATCCCGGTCATGTGTTCTCGGCGGCCTAATTAGTGCTCATTTGAAGGGATTTTTCCAAAATTCAAAGGTCGGGATCTGCTCATTAGTGAATTTTTTAAAGAAAATTCACTAAAAGGTCAGCAATAAATGGCGATAGCGGATTGCCGATTACCGTGCCTTGGGTTTGTTCAAAAAATTCATGGTTGAATTGAAAAATATTTTGTTAAATGCAAAGGTTCGTTAAAGTTAAATATTCTTTGGAGATATTTTTATTTACATTATCTATTTTTAACAACTCTTATAAATACGTTAACGCCTGCTTTGTGGGACCGCTAGGAAACAATGAGGTGACATCGAATGAAATTAAAACCTCGTTTTCAATCAATTTAACCTCTTTAATTTATTACTAAATTCAAGTAAATTTGATACTAAATAACTTTTTTTTGTTTGTTGAAAATCAGTTAGAATGTTTCATCCTCTGATGGAGCTAACTTTGTTAGCGAATCGATCGTTAGGTCTTTTAAAATGTGTTGTTGTGATTTGAGTTCTCCAAGTGTGCTTATTTGGGTCATATATTAATATCTAATCTATGAATTAATAATATTTAATTAAGTATTTTAAATATTTATTCTACTTTTTGATCTTAATGTTTTTATATTTTATTGACGCGTCTAACCGAAACATGTTACCAGCTCATGACAAGTAAATGTATCTACCTAATTATACATCTTTATAACGATTTCATTAAGTTACAGTAACCACAATCAATAAATAAAAAAAGTCTGGATGCAGCAAGGGCGTTATGGTAGTGAATTTTCATAAAAGTGTTTTTAATAGGAAAAATTTTTTTTTAAGAAAGCTTGCATCAAATTTGGTGATCAGTATAACCTATAGAGGAGAAACAATGTACCATATTTCATTAAAATAACTTTACTGTTTGAAAATGTACAAAAATCTTCCGAAAATAAACTTACAATGTGCTCAAAAAACTGGTTTCCTGGCCAACGAACCTTAGGTTAATAGTAAATTAAGCTATCGAAAGAAACATTTTATGAAAAATCACTACTATAACGCACTTGCTGAGTCCCGAATTTATTTTCTTACAAACATGCATTATCTTTCGATGGAAAAAGCAAAAATTGCAATAATATAAGGCGTTTTCGATTAGGAAAAAACATTGCATAACCAGCGACTAATGGGCCACCTGAGATTGTAAAAATAATTTTATAAGATGCAGCTCCAGACATCGTTTAATCAACATACAAAATTTTTTCTCATATCTTGTATAATAATGGATATATTGAGCTTTACCCTGGAAATGCGTCACCCTGTTAATATGCAAACAGATTAAAACTGAAACTAACCCGGATATGGGTTCTATGGGGCCTAGTTCGCGCTCATTTGAAGAAATATTTTCAAAATTCATAAGTCACTAAAATTGTATCCAACTCTATGAGTAAAATTGTGATGGCCAAAACTAAATATCAATGTAAGAAGAAGAGCATGCCTACATTTATATTACAAATGTCGGAAAACAAAATACTTATTTACATGTCACTTTGAAAGTAGATCTGACATTTATCAAAATAATTTTTCAGTTAAATATGACATGTACTGTTGCCGTGGATTATTATACACTATTGTATTACGCTTTATAAGAATCTTGTTTTTTTTTTTTTTTGAAAGATTATTTTACTGTTTAAACATTTTTCGATATGCCTTAACCTGAAATGGTTTTCGTCTCATTTAAAGTTATTTTATTATAGCGTCACCGTAGGTTTTAGAATCTAGAAATTATTCTGTTTTGTGTGAATTTTTCGTTGCATACCTAGAACAAGTTTTATTTTCTTTCAATTATAAATGACAATAATTTTAAGCAAATTCCTATATTTTCTGTGCCCAATGTGTTGATCGGATGCGAAACAGGAGAAGGAAATTTGATTTAAAGTTAACATGACGAAGAGAACTTTATTCGAGGCACGAGCGATGTTTCCATTTTTTTAATATTAAACATTTAGAGGTAAATTAGCAGATTAGCGTATTGTTCGCTTTTTGAAAAAAAAATCAAAAAGATGCTTAGAGGAACCCCTTTATACATTAACCATCGGACAAATGCTGTGATCTCAACTCCACAATACAGTTAAGAGACCTAAAGTAAATTTGAGGTTCTGTGCAAGGTAAACATGCTACAACGGAGCTAGAAATGCAAACTGTAAAAAACTCACCTTACAGAAGTCCATAGAAAGGACCAAAGCATCACATAAAGGCTCTATTTTAAATTAATTTTCTGTAAATAATATAATAAAATAAAGAACAATGAAGATTGTAGCTGAAACTTAAGGCTTTTCAACTTCTTACGACATTCATGCTGCATATTTGTATTCACTTAGGTACTCTATCTAGAACATGTCAATCTTGACGTTTCGAATCGCGACTTTTTTGACGTTTAAAGAAGAAAAACTTAAAAGCTTATAACTTTTTTTTATTTTAACGTATAGATTCAAATTTTGACATAAACCCTCGTACTCAATATGGTTGCCCTAACTTTGTTATTTCCGGAGATATAAAAATTTTCCGAAAGAAAGAACTAAATTTTCCGGGAAAAACTAGACCGATTTTCCTGGCTAACGAACTTATCCAAGCCACTTGCGAAAGGAAGGTACTCACCAAGTTTTACCAAAATTGGTCCATTATTTTTTAAGTTATCGGTGTGACATATAAATATATAAATATATATATATATATATATATATATATATATATATATATATATATATATATATATATATATATATATATATATATATATATACAGGCTGTTTCAAAAAACATGCACCATCGCTCGTGGGGCAATTCCTTACTAAAAAATAAGAAAAAAAGTTCCTGTGCACATGGGCTCGGAAACGCATAGTTTCCAATATACAGGGAGTTGAATTTTAATTTTTTTTTTATTTTTATAAATAATTTCAAAACCACTGGATTGATTTTAATGAAACTTGGAACTTGAAAGTTTATTATGAAAGTGCATATTTTCAAGTGAAAATCTACTTACAACTGCGTCAGTGGCGTGCGTACGGGGTAACTGTAAAAATTCATTTGGGGAAAAATATGTGCGCCACTGTCTTTTTCCAATTTTGATACATAAGTTATGAAGCTTATTACATAAGCCACAAAAGCTACCTCTTGGTATTTTTTCGTTCAGGGTATCCCATAGGAGATATAATTAATTTTATAAAAAGGGGCAAAGTACCGATTCGTTGGAGTAATGAAAACAGTAATCGTAAAGTGACATGAAACTATAATTTTTGACAGTTCTCTAAATTTTACAATTTTGAAGTGCTTTGTAGGCGTTAAAAGTGTTTTCGTGCTATTCTTTAAATTTTGATACGGTGCAGTATTTTCGTTTTTAGTTATTTGTTGATACTGAGCTGCTCATTAATATTATTTCCTCCTCTCAAGATGGTTTTCATTAAATACACTTCAGCGGATTTGACTGATATGTTGTTAATTTATGGACAAACAAATCAAAATGCTAGAGAAGCTGTGCGAGTTTATCAGGAAACTTATCCGCAAAGAAGAATTCCTGACAAAAATATTTTTCCACGTATTGTAAGACATTTGAGAGAAACTGGATCTTTAAAACCTTTAAAAGCTGACTCTGGACGCAGAAGATACCGCCGAACTGTACGAGTCGAAGAGGCAATATTAAATAGAGTTGAACGTGATCCTAGTACAAGTACGAGAATTATTGCCACCGAACTGGGTAATATTTCGGCATCATCAGTTCACAGAACTCTGAAGGATCAAAGTTTATATCCCTATCATTTTACACGTGTCCAGGAACTTCTACCTAGAGACTTTCAACCAAGGGTAATGTTTTGTCAGTGGTTCTTAAACAAACTTAGGCACGACCAACATTTTTCTAAACGTGTACTATTTACTGATGAGGCGTCATTTACGCGAAAAGGTATCGTAAATTTTCACAATTTACATACATGGGCCGATGAAAACCCACACTCTCTAAGAGTTGCAAATTCGCAGTATCAATTTTCCATCAATATTTGGGCTGCTATTATTGAAAATCACATAATTGGTCCTGTTGTTCTACCGAATCGTCTTGACCATGAATCATATTTAAACTTTTTACAAAATGATTTGCCGTTTTTACTACCGTTTATGAGAAATGTTACAATGTGGTTCCAGCATGATGGTGCGCCCGCACATTTTGCAGCAGTTGTAAGAACATATTTAGCCAACACATACGGTCACCGATGGATTGGTCGTGGAGGTCCGGTGTCATGGCCACCTCGATCTCCGGACCTGAGTCCTCTCGATTTTTATTTGTGGGGTCATTTAAAAGAAATAGTGTATAAAACACCAGTGAATACACGAGAAGAATTGTTGGGAAGAATAGAATATGCATTTGACAGCATTAGAGAAGGTCAAAATATTTGCAGAAGAGTAAGAAGATCTTTGCGCAGAAGGTTAAATAATTGTAACGACGCTAATGGTGGTCACTTTCAACATTTTCTTTAGCTTTGTTATTAAAGTTAATTGAGTAATGTACAAAAAACAAGAGTTTGGAAAAATCATGGTGTCTTTACGATTACTTTTTTCATTTTTTATTTTTTATTTATCATTTTTTATCAATGTTTGTAATATTCATTTCAATGTTTATCACCAATAAGTTTTACGTAGGTTAGTTATTTGCACGTTTATTGCTGTAATGTTTACTGTATGTTTTGTTTTTCATATTCTTATGGTTGCAGTAAACATATATTATTATTATTATTATTATTATTATTATTATTATTATTATTATTATTATTATTATTATTAATATTATTATTATTATTACGCCGACTAATCGGTACTTTGCCCCTTTTTATAAAATTAATCATATCTCCTAGGGGATACCCTGAACGAAAAAATACCAAGAGGTAGCTTTTGTGGCTTATGTAATAAGCTTCATAACTGATGTATCAAAATTGGAAAAAGACAGTGGCGCACATATTTTTCCCCAAATGAATTTTTACAGTTGCCCCGTACGCACGCCACTGACGCAGTTGTAAGCAGATTTTCACTTAAAAATATGCACTTTCACAATACACTTTCAAGTTCCAAGTTTCATTAAAATCAATCCAGTGGTTTTGAAATTATTTATAAAAAATTAAAAAAATAAATAAAATTCAACTCCCTGTATATTGGAAACTATGCGTTTCCGGGCCCATGTGCACAGTACCTTTTTTTCTTATTATTTAGTAAGGAATTGCCCCACGAGCGATGGTGCATGTTTTTTGAAACAGCCTGTATATATATATATATATATATATATATATATATATATATATATATATATATATATATATATATATATATATATATATATATATATATATATATATATATATATATAAACATATAAAGTCTGAAACCGACCTTGGATTTTTGTTCCAGAGGTCGTAAATAGCTCTTATTTGAAGAAATTTTTTCAAAATTCAAAAGTCGCGATCTCCTCAATAGTGAATTTTTTAAAAGAAATTTCAATAATAAACAATAACTAACTTGATAATATTCTAGGTGCCTGCTGAGCTGAACGACATTCTGGAGAGTTCAGACGTGGTGGGTAACATAAGGTTTTCCCGACCGACCCTTTACGTGTTTCCTGGTGGCCAAGGAGACGCTGCACTTTTCGGCATTAACGGATTTAACATGCTGCTGGATGGCGGTTTCTCCAGGAAGGCCTGTTTTTGGGACTTCGTCAGGCACCTTGACCGGCTTGACGCTGTGCTTCTTACCAGACTGAACAATAGTAACGTGAATGGAATTGGTGCTGTATTAAGGAGGAAGAGGGGGAACGCTCTTTATCCTCAGTTAGGGCATTTCTTTTGTAATCTTATGGTAAGTGATCTTTTAGAGCAAAACATTTTTTAACATAATACACTAATTGTTTTTTTTACGTTGTTTAAGGTGTCTGCACTAACACTACTCTCATTAAACTAAGTGAGATGTGAGACACGCTTTTTACACGTGTCGCCATCTCGTTGCGGAACCAAGTAGTATATTGTCACGGCAGCTCCAAATAACACAGAATGTTAAAAAATAGAGACTGTATATAATCAACTAACAATTGAGTAAATTGTCAGCCCTGCCCCATTTCTTCCCCAATATAGGGACAATGTATGTAAGGCTAGATGTATTCTCGCCACAATTAGAACCGTAGACCAGTTTCGCTCTAATTAGAGCTCGTCAGTACGGCATACTAATTGCAGCGAAAATACACCTATAAAGTAATACGGCTATGGCCTTCCAACACTAGTGAGATGTAAGACACGCAGCACGTGCTGCCACCTAGTTGCGGAACCAAGTAGTATGTTGTCACGGCAGCTCCAAATAACATAGAATGTTTGAAAATAGAGACTGTATATAATCAACTAACAATTGAGTAAATTGTCAGCCCTGCCCCATTTCTACCCTAATATAGGGACAAAGTATGTAAGGCTAGATGCATTCTCACCACAATTAGAATCGTACACCGAACTGACCATAGTATGCCGTACTGACAGTAGCGGCTCGTGTCTTAATGCATTGGGGGTGCGCAAGAAAAAAAACTTCGGGACGCAGCAAGTGCGTTATGGTAGTGAATTTTCATTAAAATGTTTTTAATAGCAAATATGTGTTTTTTTTTCAGAAAGCAGGCATCAAATTTGGTTATCAGTATAACCTATATAGTAAAAACAATGTGCCATGTTTCATCAAAATAACTTTATTGTTTGAAAACGTACAGAAATTTCCGAAAGTAAACTTAAAATGTAACCGAAAAAATCCCTTTCTTGGTCAACCTTATAGGTTAATAGCAAATTGAGCTTTTCAAATATGAAGCATTTAATCAAAATTCGCTACCATAACGCACTTGCTGCGTCCAGAATTTCTTAACTTACAAACATGCATTATATTTCGATGGAAAATGCAAAAACATAAGGCGTTTTCCACTAATTTTTTTTAAATTTGTATCACCAACGACTTATGGGCCATCCTGTGATGGTAGCAATAATTTTTTAAGGTGTAGCTCAAGACACCGTACAATTAATGTATACAATATTTTTTCATATCTTGTATAATAACGGATATATTGAGCTTTATTGATTTTTTACGAAAATTCTACAAAAAAAAGGTATTTGAACTTGTCCGGGATTTGAACCTGGGAGCTCCCGCACTCTAAGTGGAAATCATACCTCTAGACCATCGAGTTAGTTTTAATGTCGTATTCCAGCGGGCGTTGTAGTCATTTTAGTCATAATTAATGTTTAATGATTTATATAAAGATTATAATGTTTAATGATTTATATAAATATTATAAATTAGTATCTAGTTATTAAATTAAATACTGAAATCTCGGATAAGTTTTGTTTCCGCGGAAACACTGTTTCTTTCTCAACAGAATGACTGAATCGTTGGTTGTGATGCACAATCATCATCAATGTAGGTAGTCGAAGCCAATTAAATACGCATTATTAAGGATAACTCAAAAACTACTGGTCAGATCCTGATTACATTTATATGGGACCACACGAGAAGCACCAGCTTTCAAATAAAAAAAGAATCATCAAAATCGGTTCACCTAGAAAAAAGTTCTGAGGTAACACACATAAAAAAAAACAATAAAAAAACATACAGGCGAATTGAGAACCTCCTCCTTTTTTGAAGTCGGTTAATTATATACCATTAAACGATAAATTCTATAGCTAAGGCTATTGCCAAGCTTCAGAGAAAGGGTCTATTTGAAATGAATTTTCTGGAAATATTTTAGTAAAATGAAGGACGATGACGGTTGAAACTAAGACTTCAGGGTTTGTAAAACATTCTTCTTAAGACATTTTCTTTCCAGAGCTCGTATTAGATTCAAGTTCTTTGCCTAAATGTTGTGAATCTTGACGTTTTCAATTGTCACTTTGACGTTTGAGGAAAACCCCAATTTATTTTTCTTTAAATGCCCATAACTCTTTTGTCTTTTGACCTACAGAGCTAAGTTTTGGTAGGCGTCTCACCTATAATAACATAAATCAGCATACTAAATTTGGTTGCCCTTACTTTATTAATTCCGGAGATATAAATTTTTTTTGAAGGAAAACCCAAAATTTTCCGGGAAAACCTGGCCGATTTTCCTGACTAACGAACTTATCCAAGCCATTTGCAAAAGGAAGGTATTCACCAAATTTAATCAAAAACGGCCCATTATTTTTTGAGTTATCGGTGTGATACACACATATATATATATATATATATATATATATATATATATATATATATATATATATATATATATATATATATATATATATATATATATATATATATATATATATATATATATATAAAATTGAAACTGACCCCGGATATGTGTTCTGGGGGGCCTAATTAGCGTTCATTTGAAGAAATTTTTTCAAAATTCAAAAGTCGGGATCTCCTCATTAGTGAATTTTTTTAAAGAAAATTCACTAAAAAGAAGGGCTCCCCTCTTTTTTCCCCGAAAATGTATTATAAAAAAACCTACTTACTAAACTTAATAATTATTCACTACTTACCAAGTTTTCCTCTAGTTAGTTATAGGTTATAGTAGTTAAAAAGTCCTTTCCTTTGATAATTACTAACTAACTATATAATTTTTAATGTGTTGTTTGATATAAAGACATGACAATATGTGATATTTGTCATTTTATACTTCGCGTATATTTTCAATTTTATTATATTTATTTATATGTTCATTTACTCGTCTATTATTTTTATATATTTATAAACGGCTAAGCCTCTGTAGGTTAGCATTATATAATTTCAAATGTTTTGTTTGACATAAAAACATGACAATATGTGATCTTTGTCGTTTTATTTGGCACGTATCTTTTCAATTTTACTATATATATATATATATATATATATATATATATATATATATATATATATATATATATATATATATATATATATATATATATATATATATATATATATATACTTTTTTAAGTTGAATTTTAAGATTGAATGAATTTTATGAAAATACGCCAGAATGCCGTACTTGATAGACGCAAACTTATTATAAATTTTGACTAAATAATTTAATATACTTTAAAATGTCTAAATGTGAGATGCTATTCACGAGGATCTAATATATCGTAGTTATATTCCTTCTACTAACACAATATTTTAGACTATATTTAATTATCGTTGTTTCAATTACGTAATATTTTGCTGTATACAAATCAATAATAACATTGCTTTAAGAAAGATAATACGGTCCTGGTGATAAAATGAGCGATTACGCCTGTGATTCGAGAACAGCATAACTGTATTCCGAGTCCCACCCTGGTCCGTTAAGCTGGAGCGAGGTGGGCAAGGTCAAATATTCTATTCTCACAACATCAAAGGGCCTCCCTACAAGATTCAGTGCTGGGTCTTATTATGCTGTGCTGCACGTGTGGAATTTTAAATCGCACAACGGGATTACTTATTCGGTCGTTTTTGACGAAGATAGTCGATTATTTCGTATTAAAGTTTCCCATTTAGGTAGAGCGCCGAGGAATACACACCGACGAAGGACTGTGTATACGGATGTATCTAACGTCGGCAACCATTAACACACTATACTTGTTCTGATTATGTATTAATGGCTGCCGACTCTGCTCCTCGATATACTAATTTTGTTACTGTAGAATACAGGAGATAAAAAAAATTAAATTTATTAAAATATAGCGTAGCAAAAATATTATTTTCCCCGGCAGGCGGCAGTGCGCGCGCACGGGCACACTTATTGAGGAGCCGCCCCTGCGTACTGACGAGCTCTAATTAGAGCGAAACCGGTCTAATTATAATAATAATAATAATAATAATAATATTTATTCTGGCAAAAATTACACAGCCTTGTCAAACAAATACCAAATATAAGATTATAGAACTAAAATTGTGAAGTAAACATCAAGCAAATTTACACACATAAAAAAATGGCATCTTATGTTGTCTCTAGTGGCTCTACTCTATCCACTCAATGTCCATATTGAGGTATTCACTTAAAGAATAAAATGCATACTTCATAAGAGTGTTTTTCACATTTCTCCTAAATTCTCGCTTATGTTTTGATCTTATATTCTGGGGGATTTTATTGAAGAACTTGACACCCCAGCAATTCACCCCGGTTTCAGCTCTTTTTATTCTATGATAAGGAATGGATATGTTCTGTCTGCCTCGGGTACCATATTCGTGGTAATCACCGTTTTGGTTGTAGTCCTCTTGATGTTGGTAAGTATATAAGACACTTTCCAAAATATATGCTGAAAAGATGGTAAGTATGCCTGTCTTCGTGAATAAGGTTCTACAACTTTCTTACTGCAGCTTTCTGTTGCAGAAATATTTCAGACACTCCAGGGCTACTCCCCCATATTAGGATACCATAGGTAGCCCTACTTTGGAAACATGCATGATAAGCTGTCAACACTGTCTGGTAATTACTGATGTTCATCAGACGCCTCAACAGATACAGACACGACGCCAATGTGCCCTGGGGCTTTTCAATGTGCATTGACCAGCGAAAATCTGATTGTATATATACACCAAGAAATTTCACAGTCTATTGTTGTGTGTGGTGAGAATCCATCTAGCCTTACTACTCTCATGTTAACTGCCCTCTCATCTAAAATTAGAACTTGTCGTGTGCTTCCTCAGAAAAATACGCCTGTTTATTGTCGCTGAAATAATGATTTCGACGTAGATAGCAACTGCATGCTCCCATCTCTGTTCAGGTGCAGCAACAGTTAGTTGGTGACAGCAACGTAGTCGAATGCAATATCATCAAAAACTCAAAAATTATTATTATTATTATTATTATTCTTTATTGGCAAAAATTATACATTATGTTAATACAATAAGTCTTATGCGACTTGTGCTGTATCATATAACACAATTTAGAAGGTGGAATCCTAAATAGTTTCACAGTCCTACACCAAATTCCATAAACTTCAAATTTTGGAGTACCAAATTTAAATTAATTTTGCTCTTCTATTTCGCACCTTCTAACACGTCAACCATCACCTTCATTTACCATAAATCTCTGCTATTCCATAATGTCTTTCTAACTGCCATTCTTACCAAACAACCCATATTTTCACCAAAATTTTTATATTTGTGGGAGATAAAAATTACTTTAGTTTGACAAATTTATTTATTTTATTTATTTATTTATTTATTTACTTAATATCATAAATCGTACAACATGTCTACACAATAAGCCTGAGGCTTGTGCTGTATATTAACATAATTTAATAAAATTCCACCAAAAACTGCTTCAAAACTTGGTCCAAATGTAACATACTTCTAATTTTGACATACCAAATTTGTTTGGCTTCTACTTATTCCATCTAATGGACCAGTCTGGCTTCACTCTTCATTGATTTTAATCGTTTCCCAATACCTTCCATACTAAAATTATTTGTTTATAACCGATATTTTCATGACTAGATGCATTCTCGCAACAATTAGAACCGTAGACCGGTTTCGCTCTCATTAGAGCTCTTCAGTACGGCATACCAATTGTAGCAAAAATGCACCAAAAATAACACGGCTATCGTATAGCCAGTCTTAAAACAATAGTTTTAAGACTGGCTATACGATAGCCGTGTTATTTTTGGTGCATTTTTGCTACAATTCGTATGCCGTACTGAAGAGCTCTAATGAGAGCGAAACCGGTCTACGGTTCTAATTGTTGCGAGAATGCATCTAGTCTTACATACTTTGTCCCTATATTGGGGTAGAAATGGGCCAGGGCTAACAATTATTTAAATTGTTAGTTAGTTGTATACCGTCTCTATTTTAAACACTCTGTGTTATTTGGAGCGGGCGTGACAACATAGTACTTGGTTCCGAACTAGGTGGCGACACGTTCACCACTCACTTAGCGATATTTTCATCCAAATTGTTAATTTTGAATTTAACTAAATATGACAAACTATTTTGACAAATGTCAAAATACCAAAAATCAACGTAAACTTCAATGTCGACAATGATAAATAAACATAATTATTGATAAAACGAAATCAAAAAGTCTAGACGCAGCAAGTGCGTTATGGAAGTGAATTTTCATTAAAATGTTTTTAATAGCAAATATGTATCTTTAATGCAAGCAGGCATCAATTTGATCACCGGTATAACCTATGTAGTAGAAACAATGTACCATATCTTATCAAAATTTGTTTTAAAATGTACAAAAATTTTCCGTAAATATATTAAAATATTTCCGAGAAAACTCGTTTCCTAGCCGACGAACCTTAGGTCAATAGCAAATTAAGTTATTGAATGTTGAAGCATTTAATGAAAATTCGCTACCCAAACACACTTACTACGTATCGATTTTTTTTTGCAAACATGCATCATATTTCGATGAAAAATGCAAAAATGCAATAGGGAATGTTAAAAAAATATTGTAGGTATCACCAATGACTTATGGGCCATCCTGTGATTGTCAACGAAATGAAAATGGAGGGCAATGATGGTTGAAACTGAAACTTAAGAGTTTGCAGAACACTCTTTACATAATCCGTTTTTCTTTCAGATTCTTTGCCTAAAAGTTGCCAATTTTGACGTTTCAAATCGCGACTTTTTACGTTTTGAGAAAAACCCCAATTGTTTTTCTTTAAATGCCTCCAACTTTTTTGTCTTTAAACATACAGACCTAAATTTTCTTAATGGTTCACCCTATATATATATATATATATATATATATATATATATATATATATATATATATATATATATATATATATATATATATATATATATAAATAATTGAAACCGACCCTGGGTATGGGTTCTAGGGGGGGCTAGTTCGAGCTCATTTCATGAAATTTTTTCTAAATTTAGAAGACGGGATCTCCTCATTAGCAATTCTTTAAAAGAAAATTCACTAAAACAGGCACTTGTGAAGCCACGGGAAAAGTCTACGACTGTATTAAATATGGAACGCTTTCACTAAGTTAGGGCAAGAACGAACAACCAAATATGCTATTCAGATTGAATTAAGTCTTAAAACTTACATCTCCTCCTTACCAGATTATTTTGTATACAAAAACTCGCTAAAAACTCATCGGAATAACAAGAATCTGATTAGATAACGGTAAAGTGAAATGAGGTTTCCATAAAATGATATAAAGTCACTAACTAGGATTAGAACTCGTCATGTCGGAGTCGACTATCCGATGTACATGGCTTATCCAACTGCGCTACGTCGGACATATATGTACAAGCAGCTAGCAGGTATATCTCCCGTAATACATGTTAAGCGTCGAACGTTACTATTTACACAAAACAATTTTGATTTACAATGGATTTTTTGCTCATATTTTAACGAAATAAAGTTAGACACATATCTAGGAGCTTGTTAATCATTTCTTGTCGTATTTTTCACTCATATTCGTACTCCTACCATAATTCTCAATTTTGACGTTTCAACTTTCTTCAATGAGATTTAATTATTTAAAAATTAATTTACCTTTAACTTTTTTGTCTTTTAACAAACAGGTATAAATTTTGGTACATAAAATACCCTTTATGGCAGAAACCAGCATATCAAATTTAGTTGCCCTTGCTTTGTTATTTCCAGAGATATAATTTTTTTTACCATTCGTGAATTTTTCTTCCTACGAAAAATCCGCAAAAGTGATGATGATATAAACGTAGTGGGCTGAGGTGGTAATAAAATCTCGGAAACGTCCCGCGGTATTAAAGTATTCTTCTGCATTGCATACCGAAAATTCGCATAACTATTGAAGTGCGCGTTTTGCGAATTTGCGAAAAAAATAGCGGTTTAGACTCAAATTTGATCTCAAAAACAAAATTGATAACAGCAAAGTAGTGGAACGCGATTTCAACAAAATATCAAAAAGGTCCTGAGGTATCGAGATATTCTTCAACACTGAATATCAAAAGCGAACCTGATCCGCCTCATCGACCAATGGTGTTTGCATGCATTTTAGTGAATTTTCTTTAAAAAAAATTCACTAATGAGGAGATCCCGTCTTTTGAATTTTTAAAAAATTGCGTCAAATGAGCACTAACTAAGGCCCCCGAACACATATCCGGGGTCA
This sequence comes from Tillus elongatus, assembly GCA_964006375.1. NCBI lineage: Eukaryota > Metazoa > Arthropoda > Insecta > Coleoptera > Cleridae > Tillus > Tillus elongatus. The sequence goes on from OZ023262.1 coordinate 13,436,754, forward strand.
GTTTCAATTTATATATATATATATATATATATATATATAAAGGCTGTTTCAAAAAACATGCACCATCGCTCGTGGGGCAATTCCTTACTAAAAAATAAGAAAAAAAGTTACTGTGCACATGGGCCCGGAAACGCATAGTTTCCAATATACAGGGAGTTGAATTTTAATTATTTTTTTTTTAATTTTTTTATAAATAATTTCAAAACCACTGGATTGATTTTAATGAAACTTGGAACTTGAAAGTGTATTATGAAACTGCATATTTTCAAGTGAGAATCTGCTTACAACTGCGTCAGTGGCGTGCGTACGGGGCAACTGTAAAAATTCATTTGGGGAAAATATGTGCGCCACTGTCTTTTTCCAATTTTGATACATCAGTTATGAAGCTTATTACATAAGCCACAAAAGCTACCTCTTAGTATTTTTTCGTTCAGGGTATCCCCTAGGAGATATGATTAATTTTATAAAAAGGGGCAAAGTACCGATTAGTCGGCGTAATAATAATAATAATATATGTTTACTGCAACCATAAGAATATGAAAAACAAAACATACAGTAAACATTACAGCAATAAACGTGCAAATAACTAACCTACGTAAAACTTATTGGTGATAAACATTGTAATGAATATTACAAACATTGATAAAAAATGATAAATAAAAATAAAAATAAAAAATGAAAAAAGTAATCGTAAAGACACCATGATTTTTCCAAACTCTTGTTTTTTGTACATTACTCAATTGACTTTAATAACAAAGCTAAAGAAAATGTTGAAAGTGACCACCATTAGCGTCGTTACAATTATTTAACCTTCTGCGCAAAGATCTTCTTACTCTTCTGCAAATATTTTGATCTTTTCTAATGCTGTCAAATGCATATTCTATTCTTCCCAACAATTCTTCTCGTGTATTTACTGGTGTTTTATACACTATTTCTTTTAAATTACCCCACAAATAAAAATCGAGAGGATTCAGGTCCGGAGATCGAGGTGGCCATGACACCGGACCTCCACGACCAATCCATCGGTGACCGTATGTGTTGGCTAAATATGTTCTTACAACTGCTGCAAAATGTGCGGGCGCACCATCATGCTGGAACCACATTGTACCATTTCTCATAAAAAGCGGTAGTAACAACGGCAAATCATTTTGTAAAAAGTTTAAATATGATTCATGGTCAAGACGATTCGGTAGAACAACAGGACCAATTATGTGATTTTCAATAATAGCAGCCCAAGTATTGATGGAAAATTGATACTGCGAATTTGCAACTTTTAGAGAGTGTGGGTTTTCATCGGCCCATGTATGTAAATTGTGAAAATTTACGATACCTTTTCGCGTAAATGACGCCTCATCAGTAAATAGTACACGTTTAGAAAAATGTTGGTCGTGCCTAAGTTTGTTTAAGAACCACTGACAAAACATTACTCTTGGTTGAAAGTCTCTAGGTAGAAGTTCCTGGACACGTGTAAAACTTTGATCCTTCAGAGTTCTGTGAACTGATGATGCCGAAATATTACCCAGTTCGGTGGCAATGATTCTCGTACTTGTACTAGGATCACGTTCAACTCTATTTAATATTGCCTCTTCAACTCGTACAGTTCGGCGGTATCTTCTGCGTCCAGAGTCAGCTTTTAAAGGTTTTAAAGAACCAGTTTCTCTCAAATGTCTTACAATACGTGGGAAAATATTTTTGTCAGGAATTCTTCTTTGCGGATAAGTTTCCTGATAAACTCGCACAGCTTGTCTAGCATTTTGATTTGTTTGTCCATAAATTAACAACATATCAGTCAAATCCGCTGAAGTGTACTTAATGAAAACCATCTTGAGAGGAGGAAATAATATTAATGAGCAGCTCAGTATCAACAAATAACTAAAAACGAAAATACTGCACCGTATCAAAATTTAAAGAATAGCACGAAAACTCTTTTGACGCCTACAAAGCACTTCAAAATTGTAGAATTTAGAGAACTGTCAAAAATTATAGTTTCATGGCACTTTACGATTACTGTTTTCATTACTCCAACGAATCGGTACTTTGCCCCTTTTTATAAAATTAATCATATCTCCTAGGGGATACCCTGAACGAAAAAATACCAAGAGGCAGCTTTTGTGGCTTATGTAATAAGCTTCATAACTGATGTATCAAAATTGGAAAAAGACAGTGGCGCACATATTTTTCCCCAAATGAAGTTTTACAGTTACCCCGTACGCACGCCACTGACGCAGTTGTAAGTAGATTTTCACTTGAAAATATGCACTTTCATAATACACTTTTAAGTTCCAAGTTTCATTAAAATCAATCCAGTGGTTTTGAAATTGTTTATAAAAAATTTTAAAAAAAATTAAAATTCAACTCCCTGTATATTGGAAACTATGCGTTTCCGGGACCATGTGCACAGGAACTTTTTTTCTTATTTTTTAGTAAGGAATTGCCCCACGACTGATGGTGCATGTTTTTTGAAACAGCCTGTATATATATATATATATATATATATATATATATATATATATATATATATATATATATATATATATATATATATATATATATATATATATATATATATATATATATTCCTTCTAGTAACACTATATTTAATTATCGTTGTTTCAATTACGTAATATTTTGCTGTATACAAATCAATAATAACATTGCTTTAAGAAAGATAATACGGTCCCGGTGATAAAATGAGCGATTACGCCTGTGATTCGAGAACAGCATAACTGTATGCCGAGTCCCACCCTGTTCCGTTAAGCTGGTGCGATGTGGGCAAGGTCAAATATTCTATTCTCACAACATCAAAGGGCCTCCCTACAAGATTCAGTGCTGGGTCTTATGCTGTGCTGCAAGTGTGGAATTTTAAAGCGCACAACGGGATTGCTTATTCGGTCGTTTTTGACGAAGATAGTCGATCATTTCGTATTAAAGTTTCCCATTTAGGTAGAGCGCCGAAGAATACACACCGACGAAGGACTGTGTATACGGACGTATCTAACGTCGGCAACCATTAACACACTATACTTGTTCTGATTATGTATTAATGGCTGCCGACTCTGCTTATCGATATACTAATTTTGTTACTATAGAATACAGGAGGTAAAAAAAATTAAATTTATTAAAATATAGCATAGCAAAAATATTATTTTTCCCCGGCAGGCGGCAGTGCGCGCGCACGCCGAACTTATTGAGGAGCCGCCCCTGCGTCCTGGCGAGCTCTAATTAGAGCGAAACCGGTCTATTGTTGTGTGTGGTGAGAATCCATCTAGCCTTACTACTCTCATGTTAAGTACACTTGGAGAACACCCAAATCACCACAACACATATTTCAGAGACCTTACGATCGTTTCGTTGACCAAGTCAACATCTTCAGAGGAAGAAAAATTCTAACATAAAAAACTAGATCCCGTATATTTATATCGCGTCAAAGAAAACGAACTAGTCCGAAGGAAAGTTGTCGTCCAAGAACGATCGTTTGTTTATTGCGCAGTGAAACAGGTCGGAGACCTGCTTTAATCTTTTGGTCGACAAATTTATGACCCTTATCTAATATAGGTTTAAAAAGGACCGGCGTTCTTTAAAGAAACAGCACGTTTCCTTTCGATCTAGAACTTTATAATGTGGATATTGGTTTATGCCGATAAAGACATCTGCTGAGATAAACAACATAAACTCAAATCATCTCTTTTAAAAATAGAAAACTAAAACCCAGATGTCTGTCTCACCGTGTTAACTTTAACAAAGTAAAAATAGTTCAACTAAAATACTACACAAAAACTATATATTGATTTTAATTCTCCCTGAAAATATTTATATTGACTACATAGATACAAATCAAGACAAACATAGTGATTAGTATATGTATAAACCGGTCGAGTTATTGACAATAATTTATTATTCTACCAAACTAATTATGAGTATTTAAGCGTTCAAATGCAAACAGCAAACAATGGGCTAGAAATTACAGGTGCCGCACGATTTAATTAAGTTTTGTTCTTAATAGACCTTAATATAAAAATACTTTCTAATGAATCAAGCATAGTTTGATGTTTGACATTTTTGACAAGTTTCAAATTTTCTTTGTCAATGTGGTGGTTATTATCCCATATATGTTGTGCCACACAAGATTTGTCTACCGTACCATATCGTAACTGTGCGAGATGTTCACGAAATCTGGTGGCTATGTTGTATTTACGATCACAATCTTTGCAACTAATCTCATAAATTCCGGACATTTCAGTGACTTTGTCTTTGTCTTTCGTATTACCCAACAAATTTCTTAAATTACTTTTCGTCGAAAACGTCAAATGTAAATCGGCTTTCTTAAAAATACTTTCCAAACCCTTTGTGATTTGTGGTTCATAAGGTAAACATACAAATTTTTTCTCGATTTTATCATTCTTAAATGTCGCACATTCAGATATCAACTTCTTTGTTCTGTGTTTGTTAACTAATTTGTCTATTAAACCATCCGAGTAACCGTTATATCTCGCCACATGTTTTATGTATTTTAATTCTGTATTAAATCTATTTTTACTCAACGGAAAATTTATCAATCTATTTACTAAGCAATTGAAACTAGCCGTTTTTTGTGCAAACGTATGATGTGAGTCATTAGGAATATAATTAATAGTAGCCGTTTCCTTCCTATAGACATCAAATTCAAGCGAGCCTTTATTTTTATTTTTAATAACTAGTACATCTAGGAACGACAGTTTATTGTTAATTTCTATTTCGTGGGTAAATTTTATTGAATCAAATTGACTATTTAGTTTTTATTGAGTTCTTTGAACAAACTGAAGGCACAGCTATGGGCAATCCATTATCGCCTTTTATTGCAGATTTGTTTATGAGCAGATTTGAGATGGATTTAAAAAATAAAAGTGGGTATTTCCCTAGAGTTTGGTGTCGTTATGTCGATGATATTTTTGCAGTGTTTGACACAAATACATGTAAGGTAGAAGAATTTACTGAAAAACTAAATAGTCAATTTGATTCAATAAAATTTACCCACGAAATAGAAATTAACAATAAGCTTTCGTTCCTAGATGTACTAGTTATTAAAAATAAAAATAAAGGCTCGCTTGAATTTGATGTCTATAGGAAGGAAACGGCTACTATTAATTATATTTCTAATGACTCACATCATACATTTGCACAAAAAACGGCTAGTTTCAATTGCTTAGTAAATAGATTGATAAATTTTCCGTTGAGTAAAAATAGATTTAATACAGAATTAAAATACATAAAACATGTGGCGAGATATAACGGTTACTCGGATGGTTTAATAGACAAATTAGTTAACAAACACAGAACAAAGAAGTTGATATCTGAATGTGCGACATTTAAGAATGATAAAATCGAGAAAAAATTTGTATGTTTACCTTATGAACCACAAATCACAAAGGGTTTGGAAAGTATTTTTAAGAAAGCCGATTTACATTTGACGTTTTCGACGAAAAGTAATTTAAAAAATTTGTTGGGTAATACGAAAGACAAAGACAAAGTCACTGAAATGTCCGGAATTTATGAGATTAGTTGCAAAGATTGTGATCGTAAATACGTGGGCCAAACTAGGAGAAACATAGCCACCAGATTTCGTGAACATCTCGCACAGTTACGATATGGTACGGTAGACAAATCTTGTGTGGCACAACATATATGGGATAATAACCACCACATTGACAAAGAAAATTTGAAACTTGTCAAAAATGTCAGACATCAAACTATGCTTGATTCATTAGAAAGTATTTTTATATTAAGGTCTATTAAGAACAAAACTTAATTAAATCGTGCGGCACCTGTAATTTCTAGCCCATTGTTTGCTGTTTGCATTTGAACGCTTAAATACTCATAATTAGTTTGGTAGAATAATAAATTATTGTTAATAACTCGACCGGTTTATACATATACTAATCACTATGTTTGTCTTGATTTAAATACCTGTTCGGTTTTTGTATCTTTGTAGTCAATATAAATATTTTCACGTAGAATTAAAATCAATATATAGTTTTTGTGTAGTATTTTAGTTGAACTATTTTTACTTTGTTAAAGGTAACACGGTGAGACAGACATCTGGGTTTTAGTTTTTTATTTTTAAAAGAGATGATTTGAGTTTACGTTGTTTATCTCACCAGATGTCTTTTATCGGCATAAACCAATATCCACATAGTAAATTTCTAGATCGAAAGGAAACGTGCTGTTTCTTTAAAGAACGCCGGTCCTTTTTAAACCTATATTAGATAAGGGTCATAAATTTGTCGACCAAAAGATTAAAGCAGGTCTCCGACCTGTTTCACTGCGCAATAAACAAACGATCGTTCTTGGACGACAACTTTCCTTCGGACTAGTTCGTTTTCTTTGACGCGATATAAATATACGGGATCTAGTTTTTTATGTTAGAATTTTTCTTCCTCTGAAGATGTTGACTTGGTCAACGAAACGATCGTAAGGTCTCTGAAATATGTGTTGTGGTGATTTGGGTGTTCTCCAAGTGTACTTATCAGTGCTCATCACAGGTTCCAGTTTTCACATAGTCTCATGTTAACTGCCCTCTCATCTAAAATTAGAACTTGTCGTGTGCTTCCTCAGAAAAATACGTCTGTTTATTGTCGCTGAAATAATGATTTCGACGTAGATAGCAACTGCATGCTCCCATCTCTGTTCAGGTGCAGCAACAGTTAGTTGGTGACAGCAACGTAGTCGAATGCAATATCATCAAAAACTCAAAAATTATTATTATTATTCTTATTGGCAAAAATTATACATTATGTTAATATAATAAGTCTTATGTGACTTGTGGTGTATCATATAACACAATTTACAAGGTTGAATCCTAAATAGTTCCACAGTCCTACACCAATTTCCATAAACTTCAAATTTTGAAGTACCAAATTTAAATTAATTTTGCTCTTCTATTTCGCACCTTCTAACACGTCAACCATCACCTTTATTTACCATAAATCTCTGCTATTCCATAATGTCTTTCTAACTGCCATTCTTTCCAAACAACCCATATTTTCACCAAAATTTTTATATTTGTGGGAGATAAAAATTACTTTAGTTTGACAAATTTATTTATTTTATTTATTTATTTATTTATTTACTTAATATCATAAATCGTACAACATGTCTACACAATAAGCCTGAGGCTTGTGCTGTATATTAACATAATTTAATAAAATTCCACCAAAAACTGCTTTAAAACTTGGTCCAAATGTAACATACTTCTAATTCTGACATACCAAATTTGTTTGGCTTCTACTTATTCCATCTAATGAACCAGTCTTTGCCTTCACTCTTCATTTATTTTAATCGTTTCCCAATACCTTCCATACTAAAATTATTTGTTTATAACGGATATTTTCATCCAAATTAGAACCTCGGTGGTTCAGGGGTAAGAACGTTTGCCTCTGAACCGAAGGGTACTGGGTTCGATTCCAGGGTACTTCTTTCACTTTTTGAGTACAAACTGTAAAATTAACATCAACCGAGGTTCTGGAATTGTATTTGAGCAAGTTGAATGTCTGCACGTTCCGCCCTTCGGAGGGGGCGTAAAGCCGTCGGTCCCGTGTCCATGAGATGTTGGGCACGTTAAAGATCCCTACTCTCCTTACAGAAAGGCAGGGGTTCGGCAAAATTTCCAGGATAGTGAGGTGAAACTGCTCCCTGGCGTCGGTGATTGGCCATAGTCGCGGAAATAGGCCGACGTTAAAGAAACAAAACACACACACATCCAAATTGTTAATTTTGAATTTAACTAAATATGACAAACTATTTTAACAAATGTCAAAATACCAAAAATCAACTTAAACTTCAATGTCGACAATGATAAATAAACATAATTATTGATAAAACGAAATCAAAAAGTCTAGACGCAGCAAGTGCGTTATGGAAGTGAATTTTCATTAAAATGTTTTTAATAGCAAATATGTATCTTTAATGCAAGCAGGCATCAATTTGATCACCGGTATAACCTATGTAGTAGAAACAATGTACCATATCCTATCAAAATAACTTGTTTTAAAATGTACAAAAATTTTCCGTAAATGTATTAAAATGTTTCCGAGAAAACTCGTTTCCTAGCCGGCGAACCTTAGGTTAATAGCAAATTGAGTTATTGAATGTTGAAGCATTTAATAAAAATTCGCTACCAAAACACACTTACTACGTATCGATTTTTTTTTTTGCAAACATGCATCATATTTCGATGAAAAATGCAAAAATGCAATAGGGAATGTTAAAAAAAATATTGTAGGTATCACCAACGACTTATGGGCCATCCTGTGATTGTCAACGAAATGAAAATGGAGGGCAATGATGGTTGAAGCTGAAACTTAAGAGTTTGCATAACCCGTTTTTCTTTCAGATTCTTTGCCTAAAAGTTGCCAATTTTGACGTTTTAAATCGCGACTTTTTACGTTTTGAGGAAAACCCCAATTGTTTTTTCTTTAAATGCCTCCAACTTTTTTGTCTTTAAACATACAGACATAAATTTTCTAAATGGTTCACCCTATATATATATATATATATATATATATATATATATATATATATATATATATATATATATATATATATATATAATTGAAACCGACCCTGGGTATGGGTTCTAGGGGGGCTAGTTCGAGCTCATTTCATGAAATTTTTTCTAAATTTAGAAGACGGGATCTCCTCATTAGTAATTTTTTTAAAGAAAATTCACTAAAACAGGCACTTGTGAAGCCACGGGAAAAGTCTACGACTGTATTAAATATGGAACGCTTTCACTAAGTTAGGGCAAGAACGAACAACCAAATATGCTATTCAGATTAAATTAAGTCTTAAAACTTACATCTCCCCCTTACCAGATTATTTTTTATACAAAAACTCGCTAAAAACTCATCGGAATAACAACAATCTGATTAGATAATGGTGAAGTGAAATGAGGTTTCCATAAAATGATATAAAGTCACTAACTAGGATTAGAACTCGTCATGTCGGAGTCGACTATCCGATGTACATGGCTTATCCAACTGCGCTACGTCGGACATATATGCACAAGCAGCTAGCAGGTATATCTCCCGTAATACATGTTAAGCGTCGAACGTTACTATTTACACAAAACAATTTTGATTTTCAATGGATTTTTTGCTCATATTTTCACGAAATAAAGTTAGACACATATCTAGGAGCTTGTTAATCATTTCTTGTCGTATTTTTCACTCATTCGTACTCCTACCATAATTCTCAATTTTGACGTTACAACTTTCTTCAATCAGATTTAATTATTTAAAAATTAATTTGCCTATAACTTTTTTGTCTTTTAACAAAGAGGTCTAAATTTTGGTAAATAGAATACCCTTAATGACAGAAACCAGCATACCAAATTTAGTTGCCCTTTTTTTGTTATTTCCAGAGATATACATTTTTTTCGAAATAAAACACAACATTTTCCGGGAAAACCGAGGCCGATTTTCCCTACTAACGAACTTGTCTAAGCCACTCACAAAAGGTATGTGCTAAATTTGATCAAAATCGTCCTATTATTTTTTGAGTTATCGGTGTGATACATATGTATATATATATATATATATATATATATATATATATATATATATATATATATATATATATAGATATATATATATATATATATATATAGGCTTAATTTGACTTAAAATACAAAATTTATTATGAAAACGTAGTGGGCTGTGATATTAATACAATATCGAAAACGTCCCGAGGTAAGGCTAGATGTATTCTCGCAACAATTAGAACCGTAGACCGGTTTCGCTCTAATTAGAGCTCTTCAGTACGTATCTGCATACATACTACTTGGTTTCGCAACTAGGTAGCGGCACGTTGCTTCGTGTCTACCACTCACTTAGGGTTGGAAGGCTGGCTATCATAGCCGTATTACTTTTTTTTATTTCAACAACACACCACAAGGGCTTACAGCCTAAATACTATCGTACCGTGGGTGTTGACAAGGAGGAAAGAGGCAGCTTGTTAATTCTGGACTTGAAGATTTGGGGGTTCGGAGGAGAAGGAAAAACATTTGCCGGCAAGGAATTCCACAACTTGGGAGTCCTCGGGACAAGAGCGCGGGCATAACAAGATGTTATATGTCTGGTGACCTGGACAGTAAAAGGGTGCATTCGCTCTGTTCCCCTGGTAGATCTGTTGGAGGCAGCAGGCGGAGGAACTATGGAAGAGAGCTCCTCTGAGCAGTGCCCGTGTAGATATCTATAAAAGAGAGAAAGGTCGCCAACGGCACGTCGGTGGGCAAGGGATGGCAGCCTCTGGGTGAGGGTAGGGTCACCGATGAGACGTATAACTTTCTTTTTGAATGGAGTCCAGGATAGCGAGTGTAGAAGCGGCAGCTGCACCCCAGATGTGGGAGCAGTATTCGAGGTTTGGCCTTATATGTGAAGTATGTAAGGTATAGAGATTAGCTGGCGAAAAGTATTTACAGGCCTGGAAGAGGAAACCTAATTTCTTAGCAGCCGCTTCTGCGATTGATGTGACATGTTGGTGCCAATTGAGATGTCGATCCACAGAAATTCCAACAAGAGAAAATGACTTATTACTTTGAATAACTTGGTTGTTCATTGTGACGGGTCTAGGGCTGGTGTATCTCTAATGAGAACGAACGCAATATTGATATTTGGTGGGGTTAAATTGTACAAGATTTCTACTTCCCCAGTCTAATATTTTTGGAGATCCACCGAGACAGAACCCTCCATGAGTCTGCGATCATCATCTAATTGGGCCAGAGAGACAGGCTTAGAATATTGAATATTTGAGTGGAGGGTACTGTCGTCCGCGTAACTGTGAACTGGGTTAGATGTGCTAGAGAGAAGGTCATTGATGTGGAGAAGAAACAAAGTAGGGGCTAAAGCTGAACCTTGAGGAACTCCTGCATTAATTAGATACAGTTTAGAGAAATGGCCATCCACAAAAACAGAAATGCTCCGGTTGGAGAGGAAATTTGCTGTCCAGGTACAGAGTTTTGGTGGTAGGCCATAGGCCGGAAGTTTATTAAGCAGCGCTGCGTGCCAGACCTGGTCGAATGCTTTGGATATGTCTAGAGCGACAAATTGGGATTCACCGTGTAGTTCCATAGGCTTGTTTCAAGAATGGGTGACAAGGGAAAGGAGGTCGGCAGTCGATCTGCGCTGACGGAATACATACTGCCTGTCGTGGATTAGACTGTTTTTCAAGAAATTTTAGTAATTCGGTGTTTATATACTTTTCCATCACTTTAGAGACGACTGAAAGGAGAGAAATAGGCCTGTAGTTGCTAGGAAGCGCTTTGGATCCTTTCTTGGGGATGGGTTGTACTCGGGCAGTTTTCCAGTTACTAGGGAATATGCCTTTATTGTAAGATATCTAAAACAGACGAGTCAGGACAGGGGCAAGTTCTGGTGCGCATTTTTTGAGAACAATTGCTGGGATATCGTCAAGGCCAGAGGCTTTCCTGGTATTAAGAGAAGAGAGCATCTTTCGTACATTTTTAGTTTTGAAAATGATATCCATCAATTTATGCGCGACATTGGGGACTGTTGATGGTTGAACATTTAGAGGTGGGTTGAGAGTAGAATTGCCGGCGAACAACGAAGCAAAAAGTTCAGCCTTGCCCCGGGCGGTAGAAATAATTTCATCCCCTGAGACAAGAGGTGGGAACGTGCTCTTGCAGAAATTATTCCCAATAGATTTAGCAAGAGTCCAGAAGGGTTTGCCGCCGTTGGAGCTTAAGAGGAGTTTGCTTTTGATGTGGAAATTAAACAAAGTTTTTGCCTCAGAAAGAATGTGGACATAGCGGTGTCTTGCGTCGTTAAATGCTTGACGGTTTTCTTGACTGGGATTGTGTAGAAGCGTTTTGTGAGCTTTGACCTTTTCAAGTCTGGCCTTGTCACAGGATTTAGAGAACCAGGGCTTTTCAGTGGCTACAGAGGTTTTCTGTGTACGTGGCATAAATAATTCCATGCCAGCTTGGATAATTTCGGTGACGCTTTGTGAGATATCAGAGGGGTCAGGATGAGAGAAGCAGACAGACGCCCATGGAAATGAGGAAAAGTAATCCCGCATTTCGTCCCAGTTTGCGGAGTTGTAGTGCCAAACGATACGTGGGTGTGGTGACTGTGTGACCTCGGGTTGCATTGCGCAGGGAGCAGTGACCATGCCGTGGTCTGAGCGACCAAGGGGGGCGGTGCCTGATATGTTATAGCATTCAGGTTTTGTAGTAAGAAGGAGATCCAAGGGATTTGAGTTGTGTGTTGAGATGCGAGGAAAGTAAGTAGGTCGCTGAACCATATTGGCTAAAGAATTGCTGACTGCAAAGGCCTCCGCTGCTCTCCCTTGTGGATCGGTTTTTGAAGATCCTAGCCATTTCTTATTATGGACATTGAAGTCACCAAGAATAGTGACCTCGGAGGAAGGATATTCAGAAATCAGATAGTCGGTTTTTTCAGAAAGGTAATCAAGGAGCTGGACAAAGTTGTTGTCAGAAGGCGACCGGTAAATGCAACAGATGAATTTAGTTGCAGCCCTGAGACAGAGTTTTATCCATAGTATGTCTTTTTCCAGCTTCCACTTTATAGGTGTATTTTCGCTGCAATAAATATGCCGTACTGAAGAGCTCTAATTAGAGCGAAACCGGTCTACGGTTCTAATTGTTGCGAGAATACATCTAGCCTTACATACTTTGTCCCAATATTAGGGTAGAAATGGGCCAGGGCTGACAATTTACTAAATTGTTAGTTAGTTGTGTACAGTCTCTATTTTTAACACTTTGTGTTATCTGGAACTGGCGTGACAACATACTACTTGGTTCCGCAACTAGATGGCGGCAAGTTGCTTCGTGTCTACCACTCACTTAACGTCCCGAGGTATTAAGGTATACTTCTAAAATGCATACCAAATACATATATATATATATATATATATATATATATATATATATATATATATATATATATATATATATATATATATATATATATATATATATATATATATGTAACTTTTCTTATAGACTACTTTCGTTTGAAATGTTCATGAAAAACATCTACTTATATTCCAGTCTGTAACTTGTAGCACGACGGTGCATATTTTGTTATCGTCTACTAACCAGAAGTCCCAAAAAATAACAGCCAACGAGTGAAAATTAGAGCAGAATCGGTGACCTTGTTTTTAAGCTACAAACGATTAAACACCATCCAAAATTTAAGGAGTTCCACATCAATTTACTCGTGGTTTATGTGAGACTAGATACATTCTTACCTTCATTGGGAAACAGAGTACCTAGTTACAAACGAGATGACACTAACGCAATAAATCTCAAGACGTTGTATTTTTATGTTTTAAAGCACACATTTCCATTTCGAACCAAACAATATAATCAAATAATGATATGTCATTGGTGTAACTAATTTATGTTTCTTTCAGGAGAGAAAATCAATACCTAGCCCGGACGGTGACAAAGACAAGGATCCGCTCCTGGTAAACTTGATAGAGGAAGGTCAAGACATCGTGTCAAATTTGCGTCACTTAAACCTCACTCCACAAGCGTGCTATCGAGATTCCGAGCCTATTAATTTATATCACAAAGTAGGCCATGGTACCTTAGACATGTACGTACTGAGTCCTGCCAAAGATTCTAGGGAAGTCCGAGAATTTTTACAAAAATGGAATAACAATGACCAAAAACTATTTTATAATCCTAGATCCACTAAAGAGTTTATAATTCCTCTTCAAAATTTAGTTTCTATATGTGCTCTTCTTGTGTGGCAGCCAGCCAATCCAAACGACACCATCACAAGAATATTGTTTCCTGGGAGTTGCCCGCAACAAAAAGTATTCGAAGGCTTAGACAGACTGAAACAGCTAGAATCCATTAAATATCCGGTTTGTAGCGAAAAGAGCTTAACACCACAAACCTACAAATCCAAGCAAAAGGACATATTAGACAAACTATCTGATAAGCAAATCAAAGCAAGTGATAACAAAAGAGAAAAGGCTAAGAATATAGAAAACCAATTAATAGAAAGTAATTTGAAAAACGGCGTTGTTAACGGTACGCAACCAGAACCAGCAACTGTCGATAAAGTAGTGAAAAAGTCGGACTCCACCGAAAGTGAGAAGAGTGCTTCTAAGCCAGCTGAAACCAAAAAATCCGAGGACGCCAAACCAATCGAATCCAAGGAGAGAACTGAAAAGCCTAAAGCCAAACCCAAAATCGAGACCAAAGCTTCCAAATTACGTAGCGATTCACAACAAAGAAGAAGGCCGGAGAAGAAGGCATCGCCTACAACACCAAAGAAAACAACTGACAAAATCAATGGTGAGACGAAAACAAGAACTATGTCCAAACCTTCACCAACCGCAACTCCAGCTAAAAGTGCCAAAGATGCTACGAATAGAAGAGTCGTTGAATCAAAGATCAAGGCTGCTCCCAGAAAGGAACCCCAAAAACCAGTACCTGAAAAGAAAGAACATAAGCCCGAAAGAAAGCCAATTTCACGTAGACCTAAAGAAATCAAGGGACCAGGTAGTCCAGTTAAGAAGGTCAATGGTGTTCAGAAACCGGACAGTATTTCTAGAAGAGGCAAACTAGATAAAGAAGGCACCACTGATTCTAGCACTGTTAGTACACCATCAGTAGATCAGGAAAACATTCTGAAAAAAGACATATCAAAACTTAGCGCAGAAGAAATTCAGCAACTAAAAGCCCAAGAGATGGCTGAACTCAAGGAGGAGCAGGATGCTGTAAAGGAAATTGAAGCCGTTTTTATGAAAGGTGAAAAGAAAAAAGAGAAGGAAGAACCAGCAGATATAAGAACTGTTAAAGATATTTCGATAGATGATAAAGCAGAGCCAGAAGAATACCTAATTGTTGAAAAAGTAGAGATAAAACGTGAATCTCCTGAAGATCAAGACACCAAAGAAGACGAAACACAGAAGTTAGCCAGAGACAGCGAAGAATCTGAAAAGAAAAGAAAATCTAGTAAAGAAGAGATTGAAACTGTTATACCGTCAATACCAGAAGACAAAGAAGCCAAAGATACTAAAGAGCACGCAGAAGTCCCAACAGCAGCAGTTCAAGAAGTCAAAAGGGAAGAAGAGAAAAAAGAAACACCAAAAGAAGTATCTGCAACAACTCCTGAAGAAAAAGTTGACTCAGCAGACAAGAAACTAGAAAAAGATGTAGAAGAAGACCTAAAAGAGATTGCAGAGTCCCAAAAAGATGAAAAAGCGTCTGGTACCTTAGAATCTGGAGCTACGACAACTGCTCCAACATTGCCTGAAGATGAACGGATTACACTTGACGAAATTAAGGAGGATAATGCAGACGTTGTTATCGAGGAGAAGCATGTTAAAGAAGAAACAAAAGAGAAAGACATACCAGTAATTCAGCTACCTCCAAAAACATTTGAAACTATTTCCAAGGTACCACCTGTAGTTGGTATACGATTGGACAAACAAGCACACATTAGGGACATTGTGAAAACACCAGATGAAGTTGCGGACCTTCCTGTACACGAAGAAGTTGATATTGACCACTATCAAGACTATGAAGCCAAGGAGGCAGCTGAAGCCAAAGCAAAATTGTCTCCAAGTGAAGTAGATAAAGACATGACTAAACAAGTAGATCAACTTAGCGTTGAAAAAGAAAGTGAAAAGCCCATACCAGACAATGAGGTGAAAGCGGCTAAAACTGAAGAAGCAAAAATAGGTAGTAAAGATAAAGATGAAGCCAAATCCAAGTCACCTAGTCCTGAGATAAAAAAGGAGTTAACAAAATCACCAGACGAAGAGAAGGAGAAAGATGATGTTGAATTAGAAAGCAAAGAAAAAGAAGCAGTCAATGCTCCAGAGAAAACAGTCACATCAACAGATGAAGAGAAACATAAGAATGAGGTTGAATTGACAAGCAAAGAAAACGAAACAGGCAGTTCTCCAGTGAAAAAATCCGCATTACCAGACATAAAGAAAGATATAGATGAAGTTGAATTGGCAACCAAGGAAAAAGAAACCGTCAGTTCTCCAGAGAAAAAAGCTACACCACCAGAAGAACAAGAGACAGAAGACGAAGAAAAAGAGGAAGATGAGGTAGAATTGAAAAGCAAAGAAAAAGAAACCATTATTTCTCCAGAGAAAAAATCCGCGTCACCCGACGAAGACAAACAGAGAGAAGATGTTGAATTAGAAAACAAACAGAAAAAATCCGCAGGTACTCCAGAGAAAGAGACTGTGGTACCTGCAGCTTCACCAGAAAAAATTGATACTAGACGAAGTTCCATCGTACCAGAAGAAGCTGGAAGTCGTAAGGCTTCAGTGGTTGATAGCCAAAAACCACCAATATCCATTGAAAAGGAAGAAAAGACGGAAAGTCGCAAATCCTCAATAGTAGCAGAAACAAAGGAAATATCAGATAGTCGAAAACCATCCTTAGTTGAGAAAGAAGATATGACCAAAGAAAAGAAACCTGACAGTCGTAAATCATCGATTGCGACTGAGCAAGAAGATATGGCTGAAGAAAAGAAACCTGATAGTCGTAAACCATCGATAACAACTGAAAAAGAAGAAAAAAATGATAGCCGTCGGTCATCTATAGCCCAAGAAGTGGAAAAGCTAGATAGTCGTAAACCATCGATATCGACTGAAGAAATAAAAATTGACACCCGTAGGTCGTCAATAGTTGAAGAAGAAATAGAAAAGCTTAACAGTCGTAAACCATCGATAGCAGTTGAAAAATATGACAATAAAGAAGTAGAAAAAGCCGATAGTCGCAAGCCATCAATATCAGTGGACAAAGAAGAAAAAGGAGACAGTCGTAAATCTTCAATAACATCTGAACACGAAAAAGAGACAATAGATAGCCGCCGATCGTCGATACCTCAAAAAGAAGATACTGAAATACAAAAAAGTGATAGTCGTAGAACATCTATATTAGTCGATAAATTTGAAGAAAAAGTTGACAGTCGTAAACAGTCTCTAGTCTCTGAAAAGGAATACGAAGCAGATAGTCGTAAAACATCGATAACTACAGAAAGGGGTGATAGTAGGAAAGCATCGATTTCAGATGAATTAGCCTTTGATGAGTCTACAATTAGGAAGGAATCTATAAAAGAAGAAAAGTCGCAAGAAACAGAAAAGGAGGCTACAATTAAAGAAGGTGAAACAGGCGAAAAAGATGTACTGCTAACTGGAGACAAAAAATACTTAGTTACTGAAAAAGACAATAAAGATGTTGAACATAAATTCACAGAAAAAGAAACACAATCTTCAGATCTTCACAAACATCCAGGTAATGGTGACGTTGTAGATACCCGAGAATCCGCAGAAGAACACAAAACAAAAGAAGTTAAAGAACTAACTAAAGAGGTTTCGGATAAAATAGATAGTCGAAAAGGTTCAATTAGTGCGGGAGACATAAAAACGGACGCTCAAATGGATAGCAAATCTCCATCTCCAAAACCAGATGATATACCTAAAGATTCCCCCAAAAAAGACGAAGCTAAAAAAATAGTTGACGTGGTAGATAAAACAGAAAAGCAAGACAAGGAAAAGGAAGAAGGGATAGAAAAAACTACGCAAATTATTACAGAAAAAACATCTATAGAACCTTATCAAGAACATGATGCAGCAGTTAGCAGTGCACCTTCCCACGTGGAACCAGTTGTCGGCGGAGAATCAATTGTAGAAAAAGCAGAAACTGCAAAAGATAGGGAATCAAAGACACCTTCTCCAGCAAATAGAGATAGCCGCAAGAGTTCACTAGCAGACAAACCAACAGACAGTGGAATCAGTAAAACTCCTTCGCCAGATATTAATGAAGAAAATAAGTTAGGCAAACTAGAAAAAGGTACAAAATCACCTTCTCCTGAAGTGATTAGTCGAAAGGGTTCTCATGTCGAGGAAAAAACTGAAATACGAGACATGAAGACGCCATCACCAGAAATTGTTGAGCATTTATCACCTAAAAAAGATGATGAAACATCTGCTTTTCTAGATAAGTCTGAAATTCAAAAGGATTTAATTAGCATAGCAAAACCAGCTGCGGAAGATACTAGAACACCTACTCCAGAGGCGTCGGAATCTAAACCAGAAGATAGCGTGGAAAAACAAGACAGTCGAAAGAGTTCTATCGCGATTGAAAAGGATAACGAAAGGGCATCCAAAACGCCTTCGCCAGACACCGCTTTGATTACTGACAAATCGGATAGTAAAAAGAGTTCAATCATTGCTGACGATAAAGATTCAAAAGCATTGTCTTTGCATTTCGAAACTAAAGAAGAAAAATGCATGGAAATTGATGCAGCGAAATCAGAATACAAAAAAGGTGAAGCAAAAGTTGAGGCTAAAAAGGATGTAAATGAAAAAATGGTTCCTCCAGTTAGTGATGTAAAAGACACACAGGCGGAGAAAACAACTGAACCCAAAGATACTAAAGAAATCCAACGTGATCAAACAGATGCCGTACCTATAGAAATAGAAACAGTAGAAGAAACAAGCAGCCGAAAGGGTTCCGCTGTATTGGTACAAAATGAGACGCTGCATCGACCCTCTTTAACTGAGAGTCAGTTAGGAGACACACCACTTATTATTGACAGATCTCCAAGTCCTATACATCGCCGAAGTTCAGTAGCTACCGATTTGTTATCCAGAAAAATTGATGAATCCGGTATTGCTTTATCTAGCAGCCGAAGAAGTTCTATTGCCTATGATTCGCCAGATGAAAGAAAAGGATCGGTTACATTTTTGTATGATAAAGTTGAAAAAGCTGCAGAAGGCAAGGCTCATGTTAAAGATGTTAAGTTGGATTTAGTAAAAGCTGGAGAATCTGATAAAGAAAAACACGACAAAGATGAGGAAAAATACGACGAGGAAGTGGTAACGTGCGAAACTATCACCATCGCTCATAAAATTGAAGAACCTGAAAGAGCTGAAACAGTAATCATACCTGAGTCTCCAATAGTGCAAAAAGATTTCGTAGAAAAAGCGGAACTGGGAAGAAAGTCGCCCAAAGAAAGAGAAGAAGATGTTGCGAAAATAGTTGCTAGCGTAGCGGTAGTACTAAAATCAGATGCTCCATTAGAAGAATTCGAAGGAAAGCTACCATATGTATCATCTTACACCACTGAATTGAGAGAAACACACATAACTACCGTTGATTCGCCAATTAGAGAGATTAAAGTTATCAGAACCGACGTACCTACGATCCCTGAAGAACCAAAAGAAGCTCTTGCGTCATTTTTAGAAGAAGAGCGTAAAATTTATACCATACAAGATAAACAGAAGCCAGATGAAGAAGAAACAAAGGAAAGTAAGAGAATGAGTCTTATTAAGGACTCAAACGAGTTAATGAAGACCACTTCTAGCATAATTTCTGCTATAAAGTCTAGTCAGTCTCAAGAATTGGACCCAGATAATGTGGCGACACAAGACCTTGAAGACTCAGGGACCGTTCACAGGATGTTGGTAACTACCTCGAGTGAGGATGGAGGTGAAGAAATTGAGATCTGTCCAGCAGGTTCCATAGTATTTTCAAGAAGTTCTGAGAGCTCTGGTCGTTCATCTCCTGAGCAGAAATTGTCTCAAAGATCGTCAATCATTGATACGACTTCAGACTCACTTACTACTGTCAAGCAAATCAGAGATGTGTTATCTGAGCGTGACTCCGGGATAGACGACATTAAATCTGATATCGATCAGAGCTCTTTAGAGGCTAAAGACGATGACGTCAAATTTCCCACAGACTCAAAACTAGTCTCGCAAGACACTGAAACCGAGATAGCTCATGAACTGGTGACGGAAAAAGAAGTAATCAAAATGGATGCTACAAAAGTGTCAATGGAAAACCAGTTAGGGGAACAGGATGATGAAAAGGAATGTAAAGTTAAAGAAGTATCAGAATCTGTAGAGAAACTAGCCAGTAAGAAATCTAGCCCTGACGCAAAAGAAGCCATAGACACAAACATGCTTAGTAAGCTAGAAAAAGAAATTATTCCCACTGAACAATTATCAGGGCATAGCAGCCCAGATAAAAAAACAGAAACTGAAATTCATATGAATGGAGACGTTATAAGAGACAGTTTAGCAAGTACAGTTATTGCTGATGACGAAGATCATATATGTGACGATTTAGAAGCATCTAAAGAAGACAGCCTACAAATAGGGGCAAAAGACAGCATACCTGTTCTTAAAGTAGATCATTTAGACCTAACCGATGGTACAGAGAAGAAACTATCAATTTCAGATGTGGAAATATCCCTAAATGACGACAAAGGCACAGAAAGGGAATCTAAAGATTCACCTGCAAAAGCAACACAAATTAGTGAAGGCGTAATACCAGACTCTGCCAAAAATTTGGAAGAAAAGACTTCATTATTAGACAAACTTGAAAAGGCAGTCGCTGACACAACTACAGAAGTTATTACTGCTGCGAAAGAAAAAGTGGATGATGTCCT
Organism: Tillus elongatus; assembly: GCA_964006375.1. NCBI lineage: Eukaryota > Metazoa > Arthropoda > Insecta > Coleoptera > Cleridae > Tillus > Tillus elongatus. Next base: position 13,457,210 of record OZ023262.1, read on the forward strand.
TGAGAAGATCAGTAACTCGGTTAAAGTAGATGAAGATAAATTAATAGAAGAGCATAAAAAATTACCCATTGATGAAACTAAAGAATCAGAGGTATGTAATAAGTTAGCAGGTAAAGAGGTAAAGCAAGCCGACGAAAAAACTACAGGCTTTATCGAAGATCTAAAAGCAATAGAAAAGGGTTTCCAAAAGTCTCTCGAAGAAATAGGTAGCAAGGTTGTGGATGATATAAGCGAATTTAAGGAAGGTATTGCAATTTCTTTAAGTTCTGTAGCAGATTCCACTAAGAAAACTGTCGGGAAGACTGAGGATTTAGATAAAAAGGTTTTGGATGTTGCTTCGTCACAAATAGAACCTGCTACAGAAACTTTTACAAAAGCTGACTCAAAGGTGCATAAAGTAGAAGAAAATATATGTGATAGTAAAGATATTTTAGATGATATTGTTAAAAATGTTGACCATAAGACATCTGAGGTTACAGCTAGTGTGGACACACTTGTTGAAAAGCAAACTGCTGCCTTACAAAGTTCTGTCAAACTGGTAGACGAACGTGTTCATAAAGCGGAAATAAGTAAAGATGCGGTTACCTCACACACTGACGACTTGGCAGACAAGGCAAGTAAAGCACTAGATTTAGTGGCAGAAGCAGCGGACGAAAAACATAAAAAGGTCGAAACGTCTGTTGGAGATTTGTTAAAGAAAACTGAAGACAAGATAGATACCGTAAAAGAAGACATTAAAGAGGTTTTAGACGAAGCTGACAAAACTCTTGATTTACTATCACATAAGACTGAAGATGCGGCACAGGAAACAACAAAATCAATCGATAATGTAGCTAAAGAAACCGAAGAAGATGCTAAAACAATTAAAGAAAAACTAACGTCACAAATAGAAGATATAGCTGATAAATCAGGCAAAACTGTGGATACAATATCAAATGCAGCTAAAGAGGAAGTGGATAAAATAGGAGATTCTATAGGTAGCCTTGTTAAAGCTGCAGAAGAAAGGACAGAAAAGGTTAAGGATGAGGTTTTAACACAAGCAGAGAAAGTTGGTGATAAAAGTGACGAAGCTATAGACTCTTTGCTACAAGAAGCTAAAACTGAGGCACAGGATTTCAAAGATTCCGCAAAAAGTTTAACTGAAGCCGCTAAAATAGAAAGTGATCAAGTCAAAGAAAAATTAGCAACAGAATCTGAATATATGTTGGACAAAGCCGTTAACAAAGTAGACATTGTATCAAAGAATATTGTAGACAAAACAGACAAAATCACAGAATCGATTGAACAGGTTGTGAAGGGGGTCGAAAAGAAAGGCGACGAAGTACCGTTACATATAGAAGGTGCTATTGACAAGTCTGAAACGCATCTTGACGAAGTATCACATTCTATAGGTGAGAAAGTGGATGTAGCAAAAGAATATTTCTCGTCACAAGTTGAAGACATAAAAGAAAAAACTGAAGCAACTGTCGATGCAATAGGAGAAAAACTTGGCGAAACTAAAGGTCTCTTTGATGACATTTGCGAAAAAATCGAAGCACAAACGCACCGATTAAAAGAAACAAGTCATGCTTTTACTGACTCTTTGGTAAGTTCAGCTGAAAAGAAGACTGAAACACACACCGCTGACAAAGACATTGTTAAAACTGGGGATTTGGTGGATACAGTTGTTGGTAAAGCCGAAGAACACAAGGAAGACTTTGAAAAAGAGATCGCCACATTAGAAAAGCATTTACAAGACCAGGCAGAGCAGCTTTCATTGCAAGCAGAAGATCTAGACCATAAGACTGATTCAACCTTTCACAAAGTAGGAGAAGAAATTGGCGAAAGCAGAGGTTTGCTTGATGATCTTAAAAAAATCGAGAATCAAACTGAAAAATTAGAAGAAAAATCATCTATATTGGCTGAAAGTACGAAATCTTTAACGGAAAAAGAAACCGATGAACTTACAGATTTGACTAAAGAAAAAACTGATGTAGTTGGCGAATCTGTTGATACTTTTGTCACTCAAGCTAAAGAGGTAAAGGATAAAACTGGGAAAGGTATTGAATCGTTAGTAACAAAATTTGAAGAACAGGTGATAAAACATGACGAAAAACTGTCATCGCATGCAAAAGATGTGGAAGCAAAGACTGATGTAGCTGGCTACAAATTGGAAGAAGAAGTTGGTGAGACAAAAGGCTTGCTTGACGATATGTGTGAAAAGGTGGAAGATCAAGCAGATAGTGTGATAACTTTAACTGATAAGAAGACTGAAGATATAAAAGAATCTCTTGAACATAAAATTAGCGACTTAAAGACTTCTATTGATGATACATTAGGCAATGCTGAGGAACAGGGCAAATCAACCGAAAAAGAAGCTCTATCTGCCGGTAGTGATATAAAAGATGGGGTGACTAAGGCAACTGATTCTGCAATACAGTCACTACAACAGAAAGTTGAAGAAACGAAAGGCCTATTCGACGAAGCTTGTACCAAAATAGAAGGAAGAACAGATAAGTTACAAGAGGCAGCAACAAAACTAACAGATCTCTCTGAAAAGACTGAAGATATTCAAAGTTATGTAGATAAATTAGGTGATCAAATTGATAGTAAGGTAGGACATTTGAAAGAAAAATCAGAGACAGTTGAGAAAATGGTAAACGATTTTGTTGAAGGCAAGGTAGGGGCTGTTGAAGAAATTGCTAGTGAGTTAGAAGAAAAATATGTGACTATTGTTGATAAATTAACCGATAGTACAGAAAAGAAAACAGAAGAGTTGAAATCTTCAGTTGATAGTGTTAGTTCAGTATTAAAGGAAGAAAAGGGTAAATTAGAAGAAAAATTAACTTCTGTATCAGATAGTGTAAAACAGGCTGTGAAAGAAAAAGTAGATGATGTTGAAGCTACAGTTGATGATGCTAGTCAATGCGTTTTAGAAAAAGTGACCGAAACTAAAGAAAAATTAGCTGTGGCTAAAGACTTAGTTGAAGAAAAGACTGATGATATTAGCAGATCCACTGCCGATCTAGATAAGACGATAAGTGAGAAAACAACTAAATTAGAAGAATCAGTATCTAAGAAAATAGACGACACAAAAGATTTAATCGAAAAGTCTCAAACTGAGGCAACCAAAGAAATTGGTAAGACTATTGAAGAGCTCACAGAGAAGGTGGAAAGTGTACCATCGTCATTTTTTGGTAGTATTAAAGGTGCATTTAAGGACGTAAAAGACACGATTGAATCAAAGATTGGCCTCAAAGATGATTCAAAGGATGATGAATTGAAAGAACTTAGGTCCACCGATATGTCCAGTTTTGACCCCAAAGAGTCTTGTCAGGTATTCTTGGAACAAGAGAGTATGGCGGGACCATCTTCAACACTAACAGAACCATCTAAGACACCCAGTAGTCTCAGTGGTAAGTCTACTCCAGATATTTCGGAAGTCGAGAAAGAAAAAGAGCTCCAAGAAACTCTTAAACATGAAAAACATATCCCAGACAGTCGTACTCCGCCAACAGTGCCTGTCAGTCCTGTTGTGAGAGATGTCTCGCCACAAGCAGAGCACTTAACTAAAGTAGACGGGCCAGACTCGCGCAAGTCGGGCCTAGAAACTGCGATTTCTTCACTCAAAGAAAGTGAATTTCGTAGCTTAACCCCAGGTAGCGATGACTATGATATAATTACTTCAACGCATAGCGACATATCGTCTGGACAAGTTTCAAGGGCGCCTCACTTTCTTGAAAGTGAAAGAATAGTGAGCGACGACGAAGATGACGATATGCCTGGCTCGCCGCTGAGTGTAACTTCTCAAGTGGCACACTCCAGATCTTCTTCACATTACGACCTCGACGATGAACCCAAACAGATGCCAAAAATGGACCCAATGAGTATGTCTTTTTACGGAGCTTTACCAGACGATAAAGATGACGAGCCAGAAAAGAGTAAGGATTCAGTACTACAAGAAGGTAAATTGCTTGCATCTCAGGGTAAAAGTGACTCGAAGGCCGAACAAGATCTTGAGCTTGAGAAACTCAAAAAGAATGATAACTCGTGTGGGTTTCGTAAAGAAGAAACCTTGATGACTTCTAGTTTTATCGGGAGTGATTTGCCTTCTGCTAGCGCTCCTCAGACTGATCCGAAGAAGGACCCCATAGAATCCTGGGGTAAGCCTTTAGGTTTGCCTAGTCCAGCGCCACCAGGCGACAATAAGGGCACTCCTAAGAAAGAGAGGAAGATACCGTCGAATGTTTCAGCAAAAAATAAACTGAACGATGACAGGAAGCGAGCTGATTCACCTTCTAAACAAAGAAATAAGAAAGTGAATCCTGTTTACGTCGATTTGACATATGTTCCTCATCATGGGAATGCCTATTACGCATATGTAGACTTTTTCAAGAGAATTAGAGCGAGGTATTATGTGTTTTCTGGTATCGAGCCCAGTAGGGAGGTTTATGCTGCATTACTGGAAGCCAAGCAAACTTGGGAAGATAAAGATTTGGGTAAGTACTACAAATTTTTATAAATTGAATACCAATTCCACAGAGAGTGTTGCTTATTTGATGAAATTCAAGGTTGTTTTAATGCCGCTCGTCTAAAGTACATTCATAACCACCCACTTTTTTTTGTGTGACGAAAAGGTTTTAAAACATGACAGTTTACGAATTTTTTATTATTCCTAACAATGGTCCCTGTTTAAAGCATTACAAGTGTATAGAGTTCAGCAAAATTGTGGGAACACGCTATTTGTGGTCTTAGTTTCAACTGAATTTAACTTGAATTAAATAAAAGTTTCTATATATTTTGAAGACAATTTGATGACACCAATAAATTGTTACCATCTGTCATCAAATTCAAGTTATGAGGTCATAACGAATTTTTTTTAATTGAACACATGTATATCATTTTTTCAGATAGATAACATTATGCTGTCGTTAGAGTAGAACCGATATTTTTGCACTCCTGAACTTTGTGATTATTTGTTGTCTTAATGATTATAAAAAGTCAAAAAGGTGTGTCCAGACAAAGCGGAGTACTGTAAGTACAAATAAATTAGAAATATGCCTGTAGATACTATAGTACAGGGAGCAGTTGAAGAACTTTTAAATGATTCAGATTTTATTGGTAACGTATTAAAAAGATCCTTGATGAAGTAAATACCACAGAATTCAATAAGAGAAGGGGCCAGGAACAGAAAATAAAACAGCTGAAACAAGTTTATCAGTCGTCAAAATAATAGAATTAAGAGTCTTGACCAAAAACTTGATATTAATGTAATAATCAATGCCAGCAGGTGATGGTGGACTTTTACTTTACGTGATAGTAAAGGATTTTTTCACGCCTGACGAGGTACCAGCCCTTACATCAAGGGGCCGGTGAAGTCCCAACAGACGTTTCCGGTTCTGGTGTATGAGTCGGTTTCCCTTATAAACAAAAATGATGGTGGCTCCTCCTTGTACAAAAGATTCCGGAGATAAAATACCCCTCCTTTCTGGTCTCCGGGAGAGGGGTGTGCATGGGGCGTCGGCATCAAGATTTAACACAACCTTCTCATATGTGGCATAAATTATAACCTGAACTCCGTCCACCATTTCCTCCAGGCTAATAGACCCCAACTCCTCTTCCTCACCGAAACCCAAATCAGTGCTAAAACAGCCACTAGTCACCTTAATTTCCCGGGGTATTAGCTCGTTACTTGCTTTAGATTGCATGGAGGCGTGTGCGCATACGTCCGTAGCAATCTACCCTGCACCAGACTACTCAATTTAGAAACTGGAAGAAAAGACATACTTTGGATGAAACTCTCTCTCAGGGCTGCAACTAAATTCATCTGTTGCATTTACCGGTCACCTTCTGACAACAACTTTGTCCAGCTCTTCGACTACCTTTCTGAAAAAAACCCACCATATTATTTCTGAATATCCTTACTCAGAGGTCACTATTCTTGGCGACTTCAATATCCATAGCAAGGAATGGCTAGGATCTTCAAAAACCGATCCACAAGGGAGAGCAGCGGAGGCCTTTGCAGTCAGCAATTATTTAGGCAATACGGTAGGCAACCTACTTACTTTCCTCGCATCCCAACGCACAGCTCAAATCCCTTGGATCTCTTTTTTACTACAAAACCTGAATGCTATAAGAGATCAGTCACGGCCCCTCTTTGTCGCTCAGACCACGGCATGGTCACCTGCGCAATGCAACCCGAAGTCACACAGTCATCACACTCACGTATTGTTTGGCACTACAACTCCGGGAACTGGAATGAAACGCGGGATTACTTTTCCTCATTTCCAAGGGCGTCGGTCTGCTTCTCTCATCCTGACCCCTCTGATATCTTACAAAACGTCACCGAAATTAACCAAGCTGCTATGGAATTATTTATTCCACGTACACAAAAAACCTCTTCAGCCACTCAAAAGCCCTGGTTCTCTAAATCCTGTGACAAGGCTAGACTTGAAAAGGTAAAAGTTCACAAAACGCTTCTACACAATCCTAGTCAAGAAAATCGTCAAGCATTTAACGACGCAAGAAACCGCTATGTCCGCATTATTTCTGGGGCAAAAAACTCGTTTAATAATCACATCAAAAACAAAGTCCTCTCAAGCTCGAACGGCAGCAAACCCTTCTGGAATTTTGCTAAATCTATTGGGAATAATTTCTGCAAGAGCACGTTACCACCTCTTGTCCCAGGGGATGAAATTGTTTCTACCGCCCTGGGCGAGGCTGAACTTTTTGCCTCGTTGTTCGCCAGTAATTATACTCTCAACCCACTTACAAATGTTCAACCACCAACAGTCCCCAATGTCGCGCATAACATGACTGATATCATTTTCAAAACTAAATAGTTACGAAATATGCTCGCTTCTCTTAACACCAGGAAATCCTCTGGCCTTGACGAGATCCCAGCAATTGTTCTCAAAAAATGCGCACCAGAACTTGCTCCTGTCCTGATTCGTCTGTTTCAGACATCTTTTAATAGAGGCATATTCCCTAGTACCTGGAAAACTGCTCGACTACAACTGTCCCCAAGAAAGGATCCAAAGCGCTTTCTAGCAACTACAGGTTTATTTCTCTCCTTTCACTCGTCTCTAAAGTAAAGGAAAAGTATATAAACACCGAATTACTAAAATTTCTTGAAAAACATATTCTAATCCACGACAGGCAGTATGAATTCCGTCAGCGCAGATCAACTGCCGACCTCCTTTCCTTTGTCCGTTCTTGGAACAAGTCTATGGAACTACACGATGAATCCCAGATTGTCGCTCTAGCCATATCCAAAGCATTCGACCAGGTCTGCCACGCAGCGCTGTTTAATAAACTTCCGACCTATGGCCTACCACCAAAACTCTGTACCTAGACAGCAAATTTCCTCTCCAACCGGAGCATTTCTGCCCATCGAACCCAGTTCATAGTTACTCGGACGACAGCACCCTCTACTCAAATATACAATATTCTACGCCTGTCTCTTTTACCCAATTAGATGAGGATCGCAGACACATGGAGGGTTCTGTCTCCGTGGATCTCCAAAAATATTAGACTGGGGAAGTAGAAATCTTGTACAATTCAACCCCATCAAATCTCAGTCTTGCTTTCTTTCTCATAAGAGATGCACCAGCACTAGACCCATCACAATGAACAACCAAGTTATTCAAAGTAATGAGTCCTTTTCACTTGTTGGCATTTCTGTGGATCGAAATCTCAATTTGCACCAACATGTCACATCGACTGCAGAAGCGGCTGCTAAGAAATTGGGTTTCCTCTTCACAAAATGTCACCGAAATTAACCAATCTGGCATGGAATTATTTATTACACGTACACAGAAAACCTCTTCAGCCACTCAACGTCTCATCGGTGACCCTACCCTTACCCAAAGGCTGCCATCTCTTGCCCACCGACGTGCCGTTGGTGACCTCTCTCTCTTTTATAGATATCTGCACGGGCACTGCTCCGAGGAACTTGCTTTCATAGTTCCTTCACCTGCTGCCCCCAACAGATCTACCAGGGGAACAGAGCGAATGCACCCTTTTACTGTCCAGGTCACCAGACATAGAACATCTTGTTATGTCCGCTCTTTTGTCCCGAGGACTTCAAAGTTGTGGAATTCCTTGCCGGCACATGTTTCTTCTTCTCCTCCGAACCTCCAAACCTTCAGGTCCAGAATTAACTGGTTACCTCTTTCCTCCTTGTCTACACCCACGGTACGATAGTATTTAGGCTGTAGGCCCTCGTGGTGTGTGTTGTTGAAGTTAAAAAAAGAGACTTTTCAACCGGCCTTGGATTTGGGTTCTTGGGGCATAATTCGCGCTCATTTGAAGAAATTTGCCAAAAATATTATCATCGATACATCTCTATTAGTGAATTTTCTTATTGAAGATTAATTGTTAATGAAGATTAAAGCGCAACACCCTTCTATCTTCGAATGCGTTGCTTAAATAATATATATATATATATATATATATATATATATATATATATATATATATATATATATATATATATATATATATATATATATATATATATATATATATACATACCACATAAACTATATAGTTTGCTATGTTAATATTTTCACTGTTTTTTTTCAGAGGTTACAATAATTCCGACTTACGACACTGACATCCTCGGCTACTGGGTGGCCGAAAACGAAGAACTGCTATCGAAATATAAGATAGACCTCTCCCCCTCAGCTAGCCGCTGCACTATCAACCTACAAGATCACGAGACTTCCTGTTCCGCTTACAGATTGGAGTTCTAAGCAACCCTTTACCTTAACTAAATGTTCGATCAACTCCAGCAAGAAACCTAGGTGTATTTAGAACATTTGAAATGGGCAAGTAAGAAGGTACAACGAAGCGGAATACAGCCTGGCCCCACAGTTTATCCCTTTTGATGTTAGGAAAATTCAAAACACGTCCATTTTCGAATAGAACTTCGCCAATAAAACTACAAAACATGAACCGTCAACTTCCTGTGGATACCTCTTAACTTATCTCAGTCTGTTATACAAAAAATCACCAAGCGTAGAACACTAACACACTAGATTATAAGCAAATTGAGGAAATAATAATGAATATTTAGACTGAAGGTTAATTCCTGGCTGACACGAAGGACATATAGGACATTTTAAATTCCAAAAGGTATTACACGTAATAAATGTTATACTCGTTGTGTAGAAATTTTTAGTTTCTCCCCACTTCACCTCGTAATAATAAAAATGATCGTTTTATCCAGCAGACGCTCTGCGAAAGAGCATGGCGTCTTCGTTCATATATGTCTTAAAAAACATTAGAATAGTTAACCTACAATTTATCAGCTACCTACCATCAATAGCTATAGAATGCGGGAAATAATTGTAATAGCTTACATTAACTTGGGACTTTTAACATATTCAGGTAGACAATCGGTTTTATATACATAATAATTGTTAAAATTTAATAGGAGAATTCAATATCAGGCATACAACATCAGGATGATAACATAATTCTTTGATTTTAATATCGTTTAGCTGGTTTAGCTATCGTAATGTCACTAGTTCCCCAGTTTTGCCATTAGATGTCGCCTGCTATGCTTTTGAGAGTTAATGTGAACGCTATATGATTATTTCTGTTGCTTTATATGTATTTAAATAACTATATATATTATATATGATGTGATACCCATAGAAGTTTTTGTTAGATTTTGAAATGGTTTATTATTAAAAGATGCATCGGTTTTGTGTGTTTAGGGCCGTGAAATTTATAAATTATAAATTTAAGAGTATTTTATTCTTAAGCACGCTTTTCGAAGAGTCACTTCCTTTATACCAAAGATAATATACGCTTGTTCGGTGAATATTATTTACATTGTTTTGGAAAAGGGTATTTAGTAGGACTCAAATTATATGTTTCCCTAAATTATTTATTATTTATTTATTCTATATTAATGGATGTTTGATTTTGTATCATATTTAATATTTAATGTATTTGATGGTTTGTATGTATTTATACTTTATTATTATTATTGCTTTTATTTCTTGGCCTATTTATAACTTGCTTGTTATGGTGTGGTTGGAGTGTTGAATTCATAACTCAGAAATTTTGACAGTTTACGTTCTTTCAAGTTAGCAACGATCTTTTATAAAAATATTATCATATTTACATGCATTTTAAATTAACTCAGTTTTAAATAATGTCCCAGTAAAAGCCTCAAATAACGAATTTTGGTCATTTTTTGACTAAGAACCCAGTTACTAATACATGCATAGCTGTCACTGCTTGTGATTCATCTTACTAAATAGTTTCAAGGCTGACTATATTTAGTAAATGCGTTTTGGCGATCAATTTGGCACACTGAGGAGCTCCAGTAATAGCGAAAGCGTTACCTGTCTCAACTAACCTGACCTGGCCTGATCGGAACTGGCCTCACTACACCTTCAATGTGTTAACCTGAAATGAGCTGGAGTATTCTGACTTGATCAAACTGTTGACGCAGTGAACGAAGTCATGCGGATACCTAAAAAAGCTTCCAGCTTTTTTCATCAACACATGAGGTTCTGTGCGATGATTTTACTAGATGTGAGAAATGCCTGTAATAGCACCTCATTCCATATCCTGAACCGCATGAAAGAACATCAAATTGATCCTGGTCTGATCAACATCCTGGCGTCCTACCTGTCGAAGAGGACAATAATCCTAGGAACAGAAGGCACTAAAGTTCGAAACATTAGTGGTGGAGTTTCACTGGGCTGGACCATGTGGAACATTTTGTACAATGAACTCTTGAGAATGTAGATGCCAGCTGCGGTGATCTTGGTTGGGTTTGTGGATGACCTGGCGATAATATTAATTGGGAGAAATGAAGAAATCCTCATGCACTCGGCAAATTCAGCCCTACAACAGGTATCCAACGGGCTGACAGAGAAAAAACTGAATTCCGCAACGCAGAAAACAGACTCCGCACTGTTGACGAACAAGCGGAAAGTACCACCAATAACATTTGAAATCAACGGGACACAGGTAGCACTGAAGGGAGCGGTCAAATATTTAGGAGATTGGTTGGATACTAAACTGCGCTTTGCGGAGCATGTCAATCAAGCCACGAAACAGCAGTTGAGACAACGGCAGCGCTCAACAGACTACTGCGAAATATTGGGGGTGGGGGTGGGCTATCTTTGACTACGCTTAATAAAAAATATTATTTCAAAAGCCAAATTATGGAGTTCTAAATTGAGAATAATGACTACTGTTTCTCAAAATGTCATTTATAGCCCAGTCAAATTAGACAAAAATAGAGCGATCGATGGAAAAAATTCCTAGAGAGTTGGAATTTCTTTTAAATGTTTCTTTTACATCTGGGTAGACATACGCCAAAAGTCCCCGAGGGTGGGGGGGTTAATTTAAATGTACCATTGTTCAGCTTTTCGCTTGTATCCCGGAAATGATCACTCCTATAATTTTTTACCTTTCTATCACAATTAATGAAACCGTTAAAATTTACTACAAAAATGATTCTATAAATTTTTATCGTAGGACTAACTGTAAGTAAGCTGCGGGCGTCTGAAATTTGGATACTACATAAAATTGTTCTTCTTCTTCTTCCATTGCTCATCCATTAATGGATATTCATGATCACATGTGCCCATTCATCCTTATTTCTGATGGCGCTGAATAGGTCTCCTACAGTTTTTAGTCCTGTTCATTGTCTCACGTTTCTGAGCCATGACATCCTCTTCCTGCCGACTCCTCTCTTCCTCTCGATCTTTCCTTCGATTACTAATTGTAGGAATTGGTATATTTCAGTCCCCTGTGGGTCCGGGGACTAACTAAAAGAATAGGCCCAAGGTAACTCCTGCCTGTCGTAAAAGGCGACTAATTGGAATCAAACACTGGCGGGGGTCTTGTCCATGTGGGCCTGGAGGGAGGCGGATATCTCTGAGGAGTAATATACACCCGGATTTTGAGGCCTCCACTCTGGGCTTATAAATGGATGGTTGCCCGCGCTTGGTTGTTACTCGGGAGCGGGGTTCCGGATGGGTGCCGCCTTAAGTTGAGTGCTGGCGGGTGTCGTGTGTCTAGACGACCCGGAGGGGGTTGACAACTCTGATGAGTGGTAAACACCCGGAGTGCGATGCTCGGGAGCGGGGCTCGATGGGATGTCGCCGTGAGTCTAGCACTGGTGGGTGTCGGATCTAAACGAACCCGGGGGAGAGCTGATATATTTAGGGGTGGAATAAAACTAAGAGTTGAGGCCTCTTCTGTGAGCTTCGAAACGGACAAACGACCTAACTTGGGTGCTGCTCGAATGCAGGACTTCATGATACTGCACCGAGTCAAACACTGACGGATGTCTGGCCCAGACGAACTCTGAGAGAGGCTATCTCTCTTTGAGCTTTGAGACGGGCAAGCGACTTCGCTCAGATGGCAGTACATCTGTCAAACAAAGTTTCACCTCGCAGGTGTCGTCTCCTGTCCGAGGCTCGATTTGTTAGGTGTAATTTAAGCTAACGCTGGCAGGTGTTGGACCTGGACGAACCCGGAGGTGGCTGGGGTCTCTAGGGGTGGATTACACCTGGAGACTTAGGCCTACTCTGTGAGCATCGATACGGGCTAACGACGCTGCCTGGATGCTGCTCGAGGGCGGGACTTCACGATACTGCCTCGAGTCAATGAAACACTGGCGGGGGTCTGGTGCAGGTGTGGCTGGGGGGAGGCAGACATCTCTGGGGAGTGATATGCACCCGGAGTTTGGCGCCTCCACTGTGGCCTCAGAGACTGACAATTGGCCTCGCTTGGTTGTTACTCAAGAGCGGGGTTCCAGATGATACCGCCCTGGATTGAGCCCTGGCGTGTGTCGTGGGTCCAGACGTCCCGGGGGGCTCTGATCTCGGATGAGTGGTAAACACCCGGAGTTTGGAGCCCATACTGTGTGCTACGAAACGGACGGACGGCCTCGCTGGGGTGATGCTCGGGAGCGGGACTCGATGGGATGTGGCCTTGAGTCTTAACACTGTTAGGTGTCAGGTTTGGAAGAGCCTGAGGGGAGCTGAGATCTCTAGGGGTGGATTACAACTGGAGACTAGATGCTGCTCGAGAGCGGGACTTCATGATACCGCCTCGAGGCAAACACTGACGGATGTCGGGTCCAGACGAACTCAGAGAGAGGTTATCTCTCTTTGAGCTTCAAAACGGGCAAGCGACTTTACTCAGATGGCAGTACACCTGCCAAACAAACTCTCCCCCTCAAGAAAAGATCGACTCCCTCAGGGAGCTAGAATTGATGGGTGAAATCTAAATAATTAGACGTGAGCCACAATAGACCTAAGGTCGCGGTGGAGGGACTGAAATAGCCCACTCACAATAAAATCTAATCTAATCTTTCATTCCGTATTACGTGGCCCAGATATGCTGTTTTTCTGCGCTTGATGGTGTTCAACAGTTCGCGTTCTCTTTTAACCGTTCTTAGGATCTCCTCGTTTGTTTTTCTGGCCGTCCATGGGACTTTTAGTATACACCTGTATGTCTACATTTTGAAGGCTTCAAGTCTATTCATGGTATTCACTTTCGGCGTCCAGCCCTCCACCCCATATAGCAACACTGACCACACGTAACATTTTACGAATCTAATTCTCAGGTTGAGGTCAAAATCAGTGTTGGTAAGAACTTTCCTGAATTTCATAAATGTCTTTCGGGCCATTTCGATTCGACATTTGATTTCCGTTTCAGACGTCCAGTTTTTACACAGCCACCTGCCTAAATATTTAAATTTATATACCCGTTCTACTGGGCATCTGTTGTGTGTTAGGCTTGCATTTTGATGTTCTTCCGGCTTGCGAGAAACTATTATGAATTTTGTCTTCTTGGTGTTGATATTAAGGCCCAAGTTTTTGCTACTGTCGCCTATAGCATTAAGAAGATCCTGCAAGTCTTTCATGTTGTCTGCAATTAAGACTGTGTCGTCTGCGTACCGTATGTTGTTGATCCACACTCCATTCACCTTAATACCTAGGTCGCTTTCTTCGAGCGCCTCTTGAAATATGCTTTCAGAATACAGGTTGAAGAGGAGTGGAGAGAGAACACATCCTTGTCTGACCCCTCTAAGGATCTTTGTCGGTTCTGTGTGTTCATTGCCAACCTTGACTAGGGCTGTTTGGTTCCAATAAAGGCTTTCTATGCAGCGGATATCATTCTCGTCTATATCCATCCTCTTCAGAATCTGAATGATTTTGTGGTGCTGGACTCTGTCAAATGCTTTCTCGTAGTCGATGAAGCACAACATCACATCTCTCCTCTGGCCGTTACAGTTCTGAATTAATACTTGAGTTGCAACTATAGCCTCTCTCGTACCTAGTCCCCTTCTAAATCCAAATTGTGTAGACCCTACCCCCCTTTCGCATTTTATGGAAATTCTGTATTGAATAATCTTGACGAATATCTTTAACGTGTGGCTTATTAGACTGATCAGCCTCTGGTCCTCGCAATTCGTCGCGTTACTCTTTTTTGGCAGGGGGAGAAAATGTGATGCAATCCACTTGACAGGGAACTCGCCCGTGTTATATATTTTGTTAAATATTCTGTGCAGTACGGAAATTCCCCTGTCGTCTAGTATTTTTAGTATTTTGACAGGTATGCAGTCCGGGCCAACTGCCTTTCTGTCCTTTGACGTATGTATTGCTCTTACAATTTCTTCTTTGGTGATAGGGGATCCAGACAGGTCTGCCTCCTCCGTAACCTCTATATCAGGTCTATTATCGTCAAAAAGGTTGTTAATATATTTTCCCAAATAACTCTTCGCTGCTGATCATCTTGTGCCATTTCCCCATTTTCTATATTGGAAAAGTGTCTCTCCCGGTAAACTTCGGACGCCTCTTTTATTTTTCTGTGTATGTTAAATTCATCGTGCAATTCTTGTAGTTTTTCTATCTCCTCGCATTGCTTCTTTAACCAGTCATTCCTCACCGTTTTTATTTTCCTTCTATTAATTCCCTGGATGTGTTCATAACTCTCTGGACTCGGTTTTAAATGCGGATAAAGCAAATTTTTTTAAATAATGTTTCTTTTGTCAGTCCTATAACTCAATTACGGTTAGTCCTAGGATAAAAAAGTATAGAACTATTTTTGTAGGAAATTTTGTCAGCTTTAATTGTGGTAAGAAGGTAAAAACTATAGAGGTGGTGATTTCAGAATTATAAGCAAAAAAATGATAAATGGTACCTTTAAAACCGCACTCAGGAACTTTTTATAAATGCCTACCACGCTTTAATGAGAGCGTTTAAAAAAATTAAATTTCTAGATATTTTTTGATTTTTTTATTTTTTCTAATTTGACTGGGCTATATTAAACAAGCTCAAAATAGAGCTGTAATAATATGTAAATTATGATGTATAGAAAGTATGACGGACAAGTTGTCCTGCTCAAATCTTGTTTATTATACTATCATAATTTACCACAAGAACTTGTACAACATATATTGAGAGAATATAACTTATAATTGAATGAATAATATACCTGTTAATGTATACACGTGGTCATAAAGTTTGGAACAATAGAAATATCCATATACAGGTGAACTTAAAAGAAACACGCTTGCACACTTGAATTTTCACTTTTAATTGTGCATTTTTTTAGCTAATACTAGTATATACAGGGTGTTATATAAATGATATATCACGCCAACTTCACCTTTTTTAAATAGAACACCATATATATTATTGCATATTTGAATTCCTCGGAAAATTCTAAATATATTTTATGTATGATCTCCTATACCTATCTTAAACTGTTTACGAATTATTGACAATTGAATATTAGACAAGTTCAATGAAAATAAAGATGAAAATCGAATTGTCCGTGCATTTTGAAAATAACGTCTGGATTAATAGGAATATCTGTGAACAGGTTAATTTTTCGAAAAAACGCTCAGAAAATTCGATTTTTAAAAAATATTGAAAATAGCAACGTCAAACTCTAGTGTCATTTTTGGTCTTAAATAAAATTGATTATCTTGGCAAAAATATGGATATGTTAGGATGAATTGTAAATGGAAAAGTAGAATAAAGATATGAAGATTTGTTGTAAATGAAGGCAATGGTTAAGGCATCAGATGGAAAAAATTGCAAGCAAAAATAAATTTTATTTGGTATGTCAAAATTTGAAGTGCGAAATTTGGATTCTTACTGACAAGCAATTTTGGATATAATATTATATATTAAATTACGTGACTGTAGAGCACAAGTCTTTGACTTATTGTATTAGCGTACTGTATAATTTACACAAATAAACAAATAAATAAATAAATATTCACTGAAAATGTCTAATTTTCAGTTGTCAATAACTCGTAAACAGTTGAAGATAGCTATAGAAATAGGACATCATACATAAAACATATCTATAGTTTTCCAACGTATCCAAAAATGCAATAATTTTCAGGGTACTTCATTTAAAAAAGTTCGGACGCAGCAAATGCGTTATGGTAGTGAATTTTTATTAAATGCTTCAAATGTGAATAACTCAATTTTCTATAAACTTAGAAAGTTGAATTTTGGTATGTAGTAAGGTCTTTCCTAAGGAAACATATGCGCCAAATTTCATTAAAATAACTTTGTAACTTTCGGAGAAAAAAAATGTTTCGAAAGAAAACTAAAAATTTGAGTCTCATTTTTCTATAAACTTAGAAGGTTGAATTTTGGTATGTAGTAAGGCCTTTCCCAATGAAACATACCCACTAAAAAAAAACCTTGTCCGATTTTCCTGGCTAACGAACTCGTCCAAGACATTAATAAAAGAAAGGCATTTGCCGAGTTTCATCGAAATCGGTTAATTATTTTTCGAGTTATCGGTTGGATACATACATATATATATATATATATATATATATATATATATATATATATATATATATATATATATATATATATATATATATATATATATATATATATATATATATATATATATATATATGTATATGTATATGTATATATATATATATATATATATATATAAAAATTGAAACTGATCCCGGATATGGGTTCTGGGGGTCCTAGTTCGCGCTCATTTGAAAAATTTTTGCAAAGTCTCACCATCGATACCTCTGTATTAATGATTTTTTTAAAATAAAAATTCACTATAAGGTGACGTTGACGTGATATTTCATTTATGCAACATCCTGTATATACTAGTATTAGCAAAAAATGCATAATTAAAAATAAGAATTAACGTATCCGACGTTGTTTCTTTTAAGTTGACCCGTTCATAGATATTCCTATTATTCCAAACATTATCACCAACCTGTAGAAGTGACGCAGCAATAAAAATTGCTAAAATGTATCATATATGTAGGTATACAGGTGTCCGAAAATGATGCATCAAGACTTTAGGAGTCACAAAAAATTATGACCTAAAAATGCCTATAACTATTTTTTTCAAGCTCAATATTAACGGAGATGGGTCTCGAAAAAAATTGTTTCGTTTTTCTTAGTGATTTGATTTCTTTCAAACCTTTAACGTGTATTGCTAGTGCCCTTATAGATTTATGTTCCAAATGTGATAAAATACTCCAGAGCCAAAGTGCCCAACCTGACCTTAACATTGGATCTATAGCGCACAACCTTTTTGTTTTCACCAATTTATGCATTTAAACAGGACCGTCTTAAAAACAATAAAAAAAATTGTCAAAAAGTATTCTTGTTGCGATATGTTAAAATGAACCGATTCTGAGAAAAACGACTTCAAACATTTCCGTGCTTTGACGCTGCTTTAAACTTATTACTGCGATTTACAAAGAATGCTTTGAAAATAATAGCTTGAAGTTGCCTTAGCAACTTTTGACGGATAATGTCTATACAGAGAAGGGGTAAGGGTTTTAAGGGTAGTTGGAGACTGGGTTGTATGGAGACTTGGATAATGACCAGTTGCAAGAATAACACTTCTGAGTGGTTACGAAACCAAATGTAATTTTATTAAAAAATAATGAAATATATATATATATATATATATATATATATATATATATATATATATATATATATATATATATATATATATATATATATATATATATATATATATATATATATATATATATATATATATATATATATATATATATATAATATATATATATATATATATATATATATATATATATATATATATATATATATATATATATATATATATATATTAATAATTAATGTTACTTTCTTTACTTTACGCTACAACAGTTTTGCTTTCGCTGATTTACGGCGCTTGCAGATTGACGTTAAAAAACACACTGAAGCAATGTACTGTCATAGCGAATTATTTGTATACTTGAATTAAAGGTCGGCTGCAAATCGAGCTTGTTACAGCAAACATCGTGGTATTGAACTTCCTATCCACAGGTGTTTGAGCTGGTCACATAACAGCTGTACTCAGAAAATTCTTCGTATTCTGAAACAAATGATAAATGCTTGATTGCAAACCGAGATTAGGAAATAAATAATATATTAATGAAATATTGTTCAAATAGCCACGGTACTTGTGTCGCAATGGAATCTGAAACAACATGGGCACAGCAGTAACTCATTGATTAAATTATATCGCTGCATCTGTAAGTGAGCGCTGATATCTCTCGGATTAAAAGGTTTACATACAAATAACAAGTATGTACACACATACATACATATATACTAGCACTTATTAAACTGTCTATTATATGCTGCAAAATGAACATGAAAATGTATGATATTAGCGTTTTATACCTATAATAGCATAATACTATACTAAGAGCCTAAGGATTGCAACGGGGACACTCTTCACGTCATAGGGTCTATTATGACGACTTAAAAACAACACACACATGGACCACGGGAAACATAGGTATTAACATATGGAAAGACAGTAGGATTTTTTTAAACTATATAGCCTATCTATGATTAAGATGTATAAGTTTCCTATAATCGTAAACTAAATTTACAGATAATTAAACAGTTTTGCATTTTTAATAAATTTAATAATTGCAAACAATATCATTTTATTTGTAAGAGCAATATATAAAAGAGAGGCCACATTTAATGGCAAACAAATATTTTTAGTGAGCATATTCCTAATAAGCAGCTCTCTTTGTTGATTATGGAAAGTGCAACAAAAAATTAAATGTTCCAAGTCCCCGATACATACCCCGTCGCAATCGTAATCGGGGCTGTTTTCCAATCCCAACTTAAACATATGTTCCGAAAAGGTGCCGTGCCCAAATATCAGACAATTTAAGGGAGTTGATATATGTCGGGGTGGGACTATTAGTTTTATGCAGTGGTAACTATGTCGAAAAAGGATATATACTGTTAAAATGATTGGTAGCATTTGATTTAATTTTGTACCAGTAAGGCACGAACATTATTTTTGAAATGACTTTTGCTTCATTTATCAAGTCATTAGACATCATTATTTGAAGATCTACCTCATCTGTGGTTGCAATAACTGCTGCGGAGTCAGCTTGTTCGTTTTACGGGATTTTGCAATGTCCTTTTACCAACACAAAGCAAACAGTTTTATTCTGCGACCAGATTTCGTAGTGTAACGAGATTATGTTAAGGATTAAGTTGATCTTGAATATAGATTTTATTGAGAAAGGCTGATAAGAGATCTGTTAATATAAGTAATTTATTGTAACTTGACTGCCTAATATGTTGTAATGCATTCTGAATAGCAACAAGTTATGCGGTATATATGCTACTAGAAGAAGGTAATTTAATAAGGTTAAATGTCTGCTGTTGTTCATGGAATACAGCACATCCTACCGGATTATCTTGTTTGGAACCATCAGTATATATATATATATATATATATATATATATATATATATATATATATATATATATATATATATATATATATATATATATATATATATATATATATATATGATAAAATCCAGTAAAATGTTCGAATAACTTGTTGAAAAGGTGGCGATTCTGTTGTGATCATTTGTGTGTAATAAGTATCGTGATAAAAACTGATAAAATGGATAATATTAATAATTATTATAATCAATATTCGAATGCATTATTATCATAGCTCAGTTACGGGAAATGCATGAAGAGCACAACGTTTGTACCAAGTTGCATTATCAAATAGAAGGAATCCACGATCGCAGTTGTTCAGCACTATCCATCAGCGATTAGGTGAGTTTGGCTCTTCTAAGGCGAGACGGTTTGATGTCGGTCGCCAACGACGGCCTCTAACTTCTGCGGCTGGAGTTGGTGTTTTGGCTGAGGTTGATAATAATCTTGATATAAGCGTCAGGTTAATTGCATCGCAGGAAAATATTCCGAAAAGCTCAATTCATGAAATTTAGCGCGAACAACTCCAATAATCTCCAGTATCAAAAGGTCCAAGCGCTATTCCCTGCAGATCCGCTTCCACGACTGAATTTTTGTAGAAAAATTATGACTCTCCATGATGGCAGCAGAAATTTCATCAATTCCATTATTTTCACGGATGAAGCTGGACTCGGGCATGATTGTTTAATAAATATGCATAATAAACATTATTGGTGTGACGAGAATCCTCATTTAGTGGTATGGTATGGCTTACCTACAGTTTTTACAAAATGATCTGCCCGTTTTGTTTTGGGAAACGTTCCTATTGTGGCTACTGCATGACGGTGCATGGCCTCATTACAGTTTAGCGGTGAGGGATTACCTCAATGAAAATATCCCTGATAGGGCGCGGTGGATTCAAGGATGGGGCTGTCAGATCGCCCGACTTGAACCCGATCGACTTTTTCCTTTGGGGCTATGTTAAGTCACTGGTATACAGAATGCCTAAGAATAACGTGGAAGAGCTAAGGCAATGAATTATCGACAGTTTCGCAATAATAAGAGCAAAGGAGGGCCTAATCTTCAGGGTATGTCGCAACTTTCTGAAAAGAATGAATTTATGTGTCGAAATGAAAGGACAACATTTGGAAAATTTGTCGTAAGAGCTAAGAGCATGGATGAAATTTACATTTAACACAAAAACGGTACTTAGAATGTAGTTAGTGAATAAATTTTGTATTGAGTTGAGACTCTCAAAATCAGTTTAAAGCTGGCTTCAAGCATGAAAATATTTAAAGCTGTTTTTCTCATGATCGGTTCATTTTATCGTATTGCAACAAAACATACTTTTTCAACAAAAAAAGAAATTATGATCTTTAATATGGTGCGAGTTCAATTCATAAGGTGGTGAAAACAAAAAAGTTGTGGGGAATAGATCGAAGGTTAAGGTCAGGTTAGGCCCTTTAGCACCGGCGTATTTGCATCATATTTGGAATCAGTAGCGGCTCGTGCCTTAATGCATTGGGGGTGCGCAAGAAAAAAAGTTCGGGATGCAACAAGTGCGTTATGGTAGTAAATGATTTTCGGAGAAAAATTTTTTTTTCAAAAGAAAACTCAAAATTTGAATAACTCAATTTTCTAAAAATGTGGAAAGTTGAATTTTAGTATGTAGTAAGGTCTTTTACAAGACAACATATCCATTAAATTTTAATAAAATCGCTTTGTAATTTTCGTAGAAAAAGATTTTTTTTTGAAACAAAACTCAAAATTTTCCCGGAAAACCTTATTCTATTTTCCTGACTAACGAACTCATCCAATCCATTAATAAAGGAAAGGGACTTGCCGAGTTTCATCGTAATCAGTTGCTTATTTTTTGTGTTATCGTTTGGCTGCAGATATATATATATATATATATATATATATATATATATATATATATATATATATATATATATATATATATATATATATATATATATCTGCAGCCAACCATTAACACTATACTTATTCTGATGCTGTATTAATGGCTGCCGACTTTGCGATCCTAGATCCTCGATATACTAATTTTGTTTGTTGAATGCAGGAATGCAGGAGATAAAAAAGCAAATAAAAATTTATTAAAATATAGCATCGCAAAAATATTTTTCCACGGCAGGCGGCAATGCGCGCGCACGGGCGAACTTATTGGGGAGCCGCCCCTGTTTAGAACATAAATCTAAAAGGACACTAGCTATACATGTCAAACGTTTGAAAAAAAAATCAAATCACTAATAAAAAATGTATCTAAGAAAACTTAAAAAATTGGTTTTTGACACCTGTATCTCCGTAATATTGAGTTTTCGAAAAATTGTTATAAGACTTTGTGGTCCTAATTTCTTGTAAGAAATCACTTCCTGAAGTCAGGACGCATAATTTCCGAAAATCTTGTATAAGACACGATAGCTTGAGGGAACGTAAATAAGGTACAACTGACAATTAAATGACAGATCGGCGATGACAGTTAGTATACAATTAGAGAAAGAAGATAATTGTTAACTATATATGTAAGTCTGGTGCTAAATAAAGTATGCCTTGAAGGATTTTGATAATTTTGCGTCTGTCACATCTGGTTTGTTAAAATGAAAAATAATAGAAGAAAATTGATATTTGAATGAAATGTTCAGTTTATCCAATGTAAGGCGAATTGTATAGAATATTTATTTCACACAACATTCTATCAGATATTATATATTATTATTATTATTATTAATATTTGCATTACTATTATTATTATTATTACTTATTGGTCGGTATAATCATATTTATTTATTTGCCAACGCACAGATTAGAAAATTCGCCTTGCATTGGTTGAAATTCAAATGAAAATGTCATTTTATAGTTGTTTTAAATAATTAATAAAAAAAAGAATTAATGTTATGTGCAAATTTCGATTCGAATTATCTATATATTTAAAAGGAAATACTTATAGCTTCTAGTCAAAAATCTGATCCTTTAGCTTATAATGTTATAAAGTTACATAATATTCAATCGCATTCAATGTATGGGATATGTATGAGATTAAAAATAAAAAAATGATTTTAAAAATATCACCCAGTTTCTTTTTTATTTCCGTAGTTGTAAAGCAGGCGGGGGTTAGTTGTCACAAGGGCATGCAGGTTCTAGAGCTGCACAGCAAGTTCTAGAGCTGGTAAGCTCTTTAATAGTTGGCTGGTGTGGTATACTTGCAATATGGTAGGTGGTAGTGGAACATTCCTCTACGTGATAGTAAAGAATCTTTTTCACGCCCGAGGAGGTACCACCCCTTGCATCAAGGGGCCGGTGAAGTCCCAACGGACGTTTCCGGTTCTGGTGTATGAGTCGGTTTCCCTTATAAGCAAAAATGATGATGGCTCCTCCTTGTACAAAAGATTACGGAGGCAAAATACCCCTCCATTAGGATCTCCGGGAGAGGGGTGTTCAGGGTGCGCCAGCTTCGAGATTTACAATATCCTTCTAGAATATAGGTGGCCTAAATTCTAACCTGAATTCCGTCCGCGATTTCCTCCAGGCTAATAGGCCCCAACTCCTCTTTCTGACCGAAACGCAAATCAGTGCCAAAACAGCTACTAATCACCTTAATTTCCCGGGGTATGAGCTCCTTACTTCTTTTAGATTGCATGGAGGCGTGTGCGCGTACGTCCGTAGCAATCTACCCTGCACCAGACTCCCCAACTTAGAAGCTAGAAGAAAAGACATACTATGGATAAAACTCTCTCTCAGGGCTGCAACTAAATTCATGTGTTACATTTACCCATCACCTTCTGACAACAACCTTGTCCAGCTCTTTGACTACCTTTCTGAAAAAATCGACCATCTGATTTCTGAATATCTTTCCTCCGAGGTCACTATTCTTGGTGAATTCAATGTCCGTAATAAGGAATGGCTAGGATCTTCAAAAACAGATCCACAAGGAAGAGCAGCGGAGGTGGTTGCAGTCGGCAATTCTTTAGCCAATATGGTTCAGCAACCTACTTACTTTCCTCGCATCCCAACACACAGCTCAAATCCTTTGGATCTCCTTCCTCTTACTACAAATCCTGACTGCTATAAGATATTAGTCACCGCCCCCTGGATCGCTGCTTAATAAACTACCGGCCTATGGCCTACCACCAAAACTCTGCACGTTGACAGCAAATTTCCTCTCCAACCGGAGCATTTCTGTTATCGTGGATGGCCATTCCTCTAAACTGTATTCAATTAACGCAGGAGTTCCTCAAGGTACAGCTTTAGCCCCTACTTTGTTTCTTCTCCACATCAATGACCTCCTCTCTAGCACATCCAACCCAGTTCACAGTTACGCGGACGACAGCACCCTCCACTCAAATATACAATATTCTAAGCCTGTCTCTTAAGCCCAATTAGATGAGGATCGCAGACTCATGGAGGGTTCTATCTCCGTGGATCTCGAAAAAATATTAGACTGGGGAAGTAGAAATCTTGTACAATTCAACCCCACCAAATCACAGTCTTGCTTTCTTTCTCATAAGATATACACCAGCCCTAGACCCATCTCAATAAACAACCAAGTTTTTCAAAGTAATGAGTCCTTTTCACTTGTTGGCATCTCTGTGAATCGAAATCTCAATTGGCACCAACATGTCACATCAATTGCAGAAGCGGCTGCTAAGAAATTAGGTTTCCTCTTCCGGGCTCGCAAATACTTTTCACCAGCTAATCTCTATACCTTATATACTTCACAAATAAGACCAAACCTCGAATACTGCTCCCACATCTGTGGTGCTGCTGCCGCTTCTACACTCGCTATCCTGGACTCCATTCATACGTCTCATCGGTGACCCTACCCTCACCCAAAGGCTGCCATCCCTTGCCCACCGACGTGCCGTTGGTGACCTCTCTCTTTCTTTTATAGATATCTGCACGGGCACTGCTCAGTGGAGCTTTCTTCCATAGTTCCTCCACCTGCTGCCCCCAACAGATCTACCAGGGGAACAGAGCGAATGCACCATTTTACTGTCCAGGTCACCAGACATAGAACATCTCGTTATGCCCGCTCTTTTGTCCCGAGGACTTCCAAGTTGTGGAATTCCTTGCCGGCACATGTTTTTCCTTCTCCTCCGAACCTCCAAACCTTCAAGTCCAGAATTAACAAGTTGCCTCTTTCCTCCTTGTACGATACGGTAGAATACTATTTAGGCTGTAAGCCTTCGTGGTGTGTTGTTGAATTAAAATTTTAAAAAAACCTCCAACCTTATTAATTTTAAATATCAATTTAAATATTTGTATTTTTAATATCTGTTTTAATTGAATAATTAAATCCTCATTTAACCGTTCTCATTTCTGGTGGTGCTGTAACTGGAAATTCTTTATGTCTATTATCTAGATCTCTTCCAGCTAAATAACGTAGTGCCGGTGTTTTGATTCAAAAATCTAATCGATCCAGGATTTTGGGCAGAACAAGGCTAAAGCTGAGTAAGTATTTGATTGTCTTTTCATCTTAAAACCATACAGTGTGTTCTTTATCTTTCAAAATAATAAATCGTAGAGATAAGTGCAAATACGTTAGGGGTTGAGAGGTGGTTATGGCCTCACTATTGACCGGATTTAGATCCAATTGAAATCGGTGACGAATATCAATCGCGGACAAATACCAAATAAATACACTCGGCTTTTTAGGCTTAAATTGGCACAGCCTTCTTCGAGTTTAAAAAGAAAAATGATTATCAACAGTTAAAAGAACAAAAACCACAAACTTAAGAAAACAGTACTATATTTAAACAAGAAAATAATATAATATCACAATAAAACATGAGAAGAATATCAAAATGGTATAAGAAACTATTCTAACTAGTGATATGGCAAAAGCGTGGCGATAAATATGAAACTAAAATCTAGTGTCATCTGGCATCTTTTCAAAGTAAGCAATCTGATTCTCTTCTACTTTGTAGTCGTGGATCCATCGGCTACCCTTTCGCAGGCTGCCATCTATTCCGTCTTTCCAAACTCCAGCAGGAAGGTAAACTTCTCTGTGACGGGCACGGAAATGCAATACAGGCGCCACGATCAGATCATCACCAATGGAGAACTCGTCCACTACAGAATAGCATGTAATATCATTAGCATCCAACATCCACAGAGGGCGTATCATTGGAAGACCTGTGTCCAGGGAAACACGGGCATATTTCTTCAACAGAGGGGTAACCTGCAACCAAAATTGTTCATTACAAAACGTCAACAGAAATTTCCGCAAAAACGTTTGCTATTACGATTACTTATCTATGTACAGGTATTTTGAAGTGGAAGTTTTAGCGCATCTCAGCATTCAGCGGTTTTAGTCAAAAATTAATATAATAGATATAGATATAAAGACTTCGTCTTTTAAGGCAACCTCAGGCAGGAGAAAATTGATTTATTTATATGCACTCTCTCCAAGTTCGTCCGGACACGATACCAGCCAGTGTTTGCTTAAATTTCACCCGTCAAAACCAGCCTCCTGCGGGAGACGCTATTTTTGAGGGTGAAAGTCGGTTTGACAGGGCCACTTAGGGTCTTTTATTTCGCATGCTGTTGAGGTGTACTGCCATGCTAGTGAATCAAGCAATACGATATTCAGTGGCAGCTCGTCAGATGACGTAGGTGAAGCGCTGATTCACCTATATTTTTCGGTTAAGCTAAACTTTTTTATTTAAAATCCACCATAATTTTAATTTTTTTTATTCTCTCAAATTCATTTGGTACAACCACATAAAAATGTCTGGTTACGTCGCGCCGTAGTTGATAATGTATTTTTATCGTTATTTATTTATTTATTTATTTATTTATTTATTTATTTATTTATTTATTTATTTATTTACTTACTTACTTACTTACTTACTTACTTACTTACTTACTTACTTACTTACTTACTTACTTACTTATTTATTTATTTATTTGTTTGTCTGTTTGTTTGTTTGTTTATTTATTTAACATTACATTACGCAACAGGACAAGCCTAATTATTGGGTAGGAAATACAGAAATGACCTACGAAAATAGGATTTAGAATTAAAATTAAAACTAAAAACAAGCATTTTAAACCATAATTTACAGTTTCACAACAGAATGTAACTAAAACAGAAAAATATAAAAAATCACGACAATCAACAATGAGTAAAAACAATCAGAAACACAAATCAGTCCTCCATAACTGTGAAATACAAACCAGTCCTTCAGTACCGTGAGACTGCCAACCCTTTGAGCAACCTTGGATCCGACACGAAGATATCAATGGAAGACCCGTGCCTGTTGGCAACAGAACACATAAAGCGGTGAGAACTTCATAAGATTAGTTCGCGGCGTAGGTAACCAAAAGGTGACCGGATTTCGCGAAGACATTCTCGGAACATTAAAGTTTGGTTGCTTAAGTAGGCGAGAGCAGTCACAGGATCCCCTCACTAAGGCATTTAAAAAAATTTGTGTAGCTTGTTCCCTTCTAGATTATAGACTTGGTAGCAAGAAGTCCCGCTGCATATACTCCGAAGGGTAACCCACAGAGGGATATATACCATTGAGGCGGAAGTAAATATATTTTAGAAAGCGTCTTTGGATCTTTTCCAACTGGAGAATATGGTTCTGGTAACCCGGAGACCATACAACTGAAGCATACTCAAGTCTATTACGGACAAAAGTACAGATAATCATTTTAAATGTGTCAATATTACCAAACTCGCGGCGATTCCTAATAATAAAGCCCATTAGTTTAAATGCGCTGGATACAACATTCTCAATATGAGATAAGAAAGACAATTTACTATCAAATATTACGCACAGATCAGGGATAGATACCGGCCTAGCCAGAGACACATTATTAAGACAATAATCAAATTGTATGGGCACCAACTTAAGAGTAAAGGAAAGACATCTACATTTGGCAATATTTAAAGAAATATTATTTATATTGCACCACTCCTCCACATCCTCTAATGCTAATTGAAGTCGAATATAATCATCCACCGACTTCACCTCACATAAAATTTTGATGTCATCGGCATACAGGAGACATTCAAGCCTCAAACCACCAACGAGATCGTTAATGAAAATATTAAAAAACAAAAGACCCAAAATCTACGTCTGAGGGACCCCTGATGTGGCTGAAATATATTTTGATCTGCAGACATCCACAACCACATATTGCTTCCTGTCTATAAGGTAATTCACAATCAGTTTTCGGAGTGATTCAGATAAGCCAAATGCTTCTAATTGACGTAGCAGAATAGCATGATCAATGCGGTCAAATGCCTTTGACATATCAAGGTAGATGACATCGACCTGACTACGATTATCTGAAGCTTTCGCAATGTATTGCGTAGCGCAAACTAAGTTTGTAACTGCTGATCTGCCTGGCATGAAGCTGTGCTGAAAAGGGGTAATGAAGCTCTTTATATGGAAGAATATATGCCTGTATAATAACATTTCAAAAGCCTTAAGGAAGTTACAGGATAACGATATATGCCTATAATTATCTATAAGTCTTTATCACCAGCCTTATAAACTGGGCAGAATTTCGATATCTTCCACACTATTGGAATTTTACAGTTTTTTAAACATAAATTAAACATAACCTGTAAGGGGAAAGCTAAAACGGCTGCACAATCTTTCAAAATAAATGATGGGATTAGGTCAGGACCTGACATCATATGAGGCTTAAACGCCCGAAAAACCTCCTCAACTTCTGAAAGAAGAAAACTCACTATTTGTAATGAAGTACAATCATTGCCTCTCAAGGTGGTATTTACCACAGATTGCGGTGCAGGTGTGGAGTGTCGAAATACATATGTAGACTGGAAAAAATCAGCAAAACTATTAGCAATCTCATCAGATTGATTCAAGTTGAGACCATTATATTCCATTGTTTTGGGAAGAGAACTATGTTGCTTCTTAGAGTTCAGAAATGACCAGAACTTCTTTGGGTTATTAGATACTGAAACTTCACAGCTCATGAGGTAATTATTATATTCAGTGTTCACCAAATCCTTAAGCTCAGACCTTAACCTTCTAAACGCATCATAGTCAGCTGACTTCACAGAACGTCTATATACCGACCGACTCTTAGTTTTTAGCTTACGCAGCTTCACCACCTCCCTAAGCTTACGTATTGTGGATCACAGACTACTATGTAAAGTGTCAAGCAGCTGCGGACTGACTGAGCCAGATTTTTTCGTATACAAACGCTGCGTCTGCTTCGGGACGCGTGCATAAGATGGTTGCCATGGCAACGGCACGCGCAGTGATAGGTTGGGCCACAAACGTGATGCAGCCTTCTGGGCTTCAAATCTTCAATCTTAGTTTCCGTCGTCTGTTTAGATTGAGTCGGATCGTCAGAGGCGTATTTTTATTTTTTTACTACGGTGTCGTTAAATAATCTGGTATGCGTCACATTTACACACTTTGAAAAGCTGGATTTTTCATGTTTCTTTTTGGTAAGTGGAATTGATTTGTTTATTATCACATCTAAAAGAATAATTTCAAAATAATAAAATATTGGATATAAAATTTCAATTTTGAAAAAAAAAGAAGGGCCATGAATTTGAAAAAAAATATGCTTGTAGCTCTTCCCTCTATAAACAGATTTTCATAGGTAATACGCGCCGTATTATATTACCGTATCCGTGCGTGTACAGTATGTGTACAGTGTCCTCTCATTGAATATTCCTGGTCATTATTCCGAAAATTATTCCTTGTGAAAGTCTATATTTTTGTACAAATGGCTTTTTCATTTAAATACTGTAGTGCCAAGGGAACGTGTGACCTTGAAATTAAAAAAAAATCATCTATGGCGCAGGGGAGAATTCTGCTTCGCCCACCCCCAATGTCACGAGCCGCCACTGACGGTATTGCAAATGAAATGGAATTGTACTACTATCATTCCCACCGCATACGGCACACAGTCTGCAGCATCTATACCTGGCGATTTATGCACCATTTAAAGCAGACTTGGCAACATCCTTCAATGGCTGGATGTTAGCACATCCCGAACAGGCTATAACAATTAGAAAGATAAGCTACTTGGCAAGCAAAGCATTTCAAAATGCATTTTGTTTGAAAAATGTTACGAACGCTTTTGATAAATCCGGCTTATGGCCACTTGATATACTAGTGACAGGCCTCTTGATACGGACGAGCAGGATAATTATCCCTCAAACCTTCCACAGATTTCTTATATGGAGCGGCCTCAGGCAAAACCTGATCTATCTAATTAACATTACGGCCAAAGTTTTTAAATTTGAACCCTTACGAGCCATTAATTTCAGGATTAAGCGCTAGCAAACATTTTAAAGGCGCTAGCTTAGAAGAACTGTTCCCGTGTCCCAGGTTTACACTGCGTTCGTCAGGCGGAGAGTCCTGTATCGGGCAGTGGTTTGGTGGTGCGGTGTGAATCACTGCTACCCGGAAGCTGGCCAAGCTTCAAAGGCTGGCAAGTCTGGGTATCACCGGCGCTATGAGGACGACACCCTCAGCCGCGCTAGAGGTCTTGCTGATGCTGCCACCGCTTCCCCTCTGCATCAGAAAGGAGGCCATGGCGTCGCATCTCAGAATGCGAGACTCTGGAAACTTGTGCGGCCAGGTGGCAATAACAGGACATGCAAGAGTTGCCAAGGAGGTAGAAAAGGAAATCCCAATTTCCACCATCAAGGTATGGAATGCAGAGGACAATATTAGGCTGACTAGGACATACATCCTCGGAATCCCCAGTAGGGATCAGTGGAGCGAAAATGAGGTTGCATTCCCGCCCGCAAGCCTGGTCTGTTTTACTCACGGATCACGGCTGGAGGAGTAGCAATCCTCCGGGGCCGGAATATACATCGATGGTCTGGGGGTGCGCGAGAGTTATGCTCGGGGGGCATATACCACGGCTTTCGACACGGAGGTTTACGCTATCCTGTCTGTAGCTAATCGACAGAATGTGAGTATCAGCCCTGAGAAAGGTGTATACATTTGCTCAGATAGTCAGGTGGTCCTCCGGGCAGTATGCGTGACCAGAATTAGGTCAACACTGGTTCAGGAGTGCGATGACGCCCTTACGGGACTGTCCAAGACATATAGGTGGAATGTGGAGGTCGTGGAGAGGCACTGGAGGTGGGTCGGTTTCAGTAGGCAGGCGAGGGATTTCGTGGAGGGTCCGGGCAGAGACAGGACTGTCTGGCTTCTCGGTAGGAGTCATTCTACGCTTCGCCGCATCGTTAGGGTGCTGGCAGGCCACTGTGCTCTTAGACGACAGCTTACATTGGTAGGTGTCGAGAGGGATCCCATTTTCCAGGAATGCGGTGAGACTGGAGAAACGTCTTACCACTATTTATGTGAATGCGAGGCTTTTCGTTGTCTTCGAACAGAATTGTTCGGTTCAAGAACTCTGCAGAGGAGCCAGGTAAGTTCCGTCCAATGGAAGATCGTCATGGCCTTTATTTTGTGGTCGCAGAGGTCTGGTGATGGAACGGAGGAAGAGTAAGCCATGGTTGTTGGGTTGGCGGGGTTTGCAAAAAAGGCCCCTTGGTCTACTTGCCTGGCGTAATTTCACTGGATTACACATAACTGCTTATGATTTTTTTCTTCAAATTCTGACTAGAAGGTCATAAATTTCTAATGAACGCGACTCGCTAAACACCCTGTATACTTACATTGACTCGGTTAAGCTTTATTTTAGTTTATTTTTCATTTTATGGATTACCAGTTGTCAGTCGCAAGCCCCTTGTTCGTTTGCGCATTATTTATATTTTAAACTGTTTTACAAGCATCTATTGGTCATAGTAGTGATCCACAACTAAATATATACTGTCGTGTTGACTGACACTGTATCGTTAATTTTTTCTCTGGAAAATAATTCGAAAAAAAATCCTACCAACTTTCTTGGGAATTGTTCTTTTCTACCTATCTTACTTTCGGAGATAATCCAACGTATCCATACATATAGGCGACTCTATGTAATATGGCACCACTTACCTTCTGTTGTCTTGTATTCGTTAAAATTTTTGCCATTTCCAACACCCTCTCATCACCATACGTACTGGGCAGATGCGTAAACCTTATAACAGGCAAAAACGTAGCCAACTGCAACCATCTGACATACAAATCTTGATCCGGCAATAACTCAGAAGAGAACGTTAGATTATACGCCATCTCTGGAGCGTCAAAATCACCACCCACTGCACCAGGAATCAAAAACGGATATCCCACTAATCCGTATGTCAGAATTGTTGGTATCACTTTTCTAAGTCCCGACCAAGATGACTCAAACTGTGGCAAAGAAACAAAAGTTGGAGCTCTTGGTAAACTGATGGCACTGTTCACTGAAAACAGATTCACATTGCTTTGAAGCTTGTTAATGAATATTGTCTTGTATTGGTCCGCATTTAACAATGATTTCTCGCACTGATAATAATGTGGCATATCATACGCGACACCAAGGTCTAAGTAATAAGCATCAAATTTATATTTGTCTCTCACGCGCTTCAATTGATCAAGTAACCATGGAATTGTTCTGTTGTTTGTGACGTCTAGTACTCCGGCACTCTGCAAGGACTTGTATCTTGTGAGGGCTGGGATTCTTCTGTCGCTGAATCTTTCAGAGACCAGCAACCTCCTCTTCCCGGCCTCAGCAAAATTGTAGCTTTCTGTGGAGATGAACGGTTGAATGGAGAAGACTATACGGAAACCTCGACGATGCATGATGTTTATGGTCTCCTCTAGTGTGGGAAATCTGTCTGTGTCGACTGAGAAATCGCCAACTTGCTTCTGCCAAAATTCGTTGATCAGCACGTGGCCTTGTTTCAAAAATCCCAAAGCAATTACGTTTTCTGTGTAGTTTGAGATTGTTTCTGTAACAAAAAAAAAAAGAACATATTTTAGTAGCTATAATCAATGGAGTGAAGCCAAGATTAAATTTGGATTTGTTAAATGCAAATCCAAATTACCAGGAAACACAGCGTAGAGGAGGGGTCCTTATTCCGATGTGGCAATTGATGGCTGGCACCTCTTGACAGAGTTCTTGTATACAGCATGCAGTGGACTCTACTGGAAACCTACTTGATATAGACCGCATTCAGCAACTGGGTGGTTGTGGGGGAATTGATTGCTAAGTGTGGGAGCTTGCCTTAACTGGCCGACCAAGTGGAAGGAGTCACAATAAAAATCCCCCCCCAAGTCAACGTGGAACAACACAGGCCAAATGTTGCATGGTTAAGGCTTAACTTGACCTCTACTGTGCGCACTCTGGAGTACCTGTGGCACTCAGACATTCACTTGCCTTCCTGCGTCATGCGGGGCTCTTATGCGAGCAAAACCTATATCACCAGCTTCCTCATGCGGCCAAAACTTATAACCCCAGCTTCTCGTGGGAAACTAATGAAGAACCAAAGAAAATGGGAAGAGTGATCAACTCTAGTCGGGAGCCCCTGACGCAAAGAAGCTGCATAAGGCAACTGCATGGGGGGCCATCGCGATGAGACGGGCACTTCCAAAAAAAAACAGAAGGAAGCTAAGGGGCCTAAAGTGAAGACACCTAAATCAAAGAGCAGCACGTGCTCGGGGGCTGGAGAGAAGCCCATAAAAGTTCCAACCATAGCCTCTTCGACTACAAGGTTGACAAAAGTCGGAAACAAAAAGACCTAAAATGGCAACTAGTGAGAGAAATATCCAAAAGGGAAGCAAAAAAATCCAACGGGAAAATAAAAATCTCCTCAATGGTACGTTTATAAAATGCATGTAAATAACCCTTCAGCGTTCCAGAGCAGCTACGAATGTGTTCAGAAGATCGTTTTATTCGACACGGGGCTGCTACAAGAGCGCTGGATCTATAGAGGACAAATTAAGGGCCCAAATACAAAACCATTCTGGTTGATTTACTACAAACATGGCAGACCAAGAGCGGCTTTGCTGCTTAATAGTAGTAATATGCACGTTAGTATTATTCCAAAGTTCACTCAAGGTTTGGTTAGTGCCAACGGCGGATGCCAAAAAGCATAATGTAATAGCCTCAGCCTACCTACTCGGAGGTGATCAAAATCAGCCATCTACAGAGGAAATTCAACTCCTAATCTCATGGTACAACGAAAGAAATAGGCATTGTCAACAAAGGTGGTAAGCCAGCCTTTATAGACACAAGCAGAAAATATGTATTAGATGTAATTGCTTGCTGGCTCATTTTTAACACATACAACAACAAACTGGTTTGTATCAGATGAACCCTCCCAGCTGACCATTAAATCATACGGTTTGACATAGAGGCAGGTTAGGTGTGGCTTACCGACTGGGATGCCTATAGGATGCATCTTTAGTTGAGGTATAAGAGCTGGACTGTGATCTAGACACTGTGTAGTGCAGCTTAAAGATACCTCAAATCATCTAAACTAAATTATTAAGTTTACTTACGAGAAAGTTATCCCAAAAAGACGTGCCTTGGTATAACGAGGAACTAAGCCAATTTAGACCAAAGGTCAGAAGGCTGTTTAATAGGGAAAAAGAATGGTAACTGGGCTGAATACTGACAAGCCTTAACCTCATATAACAAAGAACTTAGACGATTTAAAAGGAGAACCTAGGCCGCAAAGGTATCTACCAGCCCTAATATTGCTGAGGGTTCCAACAGAATGAAATAATGATGTGTAGGAGAGGGGTTTTCCCCCAAGGGGATTATTTTCCATTATCTCCCCTAAATAGCTTCTACGATAAAGATAAGCAATTTACACTTACCTTCAGTGAGGTCATCCCTTGAAACAGAGGTAATTTCCCATAACGGTTCAGAAAGTAGAGAATGAATAACGTCAATATCTTCTTTCTTTAGGCCATCCCATAGAGTGTTTTCACTTAGGTACGACTGAAGTTCAACTGTATCAACTCCTACACAAATGCTGTAGTTTAACTGAGGAAGTTCTGACCAGCGATTTACGAAAGCAAAATCATCGTACTGGGCCCTCAAGCAAATTTCTTTATCAGTGCTTCCTCTTATCGCAACGTAAAGTGGGGTGGAATCATCAATAATCAACGCCGCTCCTTTTGAATTGATGAAATATCGACCCAGGACATTTCCCCACTGATGCTTTTCTATGGTACCAGTGATGAACGGAGCAAAATCATGATTGGTCCTCTCCAGAAGCCAGGTATCTTCAGCTGTCTGTCCGCCTCCATACCAATGGGTTGAATTCGACATATCAAAACAATCTGTTGGAGCCAAGTCATCCGAGAGGGATAACCAATTAATATTGTAGCAGTTAACAAAGTTGGCTATCTCATAATTTTTTATGTAGAGTCTTGCTCTGTTTAACCATTCGAGGCATATACTGTCGTCATTTCTTAAATCTTTAGTCAGACAAGGAAAAACTTTGTCGTAGTTAATTGTTGTGCCCAGTCTGCCGGTTACGACAGTTCTATCTTCATGATTAGTCAGCTTGATCTGTCGCAACATATTGTCTAGTTTTACTTTGTCGAAGTATGTCTTCTGTATCATTTTCTGGTAGTACAGAGCGTATGATATGCTAACTAAGCAGATTATGGTGATGAATAAGAGAACGACGAATATTTTTATTTTGTATTCTGAGTTTTTCTTTTTCTTAAAAGTTGTTGGCAGCATCTGGAAATATGGAGGTGGGAAAAGATTAGTACAGAAGTTTTGAAAACGGCTGAGCATTGACATAGTAAATATGTTAAATAAATTGTTCGGTTGCAAGTCACGTTAAGTTAAACGTCATAAAATTTTGAAAGAAATTTGACGTTTATATATTATTATAAAGTGGATAATTATAGTATTACACAACTTAGTTATCGACAAAAAACAGCAATTACTTTGTTTGCAGTAAATTAAATCATCATAAAATATTTATCAACATTTATTAAGTTGGATTAGCGAATTGTCATTAAGAAAATTTACTAATAAAGAGGTATCGATGGTAAGACTTATAGAAATTTTCTTCAAATGAGCGCGAATTGGGGCCCCTGAGCCCAAATCCAAGGTCAGTTAAAAAGTTTATCTATATATATATATATATATATATATATATATATATATATATATATATATATATATATATATATATATATATATATATATATATATATATATATATATATATATATATATAATTGGTTTTTCAATAGCGACATAACAATTTTGTATTTTAATACCAACGCACCCTCAAAGTTTTTTCAGGGTTTGTCAATGTCAAAACGTCAGACAAAGTCTACATTTTTATCAAGGTGAAGTTCACGAACGAGCAACGTTTGGAAATTATTAAAAATTACTACCGAAAATCTGAGTTGGTGGCCGCAACTTTAAGAGCGCTTACTCGAATCTTGGGTCGTAATAATCGTCCGACCAGGCATGCTGTGCATACTATAGTGGATAAATTGTAGTCAAATTATTCACTATCGGATGTCACTGTGCCAATGAGAGAATGCACTGGTCGAAGTACCAAAAATATCGCAGCCTTAAGTGCTTCAGTTCAAAATGATCCAAATCAGTTGATTCCACGTCGTTCACAGGAATTGAGGATCTTTTAAACCACATTGTGACAAATTTTGAGTAAAGATCTTGGCCTACACCTTTACAAGATACAATTAACTCAAGAATTGAAGCTTCCTGATAATTTGAGGCCCCAAAACTTCTTTGATTGGGCTCTGCAAAAATTTGAAGAAAATCCATAATTTCATCGTAAAATCATATTCGGTGATGATGCCCATTTATGGCTTAATGGCTCTGTCAATAACTAAAATATGCGTTATTGGATAGCAACAAACCCACATGTGCTTCAAGACTTCATTTTATCCACAGAAAGTGACCATATGGTGTGGATTTCATGCCGGAGGTGTGATTGGGCCATATTTTTTCGTTGATGATAATGAGTGCCATGTTATGGTCAATGGAGTTCGCTATCGTGCCATGTTGGAAGATTATTTTTTAACAGAATTGGATGGACTTGACATCAGTGATAGATGGTTCCAACAAGATGGTGCCACATCCACACAGCTGGTCAAACAATTGACCTATTGAAGGGAATGTTCGGTAACCGTGTAATCTTGAAAAATGGTCTGGTCGAATGACCACCTCGCTCATATGACTTAACGCCGTTGGATTTCTTTTGATGGGGTTACGTTAAGTCGTTGGCTTATGGCAATAAGCCAACAACGTTAGGGAAGCCCAGGAACAATATCACAGGTGAAATTGCCAAGGTTCCGGCCGATATATGTGGAAGAGTGGTGGAAAACTGGCTCCAAAGAATCGATCACTGCAAACATGCTCGTGGTGGTCATATGAGTAAAATTAAATTCCGTACTAAAATATAACATTTGTACTGCACCTAGAATAAATTTCAGCCCAATACCTCACTTATTCCTTGTTTTATTTAAATACAAAATTGTTATGTCCTTATTGAAAAACCCTTTATAGAGATAGATAGATATGTGTGTGTATCCAACCGATGACTCAAAAAATACTTTACGAATCGAAACCGAATTTCGCACTTCCCTTAATTTTGTTAGTAGCTTAGATGGGTTTTTTAGACAGTTTTGACACTCACATACTTTCAGAAAAAAATGTGAAAAACTGTTTGAAAACGCAATATCTTTTAAATTACTAGACGTATGAAACTACACGCACGTAGATATCGTATCAGTGGTCCTCTCTACCAAATTTGAACTTAATCGGTTCAGTAGATTTTGAGTTATAACCAAATAAAAAATAAAAATTTACGGTATAATCTGAAATTACCACCAAATGGGTGCCTATAATGTTAGACAATGTCAGGCAGATATATCAGGGTTACGCTGCCATTGCAAACAAATGCTCTAAATTAAACTTCAAACGAACAGGTTAGAAAAATATGTCACAATAAACAATCAGCGGGGTTGCCATTTGCCAAGAATGTCATCTAAATTTGAAGATATCAGGAAAATATATAGTAATAAATAAACATTTTAATGAAAGTTATTCAATTTGTTTAAAGGCAATCTAGAAGAACGTTTATTATTTATTATGTATAAGTATTAAGCTTCCCATTATTCACGGTATTTAAAACCCATCGCCTTCTCCTAGTTAAATCTGACAACACCAGTTAGGTATTTGTCAGTCATTTGTTATTTTGCAAAATTACAGTAGTGGGGGACGACTTGGAGGTTATCTTCTTCTTCTTCTTTCTTTACAGGCGTCATAAACAAATAATAAGACTCAGCTATAATACCTTAGGATCTTGGAATAAGGTACTTATTGTTTACTTTTAGTTTTTAGTGAATTTTCATTATTATTTACTCTTCATGTCGTATATGGAAAATTTGAGGTAAATTAAACTACATAATATAATGCAGTAGTTTAATCTATACCTATAAATATATGTTCAGTGTAAATTATTAAATTCTTAATTTCAAAATTTTGTATTGTTTATATTTATTTATTTCATTTTCAAAAAGTATGGATACAGCAAGAGTAAATAAATGAAGGGTTTAGGTTGAGCAAGTTCGTTATGGTAGCGAATTTTTGTAAAAATATTCCAAATGGTGATCATTCAATTCCCCATTAAACTAGAATCTTCAGTTTTGATACATACTAAAACCTATATAAAAGAAACGTGGGTACTAAATTTAAAAAATAACACAATGAACTTCACAAGCCACGATAAATTTGTTTTAGAAAACCATTTTTGTTATTGCGTGTGCAGAAACTTTTTCGATTGAGTGGACTAAAACGGATCATCTGTGCGACCAATAAGCAAAAAATACTTGCCACGTTTATAATTTGGCAGGTACATTCGTTTTGTAAATAAAAATTCAATTTTCGGTAAATTTGTAGATTAGCACACGGGGGCTTTTTACAAGAAACATGCTTAAATCTCCTTCTGGATGCACAAACCACAAGAAATATTTCTTTGAAACAGCCTCCAAGAAAATTGCGGGACCAGGAGTGAATAGGGGTGTTGGGCGGAGAAGACGATAAAAACTAAATGTGAGAGAAAACTGCGAAAACCCAGCTTAGTTGGACCTTGCAGCTATACCTCCTTAAAATTATATTTATCCCACCCAGGACCCCATATATTTACCGCAGGTCCCCTCACTATCTTGCGGGTTGTCTTCAAGAATCTTTTCTTGTTCCTGTTTATGCACTGAAGGTGGTCTTGTGCATGCATAAGAGGAAGGGGAACCTCTGAGACAAAGCAGCGAACCAAGATTTTCAATTTATTGTTACCCAATTTCGCTTGTTTAAAATATGTTTCAAAAAAAGAAATCTAGGTTGCCTTGTTTATCAGTCTTACATAGAGAGCTACAATATTTCATCATATTTAAAAAGTGTGGATACAGCAACAGTAAATTAGTGTTGAAAAAGGTCTGGGTGCAGCAAACACATTATGGTAGAGAGTTTTTGTAAAAATATTTGAAATCCGATAACTCAATTTCCTATTGAGCTAGAATCTTCAATCTTGAACCATAGTAACAGCTATGTAAGCGCGGTCTGGGTATTAAATTAAAGAAAAAACATAATGAGCTTCGCGGATAACTACAAGTTAGTTTGAAAAAACATTTTTTGTTGTTTTGTTTGCAAAAAATAGTTTGATTGGGTTGACTAAAATAAAACCATCCAAGCAATTAAAATGAAAAGCACCTGCCATATTTATGATTTAGCAAGTACATTCCTTTTGCAAACAATTAATTTTTTCTAGAAAACTTTTGAGACTTTAATGAAATTTGTAACACAATTTTTTAAAAAGACTTTCAATACTTACATATATCTCTACCAAACTATAATTTTCTAGCTCCATAGAAAATAGAAACTTATTTAAATAATCGCTAACTGGGACCTCTAAAACCGGTCTCCCAGGTCCATCTACGTTTAAAGAATTAGTTTTCATTATTTTTTTTAATTTCAACAACACCACAAGAGGGCTCACAGCCTAAATACTATCGTACCGTGGGTGTCGACGAGGAGGAAAGAGGCAACTTGTTAATTCTGGACTTGAAGGTTTGGAGGTTCGGAGGAGAAGGAAAAACATGCGCCGGCAAGGCATTCCACAGCTTGGAAGTTCTCTGGACAAAAGAGCGGGCATAACAAGATGTTCTATGTCTGGTGACCTGGATTCGCTCTGTTCCCCTGGTAAATCTGTTGGGGGCAGCAGGTAGATGAACTATGGAAGAAAGCTCATCAGAGCAGTGCCCGTGCAGATATCTACGAAATGGAGAGAGAGGTCACTAACGGCACGTCGATGGGCATGCGATGGCAGCCTTTGGGTGAGGGTAGGATCACCAATGAGACATATAGCTCTCTTTTGAATGGAGTCCAGGGTAGCGAGTGTAGAAGCGGCAGCAGCACCCCAGATGTGAGAGCAGTATTCGAGGATTGGTCTTATTTGTGTAGTATATAAGGTATGGAGATTAGCTGGTGATAAGTATTTGCGAGCCCGGAAGAGGAAACCTAATTTCTTAGCAGCCGCTTCTGCAATTGATGTGACATGTTGGTGCCAATTGAGATTTTGATCCACAGAAATGCCAACAAGTGAAAAGGACTTATTACTTTGAATAACTTGGTTGTTCATTGTGATGGGTCTAGGGCTGGTGTATCTTTTATGAGAAAGAAAGCAAGACTGAGATTTGGAGGGGTTGAATTTTACAATATTTCTACTTCCCCAGTCTAATATTTTTTGGAGATACACGGAGACAGA
The DNA here is from genome assembly GCA_964006375.1 of Tillus elongatus. Classification (NCBI taxonomy): domain Eukaryota; kingdom Metazoa; phylum Arthropoda; class Insecta; order Coleoptera; family Cleridae; genus Tillus; species Tillus elongatus. Next base: position 13,497,632 of record OZ023262.1, read on the forward strand.
ACCCTCCATGAGTCTGCGATCTTCATCTAATTGGGCCAAAGATACAGGCTTAGAACATTGTATATTTGAGTGGAGGGTGCTGTCGTCCGCGTAACTGTGAACTGGGTTGGATGTGTTTGAGAGGAGGTCATTGATGTGGAGAAGAAAGAAAGTAGGGACTAAAGCTGAACCTTGAGGAACTCCTGCATTAATTGGATCTAGTTTAGAGGAATGGCCATCCACGATAACAGAAATGCTCTGGTTGGAGAGGAAGTTTACTGTCCAGGTACAGAGTGGTGGTAGGTCATAGGCCGAAAGTTTATTAAGCAGCGCTGCGTGCCAGACGTGGTCGAATGCTTTGGATATATCTAGAGCGACAATCTGGGATTCACCGTGTAGTTCCATAGACTTGTTCCAAGAATGGGTGACAAAGGAAAGGAGGTCGGCAGTTGATCTGCGCTGACGGAATGCATACTGCCTGTCGTGGATTAGACCGTGTTTTTCAGGGAATTTTAGTAATTCGGTGTTTATATACTTTTCCATCACTTTAGAGACGACTGAGAGGAGATAAATAGGCCTGTAGTTGCTAGGAAGCGCTTTGGATCCTTTCTTGTGGACGGGTTGTACTCGAGCAGTTTTCCAGTTACTAGGGAATATGCCTCTATTGTAAGATGTCTGAAACAGACGAATCAGGACAGGAGCATGTTCTGGTGCACATTTTTTGAGAATAATTGCTGGGATCTCGTCAAGACCAGAGGATTTCCTGGTATTACGAGAAGAGAGCAATATACCTTACTAATAGTGTACAATTTCTATGAAAATTCATTACTATAATGCACTCGCTGCGTCCCGAACTTTATTCAATCTTACGTTGGACGCTGATTTGCATTTTTAGTAATACACGTATTAAAAATAAAACAATAAGCCAACTTACTTGCATTTTTTCCCTGAGTAAACTCGCCAGGGAGTTAACGGAAGTGATAGAATTGGCCGGTGAATTGCCACCTGGTTCATCTTCACCTGGGGGCTTGAGCATTCTTGGGCTAGACACTGACTTTCTTCGAGCATTACGTTGTGGTCTGTAAATTAAACAAAAGATATAACAAAACACCTATTATTTATTTATTATTTACTGTTGTGGAGGTCGATCGCTTGACCTAAATCCCATGCCAACTTAGATACACAAACAAATTGATTTACACTATTTTATATTGTATGTATGACTGCAGTTTCGCTGACGTCCTCAGCTTTGTCAAATACAGAATGAGAGGATAGATGTATTCTCACTATAATTAGAACCGTAGACCGGTTTCGCTCTAATTAGAGCTCGTCAGTACGGCATACTAATTGCAGCGAGAACACACCTATAAAGTAATACGGCTATAGTAGCCAGCCACTCAGAACTAAGTGAGATGTGCGCTTTTACACGTATCGCCACCTCGTTGCGGAAACAAGTAGTATGTTGTCACGGCAGCTCCAAATAACACAGAATGTTAAAAAATAGACTGTATACAACCAAATAACAATTTAGTAAATTGTCAGCCCTGGCCCTTGTGTTCCCCAATATAGGGACAAAATATGTAAGGCTTTTTTTATTATTTCAACAACACACCACAAGGGCTCACAGCCTAAATAGTATCGCACCGTGGGTCTCGACAAGGGGGAAGGAGGAAACCTGTTAATTCTGGACTTGAAGGTTTGAAGGTTCGGAGGAGAAGGAAAAACATATGCCGGTAAGGAATTCCACAACTTGGAAGTCCTCGGGACAAAAGAGTGGGCATAACAAGATGTTCAATGTCTGGTGACCTGGACAGTAAAAGGGTGCATTCGCTCTGTTCCCCTGGTAGATCTGTTGGGGGCAGCAGGTGGAGGAACTATGGAAGAAAGCTCCTTTGAGCAGTGCCCGTGCAAATATCTACAAAAGAGAGAGAGAGAGAGAGAGAGAGAGAGAGGTCCCCAACGGCACGTCGGTGGGCAAGGGATGACAGCCTTTGGGTGAGGGTAGCGGCACCCCAGATGTGGGAGAGGTATTTGAGGTTAGGCCTTATTTGTGAGGTATATAACGTATAGAGATTAGCTGGTGAAAAGTATTTGCGAGCCCGGAAGAGGAAACCTAATTTCTCAGCAGCCGCTTCTGCAATTAATGGGACATGTTGGTGCCAATTGGGATTTCGATCCACATAAATGCCCACAAGTGAAAAGGACTCATTACTTTGAATAAATTGGTTGTTCATTGTGGTGGGTCTAGGGCTGGTGTATCTCTTATGAGATAGAAAGCAAGACTGAGGATCGCAGACTCACGGACGGTTCTGTCTCCGTGTATCTCCAAAAAATATTAGACTGGGGAAGTAGAAATCTTGTACAATTCAACTCCACCAAATCTCAGTCTTGCTTTCTATCTCATAAGAGATACACCAGCCCTAGACCCATCACAATAAACAACCAGGTTATTCAAAGTAATGAGTCCTTTTCACTTGTTGGCATTTCTGTGGATCTAAATCTCAATTGGCACCAACATGTCACATCAATTGCAGAAGCGGCTGCTAAGAAATTATGTTTCATCTTCCGGGCTCACAAATACTTTTCACCAGCTAATCTCTATACCTTATATACTTCACAAATAAGGCCGAAACCTCGAATACTGCTCCCACATCTGTGGTGCCGCTGCCGCTTCTACACTCGCTATCCTAGACTCCATTCAGAAGAGAGATATACGTCTCATCGGTGACCTATCCTCACCCAAAGGCTGCCATACCTTGGTGGTTTGGCCGTTGGTGACCTGTCTCTCTCTTTTATAGATATCTGCACGGGCACTGCTCAGAGGAGCTTTCTTCCATAGTTCCTTTGCCTGCTGCCTCCAACAGATCTACCAGGGGAACAGAGCGAATGCACATGTTTACTGTCCAGGTCACCAGACATAGAACATCTTGTTATGCCCGCTCTTTTGTCCCGAGGACTTCCAATTTGTGGAATTCCTTGCCGGCACAAATTTTTCCTTCTCCTCCGAACCTCCAAACCTTCAAGTAGAGAATTAACAAGTTGCCTGTTTCCTCCTTGTCGACACCCACGGTACGATAGTATTTAGGCTGTAAGCCCTTGTGGTGTGTTGTTTAAATATTAAAAAAATCTGCTTTTTCTCTTTGGACAAAAGAGACACTTCGGTTTTCTCGGCTTAGCTGGTTCTGGTGTAGGTGCAGCTGCAGACGCTGTGGGGCCTAAACAGGCTATTTTCTGGCGAAGTGGAGTTAATAAATTTGTAATACTTGACCTTCTTATAAGATGAGGCTCCGTGAAGGCTTTGGCTAAGTTTGTCAGGTAACTTCTTCTAGAAAGCTTGTGATCTGTTTTGCTAAGTAAATTATTAGAGAATTAACTCCTGCAATGTTCAGCAAGCTGAAAAACACTGTAAACAGCCACATGTTGCTCACTCTTGTGACAGAATATTCGGATTTAATCCGGTCCACAACGTCGACACCTCCTTTTGTTATATTATAGAAGATTATGACTGAAGGTTTTTAAATTTCTCCACTCTTCCTGTCTATTTCGTCACTATCATGAAATGTTGAGAGCAATAAAACATTCTTGTTTTTTTTTTGGAGTATATCAAGTTATCATGGACTTTTTTGGGTCTACCCCACCTGCAAATATATTGTTGTGTACGGGGCATATTTTCGTGTCAAAAATATGGAAGGTATTTTCCTTTTATTTTTTTCGGAGAGTGTGAACAAGTGTCAATCGGTGATTACGGAGTAATGTGTTGGCCAATGGTATCGTGTGAAATAATTGTCCGTAGATACGTTTCTGCCTGTACCACTGATATGTCTTATGAGGCGTAGTACAAGATTTTGCGCATCATTGTTAACTTTATAAGGGCCATCTGGCTGCTTGCCTGCATATATTTAAATATTGTGGGTGTAAAATATTCTATAATCGAAAGCCGCATAAATCTTAATGCCATACATGGCAGGTTTATTGGCAGTATACTGCTGAAACTCGCATCTACCCCTAAAAGCATCAAACATCTCATCGATAGTATTATAATGCTCCGAACATTGTTTGGAAATGAGGCTAATGCATATCGTACTGGGGCTAAATTGTCTATTTTTGCTCTTTCTGTGCGAGTTTCTATATCACAGAATCAAATGGCTCTCACTAGTAAATGAAAACGATACTTTGGCATTGTGGCTGCAAAATATTCTGGATCCGTCCCATCTGTGCTCCATAGTCCTGCAGTGTTCAAGTGCTGTGCTCTTTTCACTCCTGCCAAATGTAGCAGTCCTAAAAATGGACTTATATCTATAAAAATCAGTCGCCGTGCAGTGTTTTTCATTTTTATAAAATCGCCTCATTTTTTCCAATTGTCTGTTAGTACAGTTTGTGATATGCTGAACTATCTCGTCAGGAAAAAATAGTTTCCATGAGTCAATTAATTTTGTTACATTTTTGGCGACACCTTTTACACCAGGCAACTGTGTAACAATATTTTTGCGTGCAGTTTTACCTATTTGTTTCAAGTCTTTATCTATCAGCCACTTTGTTCCATCTTTTCTACTATATATAGGAACAGGATAAGCTACAGCTCCGGGTTATCTAGGCTGTAAGCTTTGAAGATAGTCTTCATCTGAACCTGATTGTTCTGTGTCCGTGTTGTGAGAGCTGTGTTCGGACGGAGCTTCCTCTTAATCATAAACAGGATAACCTTCTAACAATTGTAATGTACTTGGTTGATCGACGACGGCTGTTCTTCGATTTGCTCTGTAAATACTTCTTCCCATAAATCCTGCAGGCGTTGTTGTTCTTTTTTGTAAGACATTTTATCAGTCGCAGATTATAAAACACAAACTGTAAAAATAAGTACAAGATATTTGTTCACGACTGGATAGCAGCAAAAGAATGTAACAATTAAAACTGCAAAAACACTGGTTTTTATGTCGTAAGCACTTTTAGTTGATGAAACAGTAATACTATTTATAAAATAGGCAACCAGAAGCAAAAAGTAAAACAATGCACCAGTCAAGATCGACGCGACGTGATCACTAACGTGTAAGATTTTGTCTCATAAATGGATATGCCTGCATAAAGCAGTATATCTTACTAACAGACGAATTTACGGCGGTGGACTAAGATTGGTGGGTAGTCAGGTAGATGTGCAGGAAGGCATAGCTACGCCCGCCATGCTGCACGATATACTAAAATAACAGGGTGTTCAAGAATGTAAAAATGTGAGATTTTACCTCACATGGTTAGCGATCGCGAATTAAAATCTCACTTTCATTCTGTATTTGAAAAAGCTAAGAACTTCAGCGAAACTGTAGTTATACATACAATATAAAATAGTGTAAATCAATTTGTTTGTGTATCTAAGTTGGTATGGGATTTAGGTCAAGCGAAATTTGTTTGTTTTTCTAAATATTTCCTTATTTTAGTAAATTGAAAGTGAAACAGGCTGAAAATGCAGAACGATTGCGAAGGGACCAAGATATTGTTTTAGAATTGGATAAAACGGTAAACAATATGATTTGTGTCAAAACAAAAGAACGTGGACAAGGTATGGGACGAGGAAGGTGTGGAAGAATGCTGGAAAGGATATTTTGAAAAGCTATATGAGAGCAACGAGAATTATGTAGGTCTTTAGGTAGAGAAACTGTTGTACAAAACTTAAAGCAGAAGGCAGGCCCTTCACTTTTGAAACACCAAATAGGTATAGGCAGGAAAACTGTTTGAAAACCGTATATTTTTGTAAGTATCTGAGTAACTTAAATAAGACTTTACAAGTGGCTAGAATAGTGCAAATAAACCTATGTTGTGAATTGACATGCGTTGAGACGACTTAGTGGTTAAAGTGCAATGCCTGCCAGACAGAGTAGTTAATTGCCACGCGTAGATAGATTCATACAACAGGTATAAACCATACATCAACAGTCACCAAACTTAATATATACCAGGCATTAAACATACTACCCGAACCAACAATCGTGAAATCTCGGCCGCGATTATGGAAAATGACAGACGACATGAAATTAAAAATTTGCCAAGTGATTGTTATTTAACTGGGGGTTTCAATCAATTACTAAAAGACACTATATTTGTAGCTTTATAAACGGCCTCAAATGCAGTTTTATCGCAGCATAGATTTATTATGATGTCGCATAATATGGTAGAAATGTAAACAAAATCAAGCCAAGTCTCCATAAAAACGACTCTAAAATAGTTTCTTTTATCTTTAAACTTAAACATAAGACGGTATATAAGACCGAAATATTCGTAGGATGTGTTTCAATGGTACTTATACTAATACTGTAATTAATTGTTACATATACCTTGAATATAAAATCCGGGGCATTAAGCCGATCTAAAGTATTACGCAAATAAAACGGCTGTTGACGTATGCCTATGCTTCATAGAAAATTGAGTTTTGGGCATTTTTCTCAAAAGGGGTTAGAACGCAATTTTTTTTTGATAATAGAGAGATATCGATGGTAACACTTACGAAATAATTCTTTAAATGTGCGCGTACTGTGACCTCTAAAATCGATCTTCAAGGTCTGTGCAAGTTTAAAGTATTAACTTTTATAATATGCCGTATGATAATAGTACCTATACAATTCTTATGAAAATTCGCTACCATAACGCACTTGCTGCGTCCCGAATTATTTTGAAATTTAGTCAAGATATGATTTTTTTGGCCAATAAAATCGACAGAAACCTTTTAAATGCGTCATTTCCATGGGACTCCGCTACTTATTGGTAAAATAAAACTCGGGACGCAGCAAGTGCGTTATGGTAATGAATTTTTATTAAATGCTTCAAATTTAAATAACTCAATTTTCTATAAACTTAGAGAGTTTAATTTTAATACGTAGTAAGGTTTTTCCTAAGGCAAGATATCCACAAAATTTCATTTAAATAACTTTGTAATTTTCGGAGAAAAACATTTTTTTCGAAAGAAAATTTAAAATTTGAATAACTCAATTTTCTCTCAACTTAGAAAGTTGAATTTTGGTACGTAGTAAGGTTGAGGCAACATATATAGTAAATTTCATTAAAACAGATGTGTTACTGTGGGAGAAAAAAAAATTTTTCGAAAGAAAACTCAAAATTTTTCCGGAAAACCCCGTCTGATTTTTCTGGATAACGAACTCATCCAAGCCATTAATAAAAGACAGGCACTTGCCAAGTTTCATCGAAATCGGTTAATTATTTTTTGAGTTATCATATATATATATATATATATATATATATATATATATATATATATATATATATATATATATATATATATATATATATAAACATATAAAAATTAAACCTATTTACAAATGAGCTTTAATAAGATATTATGCTGTGACAATTACTCTCTCAAGCACCATAAAATATAATCAAAATGTGCACAGTTATATATGTTTTATTTCTTTTTCCCTTGTCTTAATACACTACATATTTTATGACAATCGATTTAATTTAATTATTTGATTTCATAAATAGTCGGTTAATAGTGACTTGGAATGAAGTAGACACCACATCTTCAAACATATTAAGAGAATATGAGTAAATCAACAGCAACTGGGAATGAATTCGGTCAGTCCCCCAGCCACGTGGTTAAAAAACACTGGCTGTATGAGTGGTTACAACTCTACCTCTAAATAAAAGGACTGTAACAGCGGCAGAAGCAGAAGACAATGGAAGCTGTGTGTATTCGGAAAGAAACTATTGACTATTAATAACAACAATTGACTAAAAACGCTGCGAGTTGTAAGGAAAAAAATAATTATACTACAGAGGTGATAAATGATAATAAATTACAATAGGGTTATATATAATCGTAAATGCTTCTAATGATTAACAATCAGTGAATTCAGTATTATTGACATTTCTCGGAAACTTAAAAATTAATTTCATGAGTCAATAAGAGAAGCATTGACTAACCAACAGCAACCACATACTTATGATTTAACTACAGAGGTGATAAATGATAATAAATTACAATAGGGTTATATATAATCGTAAATGCTTCCAATGATTAACAATCAGTGAATTCAGTATTATTGCCATTTCTCGGAAACTTAAAAATGAATTTCATGAGTCAATAAGAGAAGCATTGACTAACCAACAGCAACTACATACTTATGATTTAAACATAAATGTTTCAAATTTGAATAGCTCAATTTTCTGTAACCCTAGAAAGCTGAATTTTGGCACATACTTAGGTATTTCCCAAAGCAATATGTAGACCAAATTTTATCGAAATTTTCGGAAAAAAAAATTTTTTTTGAAAGAAAACTCAAAATTCTCCCGGAAAACCCCGTCTGATTTCCCTGGCTAACGAACTCATCCAAGCCATTAATAAAATAAAGGCACTTGCCGAGTTTCATCTAAATCGGTTAATTATTTTTTGAGTTACCAGACGGATACACACATATATATATATATATATATATATATATATATATATATATATATATATATATATATATATATATATATATATATATATATATATATATATATATATATATATATATATATATATATATATATATATATATATATATATATATATATAAACATATAAAAATTCAAACTGACCCCGGATATGGGTTCTAGGGGTCCTAATTCGCGCTCATTTGAAAGAATTTTTGCAAAGTCTCACCATCGATACCTCTCTATTAGTGAATTTTTTTAATAAAAATTCACTAAAAAAACGCAGTGTCATAATTTTTTATATGTACCAAAACCGTGAAAAAGGGCAAAACAATCAAACAGACTTGAGAAAATGAACGATATCATTTTTCCCCTATAAGGATGCATTATGTTTCGATGGAAAATGCAATAATATAAGGGGTGTTGTGTTAAAAAAAAAGAAATTTTGATCACCAACGACGAGTTATTTACAACATTCTGATAGACCGCGAATTCCAACATCTACAGTAAGTAAATTGGTTGTCAGATTCACAGAAACGGGATCTGTAAAAGATTTTCCTCGGCAATGTCGACCTCGAGTAAGTTAAGAAGTCAGAAAGGATATATTACTTCAATCTGAAGAAAAGTCTCATCATTCTACAAGGCAAATGGTCCTATATAACAAATTACAACGTGGAACAATCTTAAGTCGTAAAATTATTCAAACCAGAGAAGAATTATCCTTATAAAGTGCAATTGATACACAAATTAAACGATGATTATTCAGACCGCCGTTTACAGTTTTGTAAACAATTAATATTATACTCTGCGATGAAAATCCCAATTTTCTTAATAACATTCTCTTTTTTTGATCAAGCCACTTTTTGTCTGAATGGGACAATAAATCGTCACAACTCAAGATATTGGTCACGAGAAAGTACTCATTGGACTCAAGACTCCCACAGTCAACGTCATGGCAAAGTGAATGAATGGATAGAACTAATCGGACGGCGTTTCGTTGCGCCTTACTTTTTTCAAAGAAATCTTACAGCAGCATGTTACCTAAATTAGATTTAGACCAGCTCTGGCAGTAATTTTTCCAAATAATTACGAGGCAGATGTGCCCCATCAAGATATTTGGCTTCAGCAGGACTCACTTTGGTGTAGACTTCCGTTAATATCTAGATGCCACATGTCCCGCAAGATGGATAGGACGTCGAGAAGCAATTGAGTGGCCACCGCGATCCCCAGACTTGACTCCCTTGGATTTTTTTCTGTGGGATTATTTAAAAACGGAAGTTTATTTCAACAGACCAAATAATTTAGAGGAGCTACAACAAAGAAAACGCGCTGAAGTTGAGCAAATTAATCCTGACTTTTTGAACGCAGTGTACGAACTGTCTACGCTCGTATCGGTCAATATCAAATGGTAGGTAAATAACAATTTGGACATTTGCTCTACATTTTATTTGTTTTCTTTGGTTGAATAATTTTTTCCATTAAACTTACGTTTCCATTTTTTAAAGTAAATAATGCAATTTTTTGAAAAAAATTCTTATGTAAGGGTATTAATTTTTTTTCAACATCATTAAGGTAGTAAGCAGGTACGAAAGATGCTCTCTTCTCTTAATACCAGGAGAGCCTCTGTCCTTGGTGAGATCCCGGCACTTGTTCTCAAAAAATGCGCACCAGAACTTGCTCCTGTCCTGACTCGTCTCTTTTAGACATCTTACAATAGAGGCATATTCCCTAGTAACTGGAAAACTGCTCGAGTACAACCCATCCCCAAAAAAGGATCCAAAGCGCTTCCCAGGAACTACAGACCTCTTTATCTCCTTTCAGTCGTCTCTAAAGTGATGAAAAATATATAAACACCGAATCACTAAAATATTTCTTGAAAAAACACAGTCTAATCCACGACAGGCAGTATGGATTCTGTTAGCGCAGATCAACAGTCGACCTCCTTTCCTTTGTCACCCATTCTTGGAACAAGTCTATGGAACTACACGGTGAATCCCAGATTTTCGCTCTAGACATAACCAAAGCATTCGACCAGGTCTGGCACGCAGCGCTGCTTAATAAACTTCAGGCCCATGGCCTACCACCAAAACTCTGTACCTGGACAGCAAATCTCCTCTCCAACCGGAGCATTTTTGTTGTCGTGGATGGCCATTCCTCTGAACTGTATCCAATTAATGCAGCAGTCCCTCAAGGTTCAGCTTTAGCCCCTACATTTTTTCTTCTCCACATCAATGACCTCCTCTCTAGCTCATCCAACCCAGTTCACAGTTACGCGGCCGACAGCATCCTCCACTCAAATATACAATATTCCAAGCCTGTCTGCTTAGCCCAATTAGATGAGGATCGCAGACTCATGGAGGGCTTGTCTCTGTGGATTTCCAAAAAAATATTAGACTGGGGAAGTAGAAATCTTGTACAATTCAACTTCACCAGATCTCTGTCTTGTTTTCTATCTCATAAGAGATACACCAGCCCTAGACCCATCACAATGAACAACCATGTTATTTAAAGTAATGAGTCATTTTCACTTGTTGGATCGAAATCTCAATTCGCACCAATATGTAACATCAATTGCAGGAGCGGCTGCTAAGAAATTAGGTTTGCACTTCCCGGCTCGCAAATACTTTTTACCAGCTAATCTCTATACCTTATATACTTCACAAATAAGGCCAAATCTCCAATACTGCTCCCACATCTGGGGTGCCGCTGCCGCTTCTACACTATATATCCTCGACTCCATTCCGAAGAGAGCTATACGTCTCATCGGTTACCCTAGCCTCATCCAAAGGCTGCCATCCCTTGCCCACCGACGTGCCGTTGGTGACCTCTCTCTCTTTTATAGATATTTGTACGGACACTGCCCAGACGAGCTTTCGTCCATAGTTCATCCACCTGCTGTCCCCAACAGATTTACCAGGGGAACAGAGCGAATTCACCCTTTTACTGTCCAAGTCACCAGACATAGAACATCTTGTTATGTCTGTTCTTTTGTCCCGAGGACTTCAAAGTTGTGGAATTCCTTGCCGGCGCATATTTTTCCTTCTCCTCCGAACCTCCAAACCTTCAAGTCCAGAATTAACAAGTTGCCTCTTTCCTCCTTGTCGACACCCACGGTACGATAGTATTTAGGCTGTATGCCTTTATAATGTGTTGCTGAAGTATATATAAAGGTCTATGGAGAACCAGCAAAAAATATGGTTGTCAATTAAAAAACTAAGCGTAACGTCACCATTTAGAAATAGGTGACATCATAAATTATTTTTACGTCATATGTGGTTAATTTAAAAGAAAAAATTGACCTGTCCGAACGTTTTTCTTTAAAAAAATATAATAACGCATCTATGAATTATGTTCCGAACTTTAATATATCACTGTATATTATCACACAACACCAAATAAAATAGAAAAACTAGCTTTGAACGAAAACAAGATACTCACATTTTTATTCCTCTCGATTTCAAAAGTATCACAGAACTGGCCGGCAGAAACCTCCGGTAGTTTTATTTATCTGGCTGTATTATTTTTATTTTATAACTGTCACATTGTTTACAAAACATAAACAAAAGTTTCAATACGGAAAAACACCAGCTATATAAATAGGATTATTTAGAATGATTGAAAACGTATGGTTTGATAATTTCATTGAAGATAGTGCAGCAGTTTGCATGTGAACTATGCGGTCATGCTGACCCTATGTTGAAGAATCAAAGATGCCTCTTCCTTATCTTTATCTTGTTGACATTATTTGCTAACACTTGGGGGTCTCACACTTGTTTTCTTAAATGGGTGACATATCAACATTTAGAGATAAATATAGAAGTATTCATATTTTTTTATTATGGATTAAAATTTGTTAATGTACGAAAGTATGTAAGGCTAGATGCATTCTCGCAACAATTAGAATCGTAGACCGGTTTCGCTCACATTAGAGCTTTTCAGTACGGCATACCAATTGTAGCGGAAATACATTTTTTTTGGATACAGGAGGGAGAGATACATCATGCAGACCTCATTCACGACACCGTAGTGCCGTGGGATATCGAGGTACTGTGAGACTCGTACTCTTAGTACACCTACTCCCTAAAACTCCCTCCATGGGAGTACCGGACCTTAGTCCATAACTCCGTCGGAAAGAATACACACAATGACTTTTGGTTTTTTTTTGTTTTTTTTTAATTTCGACAACACACCACGAGGGCTTCCAGCCTAAATACTATCGTACCGTGGGTGTCGACAAGGAGGAAAGAGGCAACTTGTTAATTCTAGACTTGAAGATTTGGAGGTTCGGAGGAGAAGGAAAAACATGTGCCGGCAAAGAATTCCATAACTTGGAAGTCCTCGGGACAAAAGAGCGGGCATAACAAGATGTTCTATGTCTCGAGACCTGGACAGTAAAAGGGTGCATTCGCTCTGTTCCCCTGGTAGATCTGTTGGGGGCAGCAGGTGTAGGAACTATGGAAGAAACCTCCTCTGAGCAGTGCCAGTGCAGATATCTATAAAAGAGAGAGAGAGGTCACCAACGGCACGTCGGTGGGCAAGGGATGGCAGCGTTTGGGTGAGTGTAGGGTCACCGATGAGACGTATAGCTCTCTTCTGAATGGAGTCCAGGATAGCGAGTGTAGAAGGGGCAGCGGCACCCCCGATGTGGGAGCAGTATTCGAGGTTTGGCCTTATTTGTGAAGTATATAAGGTATAGAGATTAGCTGGTGAAAAGTATTTGCGAGCCCGGAAGAGGAAGCCTAATTTCTTAGCAGCCGATTCTGCAATTGAAGTGACATTTTGGTGCCAATTGTGACCTCGATCCACAGAGATGCCAACAAGTGAAAAGGACTCATTACTTTGGATAACTTGGTTGTTCGTTGTGATGGGTCTAGGGCTGGTGTATCTCTTATGAGTAAGACAGCAAGACTGAGTTTTGGTGGGGTTGAATTGTACAAGATTTCTACTTCCCCAGTCTAATATTCTTTGGAGATCCACGGAGACAGAATCCTCCATGAGTCTGCGATCCTCATCTAGTTGAAAATGACATCCGTCATTTTGTGCGCGACTTTGGTGACTGTTGGTGGTTGAACATTTAAAGGTGGGTTGAGAGGAGAATTGGCGGCGAATAACGAGGCAAAAAGTTCAGCCTTGTCCAGGGCGGTAGAAACAATTTCGTCCCCTGAGACAAGAGGTGGGAACGTGCTCTTGCAGAAATTATTCCCAATAGATTTAGCAAGAGTCCAGAAGGGTTTGCTGCCGTTGGAGCTTAAGAGGACTTTGTTTTTGATGTGGTTATTAAACAAGTTTTTTGCCTCAGCAAGAATGCGGACATAGCGGTTTCTTGCGTCGTTAAATGCTTGACGGTTTCAAGTCTGGCCTGGTCGCAGGATTTAGAGAACTAGGGCTTTTGAGTGGCTGAAAAGGTTTTCTGTGTAGTTGGATTAAATAATTTCATGCCAACTTGGATAACTTTGGTGACGTTTTGTGAGATATCAGAGGGGTCAGGATGAGAGAAGCAGACAGAAGCCCATGGAAATGAGGAAAAGTCATCCTGCAATTCGTCCCAGTTTGCGGAGTTGTAGTGCCAAACGATACGTGAGTGTGATGACTGTGTGACCTGGGGTGCATTGTGCAGGTAGCAGTGACCATGCCGTGGTCTGAACGACCAAGGGGGGCGGTGACTGATATCTTGTAGCATTCAGGTTTTGTAGTAAGAAGGAGATCCAAGGGATTTGAGCTGTGTGTTGGGATGTGAGGAAAGTAAGTAGGTTGCTGAACCATATTGGCTAAAGAATTGCTGATTGCAAAGGCTTCCGCTGCTCTCCCTTGTGGATCGGTTTTAGAAGATCCTAGCCATTCCTTATTATGGACATTGAAGTCACCAAGAATAGTGACCTCGGAGGAAGGATATTCTGAAATCAGATGGTCAATTTTTTCAGAAAGGTAGTGAAAGAGCTGGACGAAGTTGTTGTCAGAAGGTAAATGCAACAGATGAATTTAGTTGCAGCCCTGAGAGAGAGTTTTATCCATAGAATGTCTTTACTTCCAGCTTCTAAATTGGGAAGTCTGGTGCAGGGTAGATTGCTACGGACGTATGCGCACACGCCTCCATGCAATCTAAAAGAAGTAAGGAGCTCATACCCCGGGAAGTTAAGGTAATTAGTGGCTGTTTTGGCACTTATTTGGGTTTCGGTGAGAAAGAGGAGTTGGGGCCTATTAGCCTGGAGGAAATGGTGGACGGAGTTTAGGTTAGAATTTAGGCCACATATATTGGAGAAGGATATGTTAAATCTTGATGTTGACGCGCCCTGTACCCCCCTCTCCCGGAGATCCGGAGGAGGGGTATTTTACTTCCGGAATCTTTTGTACATGGAGAAGCCATCATCATTTTTGTTTATAATGGGAACCGACTCATACGCCAGAACCGGAAACGTCCGTTGGGACTTCACCGGCCCCTTGATGCATGGGGTGGTACCTCCTCGGGCGTGAAAAAATCCTCTACTATCACGTAAGGGAAAATTCCACTACCACCTGCTAGATGATGTATCCCTAGCCAGGGGCCCTTACAGGGTGCTACCGTCCGGGCCAGATGGATCCTGGTTTTTTAACGTGGTTGTTACTCCACCCAATGTTTGAATGTTTCCATTCTGATTTTGCCGCGGGGGCTTTAGAGGGTAAGTATAAGCTTTGGACGCTTATGCTTATATGGAAGTTGCTCATCGTAGTCAGTGGCACTACGGAGAAGAGCATTTGGGCGAGAAGCAGCTTTTGCGAACTGAGTTGTGGATAGTTGAGTTATAAACTCAAGTATCGAAGGCATTTCCAGATCAGAATGAATCTGACTGTTTCTGACAAATCATGGCGCTCCGGTAACCATTCTCAGAATTTTATTCTGGATGATTTGAAGGGTCTTGATGTGTGTTGTGGCTGCGGGGGCCCATGCAAGGGATGCATAGGTCAAGGCTGGCCGGATGACGACTTTGTACATGAGCAATTTATTGTTCATG
The DNA here is from genome assembly GCA_964006375.1 of Tillus elongatus. Classification (NCBI taxonomy): domain Eukaryota; kingdom Metazoa; phylum Arthropoda; class Insecta; order Coleoptera; family Cleridae; genus Tillus; species Tillus elongatus. The sequence goes on from OZ023262.1 coordinate 13,513,021, forward strand.
GACTATTGGAATAAACATCGAGGCTTTTCGTCGGGCGTGTTCGACATGGGGGCGCCATGTTAAGTGTTTGTCAAGGAAAACCCCGAGGTATTTGGCGGAACCTTGCCAGGGAATTAGACGGTTGTCTAATGATACGTGTTCGTGAGGTGTGTGTCTCCTCTTGGAAAACAGTACTGCTGAACATTTATCGGGGTTTATGGCTAGAAGGGATTTCCTATACCATGCTTGCAGCTCGACTTCAGTGCGTATGTCACGTTTAGGGGGATTGTCGGAATGTCTGCGACAAATATATTGTACAGCAGAGGGGAAATAGCAGAACCCAGCAGGAGACCAGCCGTGGCTGGGTACTTCTAGATATGGCTCCCAGATGTTTGACCTGGTACTTCCTCTGTTGCAGGTATGACCTGATTAGCAGCAGAATCAGAGAGAGAGAGAGAGAGAGGATAATTAAATGACAGAAGTTTGTTTAGGAGGCCAGCATGCCTCGAAGATACAACTATGAAGTAATACGGCTATAGTAGCCAGCCTTTCAACACTAAGTGAGTGCAACACGCAGGCTGAGCGTTTTAAGTTGGATTCTGAATGTTTGAGGGTTCGGATCTCGGATCGTGTTATTTAGGTGTGCCTTATTCAACCCAAATGTTTTGATTCTCCTTTCGTTGCATACAGCGCCGTGATCCGAGAGCCAAGAACGAGAACGTATAATAACGGATCAGCCGGATCTGGCATCAGGCATAACATACGTCAGAGTGCCAGAGTCAGAGTTAATAGCGGTCGGTTCGTTGCCTCACGACTCACGACAGATCAAACTCGGATTCAGGATCCATCATTCATAATTTTAAGAGCCGGTTCATTCCAATCTTTTTAAAGATCCGAATCTTTGAACCGGTTCAGATCTGATCCTAACATCTATAAATATTGGGTATGTCAAACACATAACATGAACTTATCATGTACGCTGACGATACTAGAAGACTGTGAGATGTACGACAGGGTCGCCATATGGGTGCGGAACCAGGTAGTATGTTGTCACGACAGCTCTAAATAACACAAAAAGGCTGGACGCATCAAGTGCATTATGGTAGTCAATTTTCATAAAAACGTTTTAAATAGCAAATATGTGTTTTTTTAAACAAAGCATGGATCAAATTTGGTTACCAGTATAACCTATATAGTAGAAACAATGTACCATATTTCATCAAAATAACTTGATTGTTTGAGAGTGTAAAAAAATTTCGAAATTAAACTTTAAATGATCCCGAAAAAACTAGTTCCCGGCCAACGAACCTTATAGGTTAATAGCAAATTGAGCTATTCAAATTTGAAGCATTTAATAAAAATTCGCTACCAGAACGCACTTGTTGCGTCCCGAATTTCTTTTCTGACAAACATGCATTATGCTTTTGTAGTCGACATTCGATACATTAAAGATCAGCTGAGAACTTATACGGACCGGGGGACTTCGACTATCTAATTAAATCAAAGCATTGTTTAATCTATTTGAACTGAGCCGATTTTCCTTTAAAAAAAATAACGCACTTGCTGCGTCCCGAATTTTTCGTTTTTCTTTCGTTAATGTTATGCAGAGCCAGTTCTAGAGCTGGTCAGCTGTTTAATAGTTGGCTGGTGTAGTATACTTGCAATATGGTAGGTGGTAGTGGACTTTTCCTTTACGTGAGAGTAAAGGATTTTTTTCACGCCCGAGGAGGTACCACCCCTTACATCAAGGGGCCGGTGAAGCCCTAACGGAGGTTTCCGGTTCTGGTGTATGAGTCGGTTTCCCTTATAAGCAAAAATGATGATAGCTCCTCCTTGTACAAAACATTCCGGAGGTAAAATACCCCTCCATTCGAATCTCCGGGAGAGGGGTGTACAGGGAGCGCCAGTACAGATTTAACATATCCTTCTCGAATATATGTGGCCTAAATTCTAACCTAAACTCCGTCCACCATTTCCTCCAGGATAATAGGCCCCAACTCATCTTCCTCACCGAAACTCAAATCAGTGCCAAAACAGCCACTAATCACCTTAATTTCCCGGGGTATGAGCTCCTGACTTCCTTTAGATTGCATGGAGGCGTGTGCGCGTACGTCCGTAGCAATCTACCCTGCACCAGACTACCCGATTTAGAAGCTGGAAGAAAAGACATACTATGGATAAAACTCTCTCTCACGGCTGCAACTAAATACATCTGTTGCATTTGCCGGTCACCTTCTGACAACAACTTGGTCCAGCTCTTTGGCTACCTTTCTGAAAAAAACGACCATCTGATTTCTGAATATCATTCCTCCGAGGTCACTATTCTTGGTGACTCCATTGTCCATAATAATTTATTAGGAGACCGTGCATTCAACACAATACACCACAAAATATAACATAACTGTTAAATTTCACCTTTCACACTGCAAAAATTGGTAGTTAAAAGAAACGATTAATGATACCAAGTACGTTATAGACAAAAGACACTATAAGAAATTTAAGATAAGAGTCAGCGAAGAATTCCAGAGCAGATTATTTAGTGGTGTGCAAGTGAATAGAGAACATTTTGGACATTTATTATAAGAAAGGGACGTTTTTATCAAGTTTATTTTCGAAATTTGAATTTCAGGGTAAACTGTTTAGTTTTAATATTCAGGTATTAAATTTCCACCCTGTACTGAAAACTGTTTTATTAGACCATGCATCTGGGGTATCTCCGCATTCAGAACAATGTGATTCATCGGATTGTGATGAAAAAATTTAGGGTTGCTATTTAAAAAAAATTGATAAAGTGGTGGGGGTAAAATGGTGAGAGTTTATTTTTTAACTATGATTATAAGATGATGTTCGACAACTTAAACTTCACGTTTCTCAGTGTTTTCCACAAAAACTATTTTTTGCTGAATAATGAATTTTATTTCATAAGTGTGTTTCACACTGTATATATATATATATATATATATATATATATATATATATATATATATATATATATATATATATATATATATATATATATATATATATATATATATATATATATATATATATATATATATATATATATATATATATATATATATATATATATATATATATATATATATATATATATATATATATATATATATATATATATATATATATATATCATCCTGACCCCTCTGATATCTCACAAAACGTCACCGAAATTATCCAAGCTGGCATGGAATTATTTATTCCACGTACACAGAAAACCTCTGCAGCCACTCAAAAGCCCTGGTTCTCTAAATCCTGTGACAAGACCAGACTTGAAAAGGTCAAAGCGCACAAAAAGCTTCTACACAATCCCAGTCAAGAAAACTGTCAAGCATTTAACGACGGAAGAAACCGCTATGTCCGCATTCTTTCTGAGGCTAAAAACTCGTTTAATAACCACATCAAAAACAAAGTCCTCTTAAGCTCCAGCGGCAGCAAACCCTTCTGGACTCTTGATAAATTTATTGGGAATAATTTCTGCAAGAGCACGTTCCCACCTCTTGTCTCAGGGGATGAAATTGTTTCTACCGCCCTGGGCAAGGCTGAACTTTTTGCCTCGTTCGCCGGCAATTCTACTCTCAACCCACCTCCGAATGTTCAACCACCAACAGTCCCCAATGTCGCGCATAAAATGACGGATATCATTTTCAAAACTAGAAAGGTACGAAAGATGTTCTCTTCTCTTAATTCCAGGAAAACCTCTGGCCTTGACGAGATCCCAGGAATTGTTTTAAAAAAATGCGCACCAGAACTTGCTCCTGTTCTGACTCGTCTGTTTCAGACATCCTACAATAGAGGCATATTCCCTAGTAACTGGAAAACTGCTCGAGTACAACCCGTCCCCAAGAAAGGATCGAAAGCGCTTCCCAGCAACTACAGGCCTATTTCTCTCCTTTCAGTCATCTCTAAAATGATGGAAAAGTATATAAACACCGAATTACTAAAATTTCTTGAAAAACACAGGCTAATCCACGACAGGCAGTATGGATTCCGTCAGCGCAGATCAACTGCCGACCTCCTTTCCTTTGTCACCCATTCTTGGAACAAGTCTATGGAACTACACGGTGAATCCCAGATTGTCGCTCTAGACATATCCAAAGCATTCGACCAGGTCTGGCACGCAGCGCTGCTTAATATACTACCGGCCTATGGCCTACCACCAAAACTCTGTACGTGGACAGCAAATTTACTCTCCAACCGAAGCATTTCTGTTGTCGTGGATGGCCATTCCTCTAAACTGTATTCAATTAATGCAGGAGTTCCTCAAGGTACAGCTTTAGCCCCTACTTTGTTTCTTCTCCACATCAATGACCTCCTCTCTAGCACATCCAACCCAGTTCACAGTTACGCGGACGACAGCACCCTCCACTCAAATATACAATATTCTAAGCCTGTCTCTTTAGCCCAATTAGATGAGGATCGCAGACTCATGGAGGGTTCTATCTCCGTGGATCTCCAAAAAATATTAAACTGGGGAAGTAGAAATCTTGTACAATTCAACCCCACCAAATCACAGTCTTGCTTTCTTTCTCATAAGATATACACCAGCCCTAGACCCATCACAATGAACAACCAAGTTTTTCAAAGTAATGAGTCCTTTTCACTTGTTGGCATCTCTGTGGATCGTAATCTCAATTGGCACCAACATGTCACATCAATTGCATAAGCGGCTGCTAAGAAATTAGGTTTCCTCTTCCGCGCTCGCAAATACTTTTCACCAGCTAATCTCTATACCTTATATACTTCACAAATAAGACCAAACCTCGAATACTGCTCCCACATCTGGGGTGCTGCCGCCGCTTCTAGACTCGCTATCCTGGACTCCATTCAAAAGAGAGCTATACGTCTCATCGGTGACCATACCCTTACCCAAACACTGCCGTCCCTTGCCCACCGACGTGCCGTTGGTGACCTCTCTCTCTCTTTCACAGATATCTGCACGGGCACTGCTCAGAGGAGCTTTCTTCCATAGTTCCTCCACCTGCTGCCGCCAACAGATCTACCAGGGGAACAGAGCGAATGCACCCTTTTACTGTCCAGGTCACCAGACATAGAACATCTTGTTATGCCCGCTCTTTTGTCCCGAGGACTTCCAAGTTGTGGAACTCCTTGCCGGCACATGTTTTTCCTTCTCCCCCGAACCTCCAAACTTTCAAGTCCAGAATTAACAAGTTGCCTCTTTCCTCCTTGTCGACACCCACGGTACGATAGTATTTAGGCTGTAAGCCCTCGTGGTGTGTTGTTGAAATTTATATATATATATATATATATATATATATATATATATATATATATATATATATATATATATATATATATATATATATATATGTATCACACCGATAACTCAAAAAATAATAAACCGATTTTGATAAAATTAAACATGTACATTCGCTTTGTAAGTGGCTTGGATAAGTTTGTTATCCAGGAAAATCGATTCAGGTTTTCCGGAAAATTTTTGGGTTTCCTTTCGGAAAGTAATTTTATCTCAAAAAATGGAAAAGATATGGTAACCACTTTTATTAGGTCAGTTTACGATGTTAAAGGGAAACTGTATAAGAAAATTTATATTGGTATGTTAAAATAAAAAAAGTTATAAAAAATACTTGGTGCCCGATCATTTCTATGAACATTCACTACAAGAACGCATCCAGACTTTATTTAAACAATAAAGTCATTTTGATGAAATATGGTACATTGTTTCTACTATATGGGTAAACAAATTTGATGGCTGCTTTTATTAAAAAATACATATTTGCTATTAATTTTTGTGAAAATTCACTACCATGACGCGCTTGATGCGTCCAGATTTTTAGTGAATTTTCGTAGAAAAAATTTACTAATGGGGAGATCCCGACTTTTGAATTTTGAAAAAAATTTTGCAAATGAGCGCGAACTAGGACCCCTAGAACCCATATCCGGGGTCAGTTTCAATTTTTATATGTTTATATATATATATATATATATATATATATATATATATATATATATATATATATATATATATATATATATATATATATATATATACATATATATATATATATATATATATATATATATATATATATATATATATATATATATATATATATGTATGTATGTATCACACCGATAACTCAAAACATAATGGGCCGATTTTGATCAAATGTGGCAGGTACCTTTCTTTTGTAAATGGCTTGGATAAGTTCGTTAGTCAGGAAAATCGGACGAGGTTTTCCGGGAAAATTTTGAGTTTTCATTCGAAAAAAATTTTATCTCAGAGAATAATAGGCCGATTTTGATAAAATTTGGCATATACCTTTCTTTTGTAAATGGATTTGACAAGTTTGTTAGTCGGGAAAATCGGACGAGGTTTTTCGGGAAAATTTTGAGTTTTCATTCTAAAAAAAATTTTATCTCAGAGAATAATGGGCCGATTTTGATAAAATTTGGCATGTACCTTCCTTTTATAAATGGCTTTGATAAGTTCGTTAATCAGAAAAATCGGTTGAGGTTTTCCGGGAAAATTTTCAGTTTTTATTTGAAAAAAATTTTTTTTCTTAAAAAATAAAAAATCTACGATAACCAAATTTGGTAGGTCGGTTTACGATATAAAAAGTAAACTATACACCAAAATTTAGATTTCTATGTTACAAGAAAAAAAAGTTTTAATAAAATATTTTGTGCCAGTTTATTTCTATGAAAATTCACTACCATAACGCACTTGCTGCGTCCAGGCTTTTTTACTTTTTACTGAATAATCAATTTATTAGATATTCCACCCGCCACTAAAATTAAAAATTAGTAGATCATATAATCAAGCAATAACTTAAAATCAACTCACTCAATAATGGTGGCTCATCTTCGTTGTTCTTGCACGGAACATGATAACTTTAGCGAGCCGACTTAGCAGTGTTACTGATCACCAAATGGCGATGACTATGACTATCGCAATATTAAGAGTGACAAGTGTTATTATCCTATAAGAAGCTATGAGAGATGATCTGTGTCCTGTACAATGTCCTGGCTAGTCAGTACCTACATCTTTCGCAATCTGCAATTCACCAATTATTACGATATATATTCTGATGTATCCGTAATACCATAGTTCCAACCCGCCACTGAATATACACTACTACAAAAAGTTATAGCACCGGTGAAATATAATACAATTTTATAAATATTCATACTGGCAGTGGCGGCCGGTGCCAGGGGGCACAACATCACGTGCCTTCCACTGAAATTCCCTTAACAATACAATTAACAAGCCAATAAGTTTTTACTTAAACATTGAAATAAAAGGCTTTTGCTCCAGACACCAAAATTTATTTTAGATTTTTCTTACTCCCGACGCGTTTCGACACTCCAAGAGGTCATCTTCAGGGGACAAACCTACAAAAATAACAAGAGAGGTGTAACAGTATAAATTGAGTAGCTAAACAGCTAGGCTAGTTTGGGTGTATTTGTGGTTCCTCCTCTGCTTTAAACAGAGAATTATTGGCGATGATCATGGTTATTTATTCTGGCTATCCCTCGTATACTGAATGAAATTGAGATATTTCGTTAAATCATTTCTCTTTGAACTACCCCTGGTATATCTTGTCGGCTGCCGCGCCTGCGATGTGGTTAAGAATGTTGGTGGTTCGAGAATGGTCCGCATGTTGAGATGGATAGATGGCTGGGGACGTATAGGATGAAGTGAGAGCGAACAACGGCGCTACTGGCTGTCAGGTAGGAAATGCAAATATTCCGGAAGGTTCGAGAGAGATTTTGTTGGTAGTAGTTTGAGATAACACGTGGTTCTTTCTGAGAAGCAAGTCGGATATTAATTATCCCCATAGTGGATTAAATTGCACTCAGAAAATATCTGCAGTCTTTTGGTGATATCGTAATTTATGAATTTGGTGTTGAAGACTGTAGAGATACCCGTTTGAGGGGATATAAGGACCACTTTGATCTTGTCACGTTGTTGGAGTTTCGTATGCCCTCTTTGGAGGGCTCTTGTGTTAGGCTTCTTGTATCGGCCAGTTCTTGTATTGGGCAGTACCTTTGGCAAATTCACGTATCATAGGAGAATTTTGAGTGGAATAAGTCTCGCATGGAATGGCGAATTTTCATGTACCGAAAGAAGTATGGCTATTGAGTTAAATGGAGTTTTTATGTGCTAGTCAAGGGCAACAATAATTCCCGTCAGCTGTGAAATCTGGGATTTATGAATTAGGATCTCAGTGAGGAGGTCTCCGTTTTCCGTTGTTGCATTGCCTTTCCGTTTGTTGCATTGTTCCCGTGGTTGCAGTTCCGTACCCTTAAAAGCCCTAGTTTGGTATGGAAACTGTTGGTAATTTTGTGGCCTAGAAGTCCAGGATGTTCAAGTAAGAATTTTCCGTTTTGTGATAAAGAATAGAGTGATAAGAGAGACAATCTTGATAAGCTAAACTTTTAAATATTCACATCTGTTAAATTTGTTGAAATCAAACTGAATTATTTTATTCAAACTTCAAGAAATGTGGTACAGATTTTTATGAGACCCTTGTTAATATAATTGCTTCACTTTTGATAGTTACCACCGTTTATTATATATTGTTAGCATTAGTTAAGCTTATTGATTATTCTTGGGACTTGATATTTAATCAGGCCACTTAACTTAATTAACGTGTAATTAATTACTATTTGGGGAAAATACGTTGTAAGCTTTGCGTGCACGAAAAGTGGAATTTTTCCATAGAACAATTATAGTTTTGGAGCACATTCATGCATACTCATTAGATGTCTTGATTATTTTGTAATAAGCCATTTCAGTTATTTACTAGAGACTTGTTATTTTAGATCAGAATTTTAGAACAGCTTTTTAATAATTTCTTGTATGCCAAAGAAGCTTAATAAAAGCCCTTATTTTATCATATTATAGGTGTGTTTTGGTTTTGTGTTTGTGTTTTGTTTTCAGGGCTGTTGAGAATAATTTGTGTTACTCGATCATTACCGTTATCTTTACTTGTGGGTCTATGAGACCATACCGTTCTGAGTTGTAGTTTGTTTTACCATAATTGCAGCTTCCTGTGCTCGATTGTGGTTGGCTATAGTTGCCAGTGTGATCCAAGAATTCTTGGTTGTGTTGGATCTGGGCAAGGAAGTATATTAGTGAACATCTTATTAGAATATCCGGGAGTGGAGGTTAAACAATCAAGTGGCGCCCCTAGTTAACATCTTATTTTGACCCATGCCCATCTCCACTGTGTAAAAGCTGGCGGCCCTCTAACTTCCCGGTAACTTAGCTTATGCCAATGACAAATTAGGTTTGTGAATAGATTGGGAATTATTTGAGCATTGTCATCTGGTATAAAAGGAAGTGCGTCGCAGAGGTCTGTCAGAAAAACATTAGTTTTTCCGGTAGGCAATTGTGCATGTCAGAGCTTAATGATGACAAGGTGATCTTCACAGAAAAGTCAAAGGTTAAAGTCATAAGTCACACAGTAAAACATCAACCAACAGTCAAGTTAAAATCTAAAAAGCTACAGATACAGTAACAACAGCTAAAATATGCTAAGTTAAACATGCAACTATACTAACAAAACTAAAAGCATCAAAGCAAATGAAAAGCGCTGAAAGTCACAAAAAACTGCAAATCTAATATCTGAACGTTAAGAAAAACAAGTCTATTGTAGAATCACAAAGTAAAGCCAATGAACGAAATTGGCAGGTTAAACAACACAATAGGCAGGCAAAATCAAGTAAGAAATCCAATGAAAACCGTTAGGGCAAAGAAAACCATAAAACATTAAGAGAACAACAAAATGAGTCATACTCACTTGAACAATTCTAAAAAATTGAACTCGAAACTATACAGGAAGGTTCAACAGGTCACAACTTCATCCATTGTGCTAGGGGCCTTGCAAAACTACATCTGCATATTGCCAGAAAATTGTCTTCAAAAACAAAAATCAATGGAAAAGATCGGCGATTTTTAACAACCATGACGAGTGGCGGCCATTATGTGAACTTGAAACGGGCAGGCTGCACCCGCGCAGGTGCGGGAAGAAGTATCAGAAGCGAAACATGTCAATGACAAAAGAGTAAGGAATGGAAGGGGAGCCATAGAGCATCCATCTTCAAATCATAATGTTCATGGTCATGTAGAAAAGCCATAGAGTTCAGCAGCACTGTTACACCAATTGGCTATAGAATGAAGGAAAGTTAGTTACATCAGTGTTGGGCAGGTTCAAAACATCACTGGCTTGGCACTTGGAATGTTTGAAAATCTCAATTTCCTCTAAGACGAATTGTTCTACGCCAAAGCTTGAAGGGTGCAAGATTTCAGCATCTGTATTTTTGCTGAAGCAGTGGCAACTCTTCCTCAAATGGCAACCAAAGACTGACGTGTCATTGTTGAGCTGGTTTCTACTTCTAAGGTGTACTATGACTCTGGTGCCCAAAGATCTTCCGGTTCTTCCTATGTAGACAGCTTTACAACCGGGGGTACCACATTTTAAGCGATAAACACCCGACTTCTTCAGGTCTGAGATGCTATCCTTGTTGTGAATGAATAAGTTGTTGACGGTGTTCAAAGACTTGAATGAAGACCTGACATTGTCACATTTGACAACGGCATTGAAAACAGGACCACAATAGGTGAACGGGAAATATGATATTCTCTCAGGTTGAGCGAGGGGTAAACTGGTGCTCGCTTCTATCAAGAGCTGACGGCTCTTTCTGTTGACGACGTTATCGACTATGTTGAGTGGGTACTTGTTCTTGACGGCGAGTTGTTTGATGAGGTTTAATTCTCTGATGAAGTCAATCCCCGACAGTGGGATTCTGAACAATCTGTCAACCAAAAATCTGAGAGAGGCCATCTTGTGGGACATCCGATGGCACGACTTGAATGGAATGAGGTGGTCTGTCTGAGTGGGGTTTCTATAAATGTCGAACAAAATGCTGTGGTTGGACCTCTTCAACTTCAGGTCGAGGAAGCTTATGGACGACTCGGCTTCCAACTCCATTGTGAAATCGATGTTGATGTGCAGGGCATTGAGCCAACCCTGGAACAGGTGGAGCTGCTCTACGGTACCAGACCAAACCACCAAGATGTCATCAACATAGCGTGACCAGGAAGAAACGTACCTTAAGTAGAAAACCAGTTCCCTTTCAAAGAAACTCATAAATACCTCTGCGCAAAAGGGTGACAAGGGGTTGCCCATGGGGAGACCATTTTTTGGACGAAAATTTTGTCATCAAACGAGACGAAATTCTAAGTCAAGCAGACCTTGACCAAAGCATGGAGAGCCCTCTGGGATTCAATACCGAATGAGGAAGAGGTAAGTAAACTCTTCAAGAGTAGGAGAGTCTGATTCACTGGGACACTGGTGAAAAGGTTAGAGACATCGAAAGATACCAACAAAGAATTATTTCCCAGTTCTACGTTACTGAGTCTATCTATGAGTTCTGAGGAATTCTTAACGGAGTAAGGTGACTGTAAAGCCAACTCCGACATCAAGATCGTGGACAGGTATCTCGACAACTTGTAAGAGATGCAACCAACAAAGAAATAAAGCTAATAAGTTTGTTAAAATCATAATTTAACAAAGTTAGGATCAAAATCTTAAATGTTTGAGGGGCCCGTACTCACAATATCTATTTCCGAAGCTCCTCCCCCGGCAACGTAGCCAATCCTTACTTCCGCCGCCGGTACACGTGTAAAATGAGTTCGTCACTGTAGTGAGAACTTTACGGTAGTATAAGCGATAAACCGCAGTGACCGTCCATGCATATCCCACTTTTATCTGGCCGCGGCGCAAATTTTGGATGTGTACTTCTATAACCGTTCAATTGTCACAAATCTTTTGTGCGTTGTGCCATTGTGCGTCTGTCCATTTCAATTTAATAACCTGTAGCATATAGTCTATTTAAAAATGCATTCAACAATGTCCTTTATTTTAGTAAGTAGACTTTTATATTATGAGGATAAAATAGCTATAAAAAGACTTGGCAGACCTACCGCAGCGATATATATTTTTAAAAAATTCGGGACGCAGCTAGTGCGTTATAGTAGCGCAGTTTCATCAGAATTGTACACAGTTATTATACGGCATATTAGAAAATTTATTACTTTAAACTTACACAGACGTTGAAGATCGATTTTTGGAGGTCCTAATACGCGCACCTTTGAAGAATTATTTCGAAAGTGTTACCATTTCTCTATTATCAAAAAAATCTTGCGTTCTAACTCCTTTTGAGAAAAATGCCCAAAACTCAATTTTTTCTGAAGCTAAAGACCTAAATTTTGCTATATCTGTAAATAGTGGAAGTCTCTTTAAAATAAATTTCATTAAAGTCATACAGAATATTTCCAGAAGGAAACTTAATTCATACTTAGAAAAGTAAAGTATCTGTCAAATTATAAACGTAGCAGTTATTTTTCCTTATTAACCGCCAATATGATTTAGTTTTAGTCAACTTAATTAAACCTGTTTTTTTTTCAATATCAACAATAACAAAATTATAATTTCGATGAACAGCTTAAAGAATTCTTCTATTATGAGCTGACACCCTATTCCCCCTCTCTGTTCGATGCAGTTGGAATGAGAAAGACTCCCAAGTCAGTGTTATTGTAACATGCTTACGTTTACTCTTCACCTTTGGCGGTTACCTTTTACCTTCCTTATTACTATAACTTACTTTCCTCGGGCGCCATCTTTGTTCCCTACATTTAGGACGGGGTACGCTCCCCGTGAAGACATCCGCTAGAGCCTTCGTAACACGCTACAATTTACTGTTTAATAACAGCCTTGTCCCGTGGTAGCTTAAGTGGAGAAAATAAACACCGGAAGTTCAGTTTTTGGTGACTCCAGTATATGTAAGAAAGCTAAGTAGGCTTTAATTACTTACTTTCAATTACCTTAGGTTATTTTCCTAACTAATAAGATGTGAGCAGATAAATAGAAACGTGCTATACTAACCAAGTACTCATATAGTTACTTAAAGCACTACAAACATGCAAAATGCATAGCCGCTACTAAGGTACACTCAATAAGGCGAATGTTAACTAAAATAGTATAATAAATAACTTATCTACAAATAGACACAAATATTAAACGTAACATATCAAATAAAATTATTTACACCAAGCGCAAATCATTTTTATATAGCAGAATAAATAATAGCAGTCAAAATTAAAAGACACAAATAAACAAGTATATTATGTTATCAAATGGGTCAAATCAATGAAGCAGGCGGTGCATTATAAGAACTCATAAATATTAGCGTGTTAAAAGAATGCAGAGGCAAGCGAGCGACATATCCAGGTTATTCAGGCGCACAAAATCAACAAGCACACGCAATGCGCTTCCACAGAGATGCAGCCAGGCGCCCCTTCACCTAATGCAGCTAACTAACACCCCGGTTCCCTTAGCCGACGTCCAGAGTGTTTAACTGACAATACTTCGCACCATTCTACAGTCGTATTGCAGCAACCACCCTGTATATGCTTCTTCCCGATAATAATGCACGCGAATCGACCTTTTCCCTACTTCAGTTAATTTACGACCGGCCAGAGTGTTTAACTAACGACACTTCGCACCATTCTACAGTCGTGTCGTAGCAACCACCCTGTATATATATAAAACTAACGCACGCTACAGAAATTATTCCCCAACTCCTAACTCGCCCCAAACGTCCAGGATGTTTAACTGACAACGCTTCGCACCGTACTACAGTCGCGTTGCAGCAACCACCCTGTATATACCCGCGACAACATAGTTCGACACCGCGAAACTAAACCCAGGATGCACCCAGCTGCACCCTACAGTCGCAGAAGAGGCCTACCAAATAAACGTGACAGCACCTCTCCTACACGGTATACACAATACAATACGCGAAGCGAAAGAAACAATCTTTTCCAGAAGCCGTGACGTACCACCCCTAGCTCTGGTGCAAGACTGGAAGGTCTCTGACTAGTATGCGACCACTCCAACCGCACGCAGCCAGCTCGCGGCGTCACGCGCCCCCCCTTACCGTGGTCGATGAAACAACCTCGCCGAGATTGTTGCACCGGCTTGCGAGAGTAAAGCAAACGGCTTTTCTCTCTTGATCTGCCGGTGTCCGTTCTATTTATAGCCCGGGCAACGTCCCTCGACCAGCACCGCCGCAGTCCGGCCCCATGCGCCGGCCAGCAACTCGCTCGTGTCTCGACTCTCGCTCGCTGTGAACTTTATACCAACATTATTTCAACGCGGTTTCATTTAATACAAAACGAATAAACGTAAACAAAAACATTAGAAGTGCCTGTTTACTATTAAATAGCGTTTTGATGCTATTTTCTTTAGCACGACTTATATAAAAATATATTAAATCAATTAAACATGCCTGCTTCATTACATTATATAACTTGTTCACACCACTGAATGGGGTAAACCTAGAAGCAGCAGCTTTTGTCATCGATGATGGATATATTTTTCAACGGGTTGTGTGGAAGAATGCTGAAACATTCCAATCAATCATAACAAAATACGTTGACTACCTAAAAAGGCACTACAACCGAAGTGCGGCAAGTGTGATGTTTGATGGCAACCCAGAAGACCTTCGCACCAAGAGCATTAAATCTGCTAGGCGCCTCCGCCGAAGCAAAAGACACAGTACTCCTGAAGTCATCTGTATAGGGTGGTGACCATGACTCAGAAGCAATTCCTTTCCAACGAGAGAAATAAAGCGCCACTCATTTGCTTGCTTACTGATAGGCTTGAATGTGAATGCTTTTCAGTTAAGCAAGCTAATGAAGACGCAGACCATTTGATTGTTGCCACGGCCCTTGAGGTATCACAGGAGCATGAGAAGGTTTTGATAGTTGGAGAGGATACGGATAACGTCATCATGCTCAGCGCCCTAGCTACACCGTCAGCAAACATATTTTTCTCAAAACCTGGAAGAGGAACGACCTCATCAAAATTATTTGGTCCCAACAGCTTCAAACTGGCAGACAACATCAGAATTCCATTCATATTTGTTCACACTACAAGTGGTTGTGACATAGCATCAGCACTCTTCAAGCTGGGCAAGAAGAAGGTGGGTCAAACTGATACTTTAGATACCTTGCGATTTGACCTGTTTTCCAAAGCCATCGTGAAATCCAAATTCAACCTTGCATCGGTAACCAACATTCGAAGCAGCCCGTCAACATTGCTTGAGAACTTACCTACAGACTCAAATGTTGTTAGGATGTCAGATGCTCTGGAGATGGCAGGCTTCAAAGTTTTTTTTTCCCCTTAGGGCTCGTCCGCGTTTTTACCGCACCGATATCACCGCAGTCTTTGGCTTATTGTGCATGCCCTTTGTCTTTACTACTCCACCCATTCCAAAACCACTGTGCCTTGAACTAGTCAGCACAGAAATTGGCAGGGTGAAGTTTTATATTGCTCTGTCTCCGGTCTAGGCTGTCCGTATATCGGTTGTCTTTTGCGGTCCAGAGCTTTGCAGTCAGACAAGATGTGCTAGGCTGATTCCTCCCCCTCAAGCTTCCAAGTTTGGTCTTGACCTCGTTCCTACCTCCAAGGGACCGGCTCCACAGTCTCGTCTCTCAACAACTGTCTACAAATGCATCAAGGGGTGTGCAGGTAGTCGTGGGTGTCGAAAACCTGAGATTAAGTGTTCATTGATTTGTGACAATTGCAAGGGGAACTTCTGTACGAACTCCCTCCAAATAGATAAAACTGACGAACTAAATGTTGACAAAGGCCTGGACTGCATCTATGGGACGACGGAAATTACAGACTTTGAGGAGCCGAGTGATGGGGACTGTGTATCAAAAATTACAGACTTTGAGGAGCCGAGTGGTCGAACGACGGTCAAACGTCGACGTCTGTGAAATTTGTATACCCACCTATGTTTTCCCTTTATCGTCTTCATACCTAACTACACTTTTCTTATAAAATATAATCACCACTAATTGATTTCAAGAATTGTGTTTCTTTTCCTGCCTCTATCTTTATATCAATTGATCAATGGTAACTGCAGTTGAAACAGGCAGTCTTCATTGGCGATGAAAAATGGTTCAATTTTATGGTAGATCTTTGCAAAAACGGATGGTCCAAAAAATTCACTTTTAGTTTCATCAAACGCAGAATTTATTCCTCTATAACTTTTGTATGAACCATCTGATTAATAAGTACACTTGGAGAACCCAAATCACCACAACACATATTTCAAAGACCTTACGATCGTTTAGCTGACGTCAGCATCATCAGAGGATGAAGAATTTACAATTTTTCATCCTCTGATGACGCTGACGTTGTCAACGAAACGATCGTAAGGTCTCTGAAA
The DNA here is from genome assembly GCA_964006375.1 of Tillus elongatus. Classification (NCBI taxonomy): domain Eukaryota; kingdom Metazoa; phylum Arthropoda; class Insecta; order Coleoptera; family Cleridae; genus Tillus; species Tillus elongatus. The sequence goes on from OZ023262.1 coordinate 13,529,308, forward strand.
TATGTGTTGTGGTGATTTGGGTTTTCCAAGTGTACTTATCAGTGCTCATCACAGGTTCCAGTTTTCACATAGTCATCTGATTAATAGATGACTTAGTTTAGATGATAAAAAAAGTTCGGGACGCAGCAAGTGCGTTATGGTAGTGATTTTTATTAAATGTTTCAAATTTAAATAACTCAATTTTCTATAAACTTAGAAAGTTGAATTTTGGTACGTAGTAAGGCCATTCATAAAGCAACGTATTCACCAAATGTCATTAAAATAGCTTTGTAATTTTCGTAGAAAAAAAAATTCTAAAGAAAACACAAAATTTAAATAACTCAATTTTTAAAAAACTTAGAGAGTTGTATTTTGTTGCATAGTAAGTTCTTTTGCAAGGCAACATATCCATCAAATTTCATTAAAAAATCTTTGTAATTTTGGGAGAAAAACATTTTTTTCGAAATAAAACTCAACATTTTACAGGAAAACCTTGTCGGATTTTCCTGGCTAACGAACTCATATAAGCCATTAATAAAAGAAAGGCACTTTCATATATATATATATATATATATATATATATATATATATATATATATATATATATATATATATATATATATATATAATGTTCAGAAAGATTTCCGCGGTCTTTAATGTGAGACATGCTTGGTTCTCGGGTTAAACCGCGTCCAGAATTTATGGAAACTCGACGTTTCGGTTCCTGTCATTCTCAAGAGGTAAAGGAAATATGTAAGGACACTCTAAGGCCTCAATCTGCCTACTCCTTAGAGTGATGGACAAAGGTGGGTAAAGGAAATATGTAAGGACACTCTAAGGCCTCAATCTGCCTACTCCTTAGAGTGGTGGACAAAGGTGGGTAAAGGAAATATGTAAGGACACTCTAAGGCCTCAATCTGCCTACTCCTTAGAGTGGTGGACAAAGGTGGGTAAAGGAAATATGTAAGGACACTCTAAGGTCTCAATCTGCCTACTCCTTAGAGTGGTGGACAAAGGTAGGTAAAGGAAATATGTAAGGACGCTCTAAGGCGTCAATCTGCCTACTCCTTAGAGCGGTGGATAAAGGTAGACTTCGATAATGCCAAAACAATAGCACCGGTTTACAATTTCAAAACGAGAATTATCCGCGAAGCAATCGAGATTGAAAAACGTCCCGATTGTTTAAATAAGAGAGATGATGGTCTTCGCCTTCCGACTGCTTGGAAACCTATTGTATCTTCTTAACAGACACACACGGGGGGGGGGGGTAAGTTCCACAGACAATTTTATTGCATCATTATCTGCCTCAACAAACGCCGGTGACCCTCTTAATCCTCCTCTAAATACCGTGACCAAAGCCCTCCACTTAATTCACGGTGACCCCACTACTTTCACTGATGACGAAACAGGCAGACGGAACGACATATATAAGACAAGACTCGCAACGAACTGCCAGATCTCTCTGAGACCTAGGGTTGAACACACTGAGACTTCACAGACGATCTCCGGCGAGATTTGGGGAGTAGGCAGATTGAGGCCCCGTAATCGAGCTACAACAACCCAACCAACCTTAATGCACCGCTCTAAGGAGTAGGTAGATTGAGGCCTTAGAGTGTCCTTACATATTTTCTTTACCTACCTTTGTCCACCACTCTAAGGAGTAGGCAGATTGAGGCCTTAGAGTGTCCTTACATATTTCCTTTCCCCACCTTTGTCCATTACTCTAAGGAGTAGGCAGATTGAGGCCTTAGAGTGTCCTTACATATTTCCTTTACCTCTTGAAAATGGCTCCAAAACAGGAGCCGAAACGTCGAGTTTCCATAAATTCTGGAAGCGGTTTAATCCGAGAACCAGGCATGTCTCATATATATATATATATATATATATATATATATATATATATATATATATATATATATATATATATATATATATATATATATATATATATATATAAGTGAAACTGACCCCGGATATGGATTCTAGGGGTCCTATTTCCCGCTCATTTGAAAAAATTTTTGCAAAGTCTCACCATCGATACTTCTCTATTAGTGATTTTTTTAAAATAAATATTCACTAAAAGCAGAAGTTAAAACGAGGTTTTTTCATAAATATGTAAAATTTGTCCAACTTTGATGTGAAACAAGTGGTCCAAAAAATATGCATCTAGTCTCATTCAATGTAGAATTTAATGCACCACAACTTATAATCAGACTGTGTTTTAGATATTGTGTTTTCTTTACGAGATATCATTGTAAAACCGCAAAATCTCCATTTTGGAGGTATATTTTTACCCCCCACCACTTAAACACAACTTTGTCGGGTGGAAAACCTAGGATAGTCATATTGGGCAACAAATAAAGCCAATAAAACCATAAAAGCTTTTGTAGCAATTATTTCCGATTTGAATTTTAAGCCTACTGGCCTATCCTTCCTATTTTAGTTCTCATTTTGAGCGTCATTACATCGATGTTGAATTGTTTGGAAGTACCTTTGAACGACCTTCCATTTTCCACTGCAGTTGTTGCTACGTTACAGTTTGGAGGTCATACCAAATAAATTTCTTTAAACCAACTTTAGTTTTTAGTTTTGTAATTCTTTGGTATTTGAAATAGAAACAGAATATAAGAGTCATAAAACGGAATATATGTTTACTAATAAAATTAGATAAGGAAGATTTTGTCCTCTAATTATCTCTTTCTTAAGAATAGAGTATCAACTCTCCTGAGAGTACAAAAAACGTATAGAATGGCAATAAACCAAAACATAACCTCAAGAACGGAGTAGTAGCTACATAAAAATGTTTACGAGAGACCACAAAACACCACTACTATTTCAAAAAATAGATCCTATTTAGATAGACTACGTAATTAAAAATATAGTACTTACCATTATATACAGGGTGTGGCGCCAAGACTTTTAGTTAGCCGTTTCTCAATAACTAATCCGATTTCAAATTTAAAAATTTACACACATACGACTGAGACAAATTCCAGTTCAGTGAAAATAGCCTACTTTATGTCAGACTTCTGGTTTAGCCGGAATTGACCATCAACTTGCTTATTTTAAATACAACATGGTGATTTTCATTATATTTTCGAATTATACATTGAATTTGAGATGAATTATTACTAGTATACCATATGTGAAAGATCAACCGCTTTCTATATTTTTCGATTTTTTTGAAAATTCTCGCGAAAACCAAGGCGAACGTTGCACGCTATCTCTCTGTGGAGATACAACTGAGAAGACTCAGTTTTTGTACAGATGACCCTCAGATTGGCACCTAAACGACACGTTTGATAGCGTTTCTTTTAAATGTATAGGGTGATGAGAATTAGCCGTGCCATGTGGTAAAATTGAAATCACAATGACTCGCTTATTTCAAATGGAACACCCTATATTCTATGAGCTATTTCGGTTCGCATCCGGTTTACCTTTCAGCGTGTATTAGTATTCCCTATACCCAAATACCACCGTTTCCCGAATATTTCAATTTTATTGGATTCACTTAATTCAAATTGTCACAATAGATTTAAAGCAGGCCTTGGAACTTGATAATATACTTGTTGACGTCTACACGTCAAGTCCCACCTATTACAAATGCGAACATAACATTTGCTGGGCCTCCTCGCGCAAAAAAAAAAGAGAACACTTTGTATTTGCATCCAAATCGCTGCATTTCCATTATTTAGTTCTGTTAAATCAATGTGTTGTCAACTAAGATGTAAAATCAAAATAAAACCAAACAGGGTAGGTAGTTATTTATTATAAATGAGAACAGAACTTAACTAATAGCTAGTGGAAAACTAAAACACAAAAACATATAAAAAAATTGTGGAACTTATAACAAATGCTCAAAATTACCTCCACTGACATGGAGGCATTTTGTTATTCATCTCACAATGTTATGGTTTGTAGCCCTTCTGATTTGTCTCGAATTCAGTGAATTGAAGGGAAGTAAAATTCTACCTACCATGTCTTGTTTTGTGGTGGCAAGTTCGTGGTAAACTTGATTTTTGATGAAGCCCCAGATGCTTGCATCCAGAGGCGTTAAATCAGGGGTTCATGGTGGCCATCTACGCCGTTATTGGCAATCTACCTGTCTTCAAAATGTTGGTGCAAACAATCATGAGCTAAACGAAAATTGTGGGGCGGTGCTCCGTCTAGCTAATACCAGCTTGTTCTAGCTTCTTCTAAACTTAATTTGTTGAGAAACACCAGAATCACTTCGTGCAAAATATCATTATAACTCACACCAGTGAGATTTTTATTGTATATTTTAATCGCAAATATCGTATCGTTCTTCAGCGCACAAAACACATTCAATGACCACCTGCCTTGGAAATAGTTGTTCCTGGTAACATGGGGATTCTTATCTGACCAGAAGTGACTATTGTGGTAATTGTGCATGCCATTTTTGGAGAACTTCGCCTGATCCAGCTAAATAATTCTCTTGCAGAAATTCTCATCTTCTTGTGTTTTGAATGGGAACCATTCACAGAACTCAACACGTCTAGGAAGATCATTTGGTTGCAAACCATGTATCGGGAGGTAAGAAAAGGGTCTCCAATTATTCTTTTTTGAAATTCTGTGAATCGTTCTCGTTGACAAGCGTAATTCTTTTTCGCAATCCCTGATGGATGCCTTAGGGTCAGCAACAAAAAATGTCAATACCTTCACTCCGTTTACCTCGTAATCGACGAGTGGCTTACGCTTCTGTACTTTAGGGCCAAAACCTCTATGCTGTGAACAATTTTGCAGCAACCTCTTTATCATGTCGTGACTGGGTTTCGGCTTATTCGGGTACTTTTCTGCAAATGCAACGACATGTGCGGCCCACAAATTGTTGGCATTCACCATAGATAAGTAGAAGCTCCAAAAAATCGTCGTTTGTGTACTGCAAATTAGTCACTCTTGCACTGCATTGACTGGTAGTATCTAAATTTTTATGACCATAAGCTCAGCTTGACGCTCTTTTAATCTGTAGACGTCAGCAAGCATATTATCGAGTTTCAAAGCCTACTCAAAATCTATTGTGACAATTTTAATAAAGTGAATCCAATAAAATTGAAACATTCAGGAAACGGTGGTATTTGGGTATAGGGAATGCTAATACACGCTGATGGGGAAACCGGATGCGAACCCAAATAACTCATAAAATATAGGGTGTTCCATTTAAAATAAGCGAGTCATTGTGATTTCAATTTTACCATATGGCACGGCTACTTCTCATCACCCTATATATTTAAAAGAAACGCTATCAAACGTGTCGTTTAGGTGCCAATCTGACGGTAATCCGTACAAAAACTGAGTTTTTTCAGTTGTATTTCCATAGAGAGATAGCGTGCAACGTTCACCTTGGTTTTCGCGTGAATTTTCAAAAAAATCGAAAAATTTCTAAAACAGTTTATTTGTCACATATGGCATATTAGTGATAATTTATCTCAAATTCATTGTAGCATTCGAAAATGTAATGAAAATCACCATATTGGATTTAAAAGAAGCAAGTTGATGGTCACTTCCGGTTAAACCGAAAGTCTCACATAAAGTAAACTATTTTCACTGAACTGGAATTTGTCTCAGTCGTATGTGTGTAAATTTTCGAATTTCAAATCGGAGTAGTTGTTGAGAAACGGCTAACTAAAGGTCTTGGCGCCACACCCTGTATACTACTTATATATAATGGTACTATATATATATATATATATATATATATATATATATATATATATATATATATATATATATATATATATATATATATATACATAATAAAAACAAACCCTGTTACAAAATCACAGCAAGCGATACTTCGTCGTCTAGCGTAGATTGCGCACTAAAAGTGCCTAACAACAACAAGCAACCGGTGTGGCCAAAAAAACACGATAACAATTATTTGGGCGCTAAATTCAAAAAGAGAATCAACTCTCTCTTATATGAGAACTCTGCTTTTGTTTCGTACTTATTCTTGTGTAAGTTTTCGTATTTTTTAGGCAAAATTAAAATTTCGTTCATTAGTTGTTATTTTTCAGAATTTCATTTATTTACCTTCATTTCAAGTAATAATAATAAATCAAAGTATTTTTATTGCAGGATATTACGTTTACCTCTTATATTTGCGTAAAATTATGGTTAGTGCAATAACTTTTGCGCGTAGTTTATAGTGTATCCTTTGTAACTGCATTTGCACTTCCATCTAGCCTTAATCAAATAAGTAGCTTACACCAGAGAGATTAGGGCATCCACCAGCTCTCAAGCTCTAGTGGGCGCTTTATTAATTCATTAAATCCATTACGATCGGTTCCAGTAGCGTTATTACGAGCAATTAAAGAGCTTCGCAGCGCGACCGCTTCATACCGATGATTAGGATTAACAAACTGCAGTGTGAATTAACAGAGACTGTAATTGTAAAGTTGATTGACTTTGACATTGTGCAAGGACAGGAAAGTGTTTGAAAGATTTCAATCAGTTAACATGACTAGCTACAGAATTTTTTTTATAGGAAATCAGATTATTCTTTCTTCAATGAAACACTTTATCATCGTAAATGAACACTAAGTGAGTGGTAAAACACAGCAACGTGCAGCCACCTAGTTGAGGAACCAAGTACAGTGCTGTTCCTGTCATGAGATTATAAGTGCTGAATTTAGGGACGTTTCGGTGCTAAATTTACCGTTTGAGTGCTAAAATATCCCCAGATTTAATTGGAACCAAATTTCAGAGTAACTGTACGTTTTAAGGCTAGAAGGTATCATCAAAGAGAGAGAAATTATGCACACTTATGATAATGAAACGATAATTAAGCCGAAAATTAAATATTTAATTTTTTTGAAAATTAACAAACAAAATAAATGTCTTTGAAATAAGTAAAAAACTCTGGACGCAGCAAGTGCGTTATGATAGTGAATTTTCATTAAAATGTTTTTAATAACAAATATGTGTGTTTTTTTAAGAAAGCAGATATCAAATTTGGTTACCAGTATAACCTATATAGTAAAAACAATGTGCCATGTTTCATCAAAATAACTTTATTGTGTGAAAATGTACAAAAATTTCCAAAAGTTAACTTAAAGTGTTCCCGAAAAAAGACGTTTCTTGGTCAACCTTATAGGTTAATAGCAAATTGAGCTGTTCAAATATGAAACATTTGATCAAAATTAGTTACCATAACGCGTCCAGAATTTCTTTTCTTACAAACATGCATTATATTTCGATGGAAAATGCAAAAATGCAATAGCATAAGGCGTGTTTAATTTTTAAAAAAAAGGAAATTTGTATCACCAACGACTTATGGGCCACCCTGTGATTGTAGAAATATTATTTTAAGATGTAGCTCAAGACACCCTATAATTAATATATACAAAAATTTTTCATATCTTATATAATAACGGATATATTGAGCTTTATTGATTTTTTACGAAAATTCGACAAAAATTATATATCATTAAACGATAAACTATATAGCTAAGGCTACTGCCAAGCATCAGAGAAAGGGTCTATTTGAAATGAATTTTCTGGAAACATTTTAGTAAAATGAAGGACAATGAAGGTTGAAACTAAGACTTCAGGGTTTGTAAAACATTCTTCTCGAGACATTTTATTTCTATAGCCCATATTAGATTCAAGTTATTTGCCTAAATGTTGCCAATTTTGACATTTTAAATCGCCACTTTGACGTTTTGAGGAAAACCCCAATTTATTTTTCTCTAAATGCCTATAACTTTTTTGTCTTTTGACCTACATAGCTAAATTTTGGTAGGTAACTTACCTATAAGGATGTAGACCTGCATACCAAATTTGGTTGCCCTTACTTTGTTAATTCCGGAGATATAATTTTTTTTCGAAAGAAAACACAAAATTTTCCGGGAAAACCTGGGCAGATTTTTCTGGCTAACGAACTTATCCAAGCCATTTGCAAAAGGAATTTTTTTACCAAATTTAATCAAAATTGGCCCATTATTTTTTGAGTTATCGGTGTGATACATATATATATATATATATATATATATATATATATATATATATATATATATATATATATATATATATATATATATATATATATATATATATATATATATATATATATATATATATATATATATATATATATATATATATATATATATATATATATATATATATATATAAACATATAAAAATTGAAACTGACCCCGGATATGTTTTCTGGGGGGGCTAATTAGCGTTCATTTGAAGAAATTTTTTCAAAATTCAAAAGTCGGGATCTCCTCATTAGTGAATTTTTTTTAAGAAAATTCACTAAAACAAATATATTCGCTTACAAAATAAAATAAAAATCCATAAACATTTGAAGATTTGACATTTGTCGTATCAATTGAAAGTACGCAAAAGTAGAAAAGGTATGCCGACCTATAATAATGAATCTAACCGTCGAGTAAGGCGTAGACGGGATTTGCAATGCGCATGCGGACACCGGAAACTTCGAATGCGGTTCATGAATTTGTAATGTTGTCAATGTTGTATGTTTTATATTCGAGTCTGACTTGAGAATGGCGCGTAGCTTAAAAAATTAAAATGTGCCAGAAAAGTGTAAAGAGGTGCCAGAGTGCCAAATCTGAAGACACAGTGCTAAATCTGGCACGATCGTGCTAGCAGGAACAACAGTGACCAAGTAGTATGTTGTCACGCCAGCTCCACATAACACAAAGTGTTAAAATATAGACAACCAACTAACAATTTAGTAAATTGTCAGCCCTGGCATGTGCCAACATACTACTTGGTTCCGCAACTAGGTGGCGGCACGTTGCTTCGTGTCTTACCACTCAATTAGTGCTGGAAGGCTGGCTACCATAGTCGTATTACTTTATAGGTGTATTTTCGCTACAATTAGTATGCCGTACTGGGAAATGGTTCTACCCTAATATAGGGACAAAGTAAGGCTATATGCATTCTCACCTCAATTAGAACCGTAGACCGGTTTCGCTCTAATTAGAGTTCGTGAGTACGGCATACTAATTGTAGCGAATATACACCTATAAAGTAATACGGCAATGGTAGGCAGCTTCCAACACTAAGTGAGAAAAGAAAGAAAGTTTATGCGAATACAAGATAATTTTATCAATGACAGCTCAAAACTTAGGGCAACTCGAAGTTTGCCAAGGCCTGTAACGTCAAATGAAGAAAATATAGTGAATGTTTTAGCCTATTTCCACGCCTATCCACAAACTTCCATCCAAAGTGCAGCATATGATTTAGGCGTAACTTATGCGGTGCAAAAGATTGTGGCCAATCACAACATGCATCCTTTTACATTTAGAACACTTCAAAACCTGAAACCAGATGATTACCAACGTCGCATTCAATACTGTGAGACATTCCTAAAACGCATTCAAGAGGATCCTAACTTTTTGAGAAAAATAATATGGACAGACGAAGCCCAGTTTTCGAGAGAAGGCATTATCAATAGAAGGAGTCTACATTTTTGGGCCGATCAAAATCCACGCGTGGTCAAGCAGAGGGGCTTTCAAGAGAAATTTTGTTTTAATGTTTTTTGCCACTTAAAAGACCACCAAGTAAGATTTTTCATTTACGATGAGCCATTAAATAGCAATTAATACCTCCACATTCTAAGGACAGTAGTATCAATTTTTTTAGAAAATTTAACATTAGAGGATTTCCATACTTCTTGGTTCCAGTTAATGGAGCACCCGCACATTGCACACAAGAGGTAACACGTGAGGTGTTTCAGGTATTTGGTGACCACTAGTTTAGGCATTCGGGCCCATGACCTGCAAGGTCCCCCGACCTTGCACCCCTTGATTTCTACCTTTGGGGTACTTTAAAACAGAAAGTACACCAGACACCGGTGAACACTGAGGAGGAGCTGCGTCAACGTGTGACCAATTGCATCGACCAACTAGATGCTAATGAAATACATAAAGCGACAACTGATGGTGTACATCGCCGGATTTTGAAGTGTTTAGAAGTCAATGGGGGATATTTTAAAAATTTATTGTAAAATGTTTAAAATCTAATAATAAATAATAATTGAAAAAATTATCTTGCATTTGCATAACCTTTCTTTCATTCATTGGTTGCAATTCATGATACATTTAATTGAATTTCTTACATGTTCTTGCTACAATTTTGTCACATTGTCCATGAAGAATAAATAGTGTCTTTTTATTGGGTAATTATTTCGCTCCATCTTAACTTGTTTTCAAATAAATATGAAGTGGAAAATCGAAAATGAACCTTAAAACTTCAGCGTCTGTCAAACACAGTAAACAATTAATCAATTGTCAAATCAGATGGCGTTACATGACCAACTAATCCAAATTATGTGAAGATAATGTGTTTTTCATTAATTATTGCGATTATTTCGAAAACTTGACGAGTTAGGTACACCACTATGGTACATCAATTTGGAGGAAATTTAATTGCCTTTCAGAATTTTAGATAATATACAGGGTGTCCTATTTGAAAAATAAAAGTGTTGGCGTTTTTTGTGTGTCATGTTGAAATCATCAATTTTAAACCGCCCTGTATAACATGAAATGAATTTATTTAGGTAACTATTAAATACTAGGTTTTTGCAAACTGTGCCCAAAATTTCAGCCTTCTATGGGTTTAAATAGCAGCTAAATTAAAATTTTAGTGGTAGCATTTTTCTGAGAGAAAAAAATTAATAAGTATTATCTCGAAAACCGGCGTAGATAGGTATAGGAACCTATTAGGGAAAATAATCATAAAGAAATTACAAAACTAAAAATAAAATAATATACAGGGTGTCCCATTAGAAATAAGAAAGTTGTTACTACTTTTGAGTAGAAGCGGCAACACCGCCAAAATAGAAATATTTTAGAAAGACAGGTCGTGCCTATTTATGACAGTATCCAAATTTTCAGATTAATCCTATGTCTCATTTTCCATAAACGTCTAACCTACCATCGACCATCAATGACCCTGTATATTGTTAGAAAAACTCTGGACGCAGCAAGTACGTTATGGCAGTGAATTTTTATAAAAATGCTTTGAATATCAAATATGTCTTTTTAATGCAAGCAGTAATCAATTTGGTTACCGGTATAACCTATATAGTAGAAACAATGTGCCATATTTTATCAAAATAACTTATTGTTTGAAGATGTACAAAAATTTTCTGACAATATACCTTAAACGTTGGTTTTCTACCCAACAAATCTTAGGTTAATAGCAAATTGAGTTATTGAAATTTGAAGCATTTAATGAAAATTTGCTACCAAAACGCACTTACTGCGTCTTGTTTTTTTTCTTACAAACATATTTCGATAAAAAATGCAATAAAATAAAGCTGTTTGAAAAAAAATTGTAGGGATCGACTTGTGGGCCAACCGGTGATTGTCAAAATAATTTTATAGGATGCAGCTCAAGACACTCTATAATAAACTTATACAATTTTTTCTCGTCTCTTGTATAATAATAATTATATTTAGCTTTACCGTAGAAACGCGTCACCCTGTATAATATCAGCCCTTTTGTAAAACTTCGATCCTTTATATGTGTTGATAAAAAATAACAAACACGGTTTAATCCACCTACTAACATTAATAAAGGAATAATTTGCACTTGTATATAAAAATTTCCCAAATGACACAAATAATTCGTCGACTCAAACAAATAAACATATAAACGATCTCATATCATATACGGTAAAAGTCAGTTACAGCGTCTAACAGACCTGCGCAATAATATCAAATGTTCCGTTACCACGGCAACAACATACTAGATCTCATATAAGTTATTGGCAATGGACAGGCGGTGATTTAAACATAAATGTTTCAAATTTGAATAACTCAATTTTCTGTAACCCTAGAAAGCTGAATTTTGGCACATAGTTAGGTCTTTCCCAAAGCAATACGTACACCAACTTTTATCGAAATATCTTAGTAATTTTCGGAGAAAAAAATTTTTTTTGAAAGAAAACTCAAAATTTTCCCGGAAAACCGTGTCCGATTTTTCTTGCTAACGAACTCTTCCAAGCCATTAATAAAAGAAAGGCACTTGCCGAGTTTTATCAAAATCGGTTAAATATTTTTTGAGGTATCGTATGAATACATATATATATATATATATATATATATATATATATATATATATATATATATATATATATATATATATATATATATATATATATATATATATATATATATATACAGGCTGTTTCAAAAAACATGCACCATCGCTCGTGGGGCAATTCCTTACTAAAAAATAAGAAAAAAAGTTCCTGTGCACATGGGCCCGGAAACGCATAGTTTCCAATATACAGGGAGTTGAATTTTAATTTTTTTTTAATTTTTTATAAATAATTTCAAAACCACTGGATTGATTTTAATGAAACTTGGAACTTAAAAGTGTATTATGAAAGTGCATATTTTCAAGTGAAAATCTACTTACAACTGCGTCAGTGGCGTGCGTACGGGGTAACTGTAAAAATTCATTTGGGGAAAAACATGTGCGCCACTGTCTTTTTCCAATTTTGATACATCAGTTATGAAGCTTATTACATAAGCCACAAAAGCTACCTCTTGGTATTTTTTCGTTCAGGGTATCCCTTAGGAGATATGATTAATTTTATAAAAAGGGGCAAAGTACCGATTCGTTGGAGTAATAAAAACAGTAATCGTAAAGTGCCATGAAACTATAATTTTTGACAGTTCTCTAAATTCTACAATTTTGAAGTGCTTTGTAGGCGTCAAAAGAGTTTTCGTGCAATCTTTAAATTTTGATACGGTGCAGTATTTTCGTTTTTAGTTATTTGTTGATACTGAGCTGCTCATTAATATTATTTCCTCCTCTCAAGATGGTTTTCATTAAGTACACTTCAGCGGATTTGACTGATATGTTGTTAATTTATGGACAAACAAATCAAAATGCTAGACAAGCTGTGCGAGTTTATCAGGAAACTTATCCGCAAAGAAGAATTCCTGACAAAAATATTTTCCCACGTATTGTAAGACATTTGAGAGAAACTGGTTCTTTAAAACCTTTAAAAGCTGACTCTGGACGCAGAAGATACCGCCGAACTGTACGAGTTGAAGAGGCAATATTAAATAGAGTTGAACGTGATCCTAGTACAAGTACGAGAATTATTGCCACCGAACTGGGTAATATTTCGGCATCATCAGTTCACAGAACTCTGAAGGATCAAAATTTATATCCCTATCATTTTACACGTGTCCAGGAACTTCTACCTAGAGATTTTCAACCAAGGGTAATGTTTTGTCAGTGGTTCTTAAACAAACTTAGGCACGACCAACATTTTTCTAAACGTGTACTAATTACTGATGAGGCGTCATTTACGCGAAAAGGTATCGTAAATTTTCACAATTTACATACATGGGCCGATGAAAACCCACACTCTCTAAGAGTTGCAAATTCGCAGTATCAATTTTCCATCAATATTTGGGCTGCTATTATTGAAAATCACATAATTGGTCCTGTTGTTCTACCGAATCGTCTTGACCATGAATCATATTTAAACTTTTTACAAAATGATTTGCCGTTGTTACTACCGTTTTTTATGAGAAATGGTATAATTTGGTTCCAGCATGATGGTGCGCCCGCACATTTTGCAGCAGTTGTAAGAACATATTTAGCCAACACATACGGTCACCGATGGATTGGTCGTGGAGGTCCGGTGTCATGGCCACCTCGATCTCCGGACCTGAATCCTCTCGATTTTTATTTGTGGGGTCATTTAAAAGAAATAGTGTATAAAACACCAGTAAATACACGAGAAGAATTGTTGGGAAGAATAGAATATGCATTTGACAGCATTAGAGAAGATCAAAATATTTGCAGAAGAGTAAGAAGATCTTTGTGCAGAAGGTTAAATAATTGTAACGACGCTAATGGTGGTGACTTTCAACATTTTCTTTAGCTTTGTTATTAAAGTCAATTGAGTAATGTACAAAAAACAAGAGTTTGGAAAAATCATGGTGTCTTTACGATTACTTTTTTCATTTTTTATTTTTATTTTTTATTTATCATTTTTTATCAATGTTTGTAATATTCATTTCAATGTTTATCACCAATAAGTTTTACGTAGGTTAGTTATTTGCACGTTTATTGCTGTAATGTTTACTGTATGTTTTGTTTTTCATATTCTTATGGTTGCAGTAAACATATATTATTATTATTATTATTATTATTATTATTATTATTATTATTATTATTATTATTATTATTATTATTATTATTATTATTATTATTATTATTATTATTATTATTATTATTATTATTATTATTATTATTATTACGCCGACTAATCGGTACTTTGCCCCTTTTTATAAAATTAATCATATCTCCTAAGGGATACCCTGAACGAAAAAATACCAAGAGGTAGCTTTTGTGGCTTATGTAATAAGCTTCATAACTGATGTATCAAAATTGGAAAAGACAGTGGCGCACATATTGTTTCCCCAAATGAATTTTTACAGTTACCCCGTAGGCACGCCACTGACGCAGTTGTAAGCAGATTCTCACTTGAAAATATGCACTTTCATAATACACTTTCAAGTTCCAAGTTTCATTAAAATCAATCCAGTGGTTTTGAAATTAGTTATAAAAAAAAAATTTAAATTCAACTCCCTGTATATTGGAAACTATGCGTTTCCGCGCCCATGTGCACAGGAACTTTTTTTCTTATTTTTTAGTAAGGAATTGCCCCACGAGCGATGGTGCATGGTTTTTGAAACAGCCTGTATATATATATATATATATATATATATATATATATATATATATATATATATATATATATATATATATATATATATATATATATATATATATATATATATATATATATATATATATAAATCGAAACTGACCCCGGATATGGGTTCTAGGGGCCCAAATACGCGCTCATTTGCAACAATTTTTGCAAAGTCTCACCATCGATACCTCTCTATTAGTGATTTTTTAAAAATAAAAATTCACTAAAATAACAATGTCTTATGAGTGCTAAAAAACACTAACGCCGTTTTGTATTTTTCGGCAAGTTTCACATAATGAACACCTTGTTTTGTCCATGTCAATAAATTAATTCATTTTTGTTTAACAGTATATTCACAGAACGCAAGGGAAAAAGAACAGTTTCATAAACCAGTCAATAACTACAAAGCAGATTTACCTAAAGACCTCATCTTCATATCTTCTGACTTCTTCTTCGTCAATGAAGGCAATGTCATCGATATATGCCTGAGGAAAGCTCATGTTCTAATGGTAAAACAGCACTGCATGCAGTTTTCTATCACTTCACAAATTCACTTCACTACTATCGCAATTAGTTATCGTTAAAATTGGTGTCTTTATCGTGAAATGTAAATAAAATCATGCTTATCTTAAGCATGTTTGATCTGTGTCACTTGAAGAAAAAATATGTCACTGGGATGACGCGGTCGCCGATTAAACCAACAAATATGTAATATTTGCTTGATGCATAAAGACGTTATTTACAATCATGTTATATCGATATCGCTAATTTAATTCAAGTATGAATAATTTCTGTATATCGTTTACTTCAGACGTATTTGGTAACAGGTTAACAAGATTCATACAAAAATACGTACTATTCGTGACATAAACAATCAATGCTCCTTAAAATTAAATTATTAAAACATTACACAATTTTCTATAAATTGGTAGGTACTTACGAAAAACAACCTAATTAGATAATAAATTGTAGTATTTTAGTTTCCGCAGAAAATAATTGAGTACGAAAATATAAACACCTACGTCTACTACGACTACTAATACTGCTACTATTACTACTACTATTACTGCCCTCAGGGGCTCCCTCTTGGTGAGTACGTGGATGGCGACTACAGGGGTGCACACACCACACGCAAACATATTAGATAATAAATTGTGTTATTTTAGTTTCTGCAGAAAATAGTTGAGTACGAAAATATAAACACCTAGGTCTACTACTACTACTACTACTACTACTACTACTACTTTTTTTTGAGGGGAAACCGGTTGGCGAAAGATGCTGGCTCATGGCTTCTGATGCATCCAACAGTGTCGGGCGCAACTCCGACTAAAACCCCTCTGGTTCTGCCTTCAGGCTAGCCAGTTTCACCATTTCTGATATTCACAGGCTGCCGCAGGTTTATTTGTCATTCTTTCTTGCCTTATATGTTGATATTCCTTTGGTGTCTCTCATTTTCTTCCCGCTTCTTCTGCTTCATAATATTCACCATCATGTTGTGAAGTGTATCCCAGCTTTCCCTAGATTCGATCATTTCAGGGATTATATTTGCTATAGTCAGCTTAGATTTTAATTTCGCCTCTACTTCTTCTCTTGCATCGCTCCATTTCGGACACTCAAAGATCACATGTTCGACCGAGTCTACACTATTCACACAATACACACAGAGATCGGATGTCTCCAGTCCCATTCTTTTAGTGTATGCGCCAAAAGATCCATGGCCCGTAAGGATCTGCGTCAGCCAAAAATCCAACTTCCGATGCTCGCACTTCACCCATGCCGTCAGGTCTCCTATAAGAGACTTTGTCCACTGTCCTTTCTCAGTGTTGCTGTTCCACTCTTCCTGCCACTCTTTCATAATACGTTCCCTTATATTGATTTTATCATCTTGACCAGCTTGGTGGATTTGTACCCTCTCTTCTACTTGTAGTTTTATGGGGATAATTCCTGTGATAACATTTAAAGCCTTTGTCGACACCGTTCTATACGCCGATGCAATACGCAACAAGATCTTCCGTTGTACTCGCTCCAGCATTTCCCTATATCTTTTATATTTGAGGACACTATGCCATATTGGTGCGCCATAAAGCACGATATTGTGCACCACGGTGCCCAAAACTGCCCTCTTCGAGCTGCTAGGGCCCCCTACGTTTGGAAACAATCTTGTCAAGATGGAGACTCTGGTTTCGGCTTTTTTTACAGTTTCCACTACATGCTGTTTGAACGTTCTTCCCTGGTCTACATATATTCCTAAGTACTTTACGGTGTTTTTTGGTTTTATTTGTAAGTCTCTTATGTTAAAGCCGATGTTGTTGCGGTCTCTCTTACCTTTTAGAATCAGCGCCTCTGTTTTATTTGGTTCCAACTCCAATTTATGGTGAACTAGCCATCGGTCTATTCTCCTGAGGCACTCATTTGCTTGCGCTATTAGCGACTTTTCGTCCTCAGCGGCCACCACTAGTGCGAGGTCATCAGCAAAAGCTACGGTCCTAGCCGTTCCAATAAGTGGTACCCCCAACACTCCATCGTAAAGAATATTCCACAATGTGGGCCCCAAGACCGAGCCCTGCGGGACGCCCATTGATGCGGGAATCTCCTCTCCTTTGTTACAGACTACCCTACGATCTTTCAAGTAATCCGACACCGTGTTCACCAAATATGCTGATATGTTTCTGCGCCTCAGTTCTCTAATGATCAAACTGTGCCTGGCGGTGTTGAATGCATTTTTAACATCTAGAAGAAGTAGCACACACCACTTCTCTTTTGTATGATCCAGGAACTCGTAGATACTCTCCACAGCCTGGATAGTAGATCTCCCACTCCTGAAGCCATACTGGTTCTCGTGCAAGTTTCCCTTTGCTGCCATTTCTGCTCCGATTCTCTCTCTTATTAGCGCCTCATAGAGTTTACTACTACTACTACTACTACTACTACTACTACTACTACTACTACTACTACTACTACTACTACTACTACTACTACTACTACTACTACTACTACTACTACTACTACTACTACCCCCAAGGGCTCGCCGCTTGCGAGTACGTGGATGGCGACTACGGGGGTGCACACACCACACCACACGCGAGCACAAACACATACTTACATACTCATTCACATACACATGACCACCATACACACCTGAGCTGGATACTCACCTTTCTTCAACTTGTCTTGGGTGAGATCCCTCTACTTTCATCTTTCCTATCTGGCCAAACTTCTAATTCTCCTACTGTCGGCCGACTCTTGTTCTTTTCTGGCACCGACGCTATTAGGGTATCCGAGGGCTAGGTGCCATTTCATTTCCCGCTTTAAACCCTTAAACCAAAAGCCAAAATTCGCACAATGGATGAGATGACAGATAAACGCGCGGAAGTGATACCCCAGGTGGGTACCGGCGATGCCGGGGAATCCCACCCCTCTCTGCAAGAGGGCTGTCCCACGGATTCTGGGGGGGACAATTTGTCATTGCACCTACAGGATGGTAATTATGACCCCTTTGTGAGGAGGGACTCTATACAGAGATCCCCAGTCAGGAAGGAGGAAAAATCTGAACCAAGCGCTACCGAGTACAGCAGTACTGAACAGGCAGGAAGAGAGAACAAACGAAAAAGAGTGGAAACACCAGAAAAAAAGCGGATGGAGACAGAAGAGGCGTGGAAATTTATACAACGAATTGAAAAAGAGAATGCCCTGCTTAAAGACCTGATACAAAAGACCACAAGGGAAGCGGAGTTTCTCCAAGCATTAACAATCAAGATCCCGAATACGAAGATGGAAATAAAGTCAGCCATAGGCAAACTCGATAGATATTCGAAAAGAATGCCCGTTGCAACCAAGTTTATTGAGGAACTTATCCAGGAGTACACAGCAAGCACCAGAGACCAAGAGCAAGGAAGCGTTAAAAAAGCAACAAAGGAAATAAGCACCCAAACAGGGAATGAGAAACAAGTAGAAAAGGAAAGGTTAATAAACCGAATAGAGGATGCTTTGAATAATGATCTCGGTGAAAGAGAGCTACAAGAATTAATAGAGCTCAAATGGCCGGAGGGGGCATATAAAAAATGTCAGGTTACCAAAGAGGATGCAAGTTCCCAAAAAGATCAAATGATCATCCTCAAAAAGGGTGCTGAAATGAGTAATACCCAAATGAAACATATTACTGACAACAATCCACAGATAGAGACTATTCTAGAAGAGAACAAACTAGAAGTAGGAAAAATGATGTGTTGCGTTACATCAAGTAGAATAATCACTGGTGAAGGAGAAGATACTGCGGACAACATCGAAAGATACACCTATCTGATAATGATAGGGGAGGAAGACTTACTGTTAGATAAAACAGCCCTAAAAAATAACCTTCTCGAGGTTATAGGAATAACCAACAGAAACAAAAGGGATGCACCCATCTGCCGAGCGACAAAGGGGGTGGATGAAGTTTGCCTAAGAAAAATTTTGGAATACGTTTATAGAAAAGAAAAACAAGGCATAACACTCTACAAGACTAAGGGGAATAAAAAAGCTGAAAGTCAAGTGGATAGCAACACAAACAAGTCACATCCTCATGGTGGTATGAAAGCAATCATAAGAGGGAAAGCAAAGAATAGAGACACTATAATAGTGAAACCCCGAGATGGAATAACATACGCGGACATAATAAAAAATATGAAAAGAGAGGTAAATGCTGAAAGCATAACAATTGAAAGAATGCATAAGACAAGTAGTGGTAATGTGCAACTTAGGATAAGGGGTAATGAAGAAAAGAGTCGGCAAGCCTTTACTGAACTGTTGTCCACAAAACTAGAAGGTAAAGCAGATGTTGATAGGAAACAGAGAAAGCAAACTGTTATACTCTTGGACATTGATGAGACGACAGAGAGAGAAGATGTACAGAGAATCCTGCAAAGAGAAATTGCAGATAACCAATTAGAGGAAAAGATGCAACTAAGACTAGCCGAAAAGGCTAACAAGAATGGTGTGAAGTATGCTTTTATAACTCTACAGCAAGAGTTAGCCCAACTCCTTATTAAAAAAAGAGTGATTGGTGATGGATGGCACAGATGGAGAATTAGAGAAATCAGCTCCCCAACAAGGTGCTACAGATGTCACAGGGTGGGACACACAGCGGCCAAGTGTGGAATTAAGGACGCTGCAGACATGTGCTATAAGTGTGGAGAAATAGGCCACCAGAAGCGAGATTGCCAAAACGAACCAAGATGCTACCTCTGCAATGTGGAAGGACACAAGGCAGAAACCACTCGGTGCCCAGAATTTAGAAAAATTGTAGAAAATGAAAAGAAGGAGAAGTTGAAAAGGACAACAACACAATGAAACTAATCCAAGTTAACGTGGACAGATGCAAAAGGGCGGTGGATTTACTCATACACACATGCGCTGCTGAGGGAATAGCACTCGCACTGGTTGCTGAACCAAACAAAAATATGACAAGGCAACACCCTAGATGGATTACAGATAGGAATACTGATGCAGCAATTTATTTAGCAGATAGCAAAATAAACAGACATAAAACCGGTAGTGGGATGGGATATGTGTGGCTGGAAACCCAAGAAACAGTTTTCTATTCGTGCTATTTGTCACCTGCAACAGGAGCAGAAGGTTTTAGACAGTTTATAGATGACCTAGATCTAAGTGCGAGAAGGCATACAAAAAGGATTCTGATAGGAGGCGACTTTAACGCGAAGGCATATTGCTGGGGGTCTCCTATAGAGGACCGCAAAGGAGTGGCACTAGCAGAATGGATAAGCAGTGGTGATCTGACAATACTTAACGATGGTCAGAAGCCTACGTTTGAAAGGAACGGAGGAAGCTCCTTCATAGATATCACGATCTGCACCTCTAATATGGCAAAAGATGTGACCAGGTGGCAGGTAGGAGACGAGGAAAACCTCAGCTACCACAGAAACATCCACATAGAGATAGAGCACAAGGGGCGAAGACCGGACCAGCACATTCAACTTACGGGGTGGCGATTTAAAGAAGAGAAAAGAAATCCATTGCTCCAAAAGCTTGAAGAGGAATGTAAACGACCCGATTTCACCCAGAATGTAAAAGGCTTGAGAAATGCGGTAAGCAGCGCATGCAATGCAGTACTACCTAAGAGACGCCTTACTACCGGAAGGAGAGGTGCTTATTGGTGGAACTCAGAAATCTCAGAGTTAAGAAAAAAGAGTCTAAAAGCAAAGAGAGAGGTGACGAGAGCCAATAGAAGAAGTAATATTGACGAGGCCTCAAAACACCAACTGCGCGCCCAATATAACCAATGCCGCAATGAACTGAAAAAAGCGATTGCAAATTCAAAACTGCAGGCTTGGAAACTCCTGTGCAGAGAGATTGATGGGGATATATGGGGCAAAGGATATCAGATAGTCCTAGGCAAACTCCGGATGCACCCAGTAAATACATGCACAGAGGACGAACAGGTGCAGATAGCAAGAAAGCTATTTCCAAAACATATAATTAAGAGGTGGCCTAGTATCGAATTAACACCTGAAAATATTAAAATGTGTAGTGAGGAAGAGGTTAGAGAAGCTGGACGTAGGATGAAAGCAGGGAAAGCTGCAGGCCCAGATGGAGTCCCCTCGGATGTGATTAAGTTGTTGGCAACAGAAAGACCTGAACTACTCACTCAGATCTACAATAAGCTGTTAAAGGAAGGTACTTTTCCCGAGGAATGGAAGACAGCTAGGCTAATTCTGATAGAGAAGGCTGGAGGAAAGTCATATCGCCCACTCAGTCTCATTGACTCGGATGCCAAACTTTTTGAGCAAATCCTAAACGGGAGATTGCTGAATGAAATAGAGCAGAGAGGGGGATTTGCACCCACACAGTATGGCTTCAGAAAGGGACATTCTACACTAGATGCTATACAGAAGGTAAGTGGGATCGTAAAGGACTCGAAGAATACAAGTAGCTATATGGCTCTTGTTACGTTGGATGTGAGGAATGCCTTCAACACCGTCCCATGGGAAGGGGTAGTCGGTGAGCTGGAAAGACGGAAGATCCCACTGTACCTGATAAAATTACTGTGCAGCTACCTGGAAAACAGGATAATACTGATTGGAACACACACGATGAGTATCACAAGTGGTGTACCCCAAGGTTCTGTACTGGGGCCTACCCTGTGGAACCTCTATTATGACGACGTCCTGAAGCTCCCGGTGCCAGACGGCACAACTATCGTTGGGTATGCCGACGATTTGGCGCTGGCTGTTTGTGGGAAAGATAAGGTAGAGATAGAGGAAAAGATAACATGGACTGTTGGCCTGGTAGAGATTTGGATGCACAAAAAAGGCCTCGAGCTAGCCCCGCAGAAAACAGAGATCATAATCCTAAATGGAAGGAGAACCGTAAAGACGATTGAAGTCAACATAGGAGGAAAGAACATCAACTCCAGTAGATCTCTGAGGTACCTTGGGATTCAGCTGGGGCATAATATGAGCATGAGTAAGCACATTCGAGAAGTAGCACAGAAAGCTGAGAAAGTTGCAGCAGCCCTGAGTCGACTAATGCCTAATATTGGCGGCCCAAGGGCGAGTAGTAGAAGAATCCTCTGCAGTGTGGTGAATTCTATTATTCTCTATGGAGCACCTGTTTGGAAGGACTGGGCGGAGATGGCAAGATACAGACGCATTTTGGAAAGTGTGCAGCGAAAAGCGGCAATTAGAATATCCTCCTCATATAGGACAGTATCTACAAAAGCAGTGCAAGTGGTGGCAGGGGTGATACCTATTCACCTACTGATCAGGGAACGGTCATATGAAAAGAACGAAAATAGACAAGGGCAGAGAACAAGGGCACGACTGACGACACTGGCAGAGTGGCAGGCAGAATGGAGCGAGGAAACCAGGACCGCTCAGTGGACCAAGGAACTCATTCCAGAAATAGTACCCTGGTTAACACGGAAACATGGCGAGGTGAACTATCACTTAACGCAATTTTTAACTGGCCACGGTAGATTCGGAAAATACCTGAATAAAATGAAGATCGTAGAAAGCGACAGATGCTACTACTGTGGAGAAGAAGACTCTGCCGGGCATACAATTCTGGAGTGTAGCAGATGGACCGAGGTGAGAGAGAGGACTGCAATAGAAATCGGAGGTAGTTTGACAACCAGAAACATTATAGATCACATGCTTGAAACACCAGCGAAGTGGGAGGCTATTGCCAAACTCATTAGGGAAATCTTAATACTTAAGGAAGCCGAACAAAGGGAATAAGGGAAATCAGAGAAAAAAAAAAAAAGGGAAGAGAAAAGGAAAAAACAACATGGAGTAGGGTGTGATGAAGCAATACCTAAGGGTGATTCCGTCACATCTCTATGAATATGGGGGTGTTTAGTGGGTAGTCCTGACCTGGAGAGAAGGGGAGTCCCACAGTACCAGCTGGCGACTGATTGTGGAAGAACCAGGGACTGGTCTGCGTAAATGCATTCACCTCCACCATAGGAAAAAAAAAAAAAAAAAACTACTACTACTACTACTACTACTACTACTACTACTACTACTACTACTACTACTACTACTACTACTACTACTACTACTACTACTACTACTACTACTACTATTACTATTACTGCCCCCAGGGCACCTCTAACATGGCAAAAGATGTGACCAGGTGGCAGGTAGGAGACGAGGAAAACCTCAGCTACCACAGAAACATCCACATAGAGATAGAGCACAAGGGGCGAAGACCGGACCAGCACATTCAACTTACGGGGTGGCGATTTAAAGAAGAGAAAAGAAATCCATTGCTCCAAAAGCTTGAAGAGGAATGTAAACGACCCGATTTCACCCAGAATGTAAAAGGCTTGAGAAATGCGGTAAGCAGCGCATGCAATGCAGTACTACCTAAGAGACGCCTTACTACCGGAAGGAGAGGTGCTTATTGGTGGAACTCAGAAATCTCAGAGTTAAGAAAAAAGAGTCTAAAAGCAAAGAGAGAGGTGACGAGAGCCAATAGAAGAAGTAATATTGACGAGGCCTCAAAACACCAACTGCGCGCCCAACATAACCAATGCCGCAATGAACTGAAAAAGGCGATTGCAAATTCAAAACTGCAGGCTTGGAAACTCCTGTGCAAAGAGATTGATGAGGATATATGGGGCAAAGGATATCAGATAGTCCTAGGCAAACTCCGGATGCACCCAGTAAATACATGCACAGAGGACGAACAGGTGCAGATAGCAAGAAAGCTATTTCCAAAACATATAATTAAGAGGTGGCCTAGTATCGAATTAACACCTGAAAATATTAAAATGTGTAGTGAGGAAGAGGTTAGAGAAGCTGGACGTAGGATGAAAGCAGGGAAAGCTGCAGGCCCAGATGGAGTCCCCTCGGATGTGATTAAGTTGTTGGCAACAGAAAGACCTGAACTACTCACTCAGATCTACAATAAGCTGTTAAAGGAAGGTACTTTTCCCGAGGAATGGAAGACAGCTAGGCTAATTCTGATAGAGAAGGCTGGAGGAAAGTCATATCGCCCGCTTAGTCTCATTGATTCGGATGCCAAACTTTTTGAGCAAATCCTAAACGGGAGATTGCTGAATGAAATAGAGCAGAGAGGGGGATTTGCACCCACACAGTATGGCTTCAGAAAGGGACATTCTACACTAGATGCTATACAGAAGGTAAGTGGGATCGTAAAGGACTCGAAGAATACAAGTAGCTATATGGCTCTTGTTACGTTGGATGTGAGGAATGCCTTCAACACCGTCCCATGGGAAGGGGTAGTCGGTGAACTGGAAAGACGGAAGATCCCACTGTACCTGATAAAATTACTGTGCAGCTACCTGGAAAACAGGATAATACTGATTGGAACACACACGATGAGTATCACAAGTGGTGTACCCCAAGGTTCTGTACTGGGGCCTACCCTGTGGAACCTCTATTATGACGACGTCCTGAAGCTCCCGGTGCCAGACGGCACAACTATCGTTGGGTATGCCGACGATTTGGCGCTGGCTGTTTGTGGGAAAGATAAGGTAGAGATAGAGGAAAAGATAACATGGACTGTTGGCCTGGTAGAGATTTGGATGCACAAAAAAGGCCTCGAGCTAGCCCCGCAGAAAACAGAGATCATAATCCTAAATGGAAGGAGAACCGTAAAGACGATTGAAGTCGACATAGGAGGAAAGAACATCAACTCCAGTAGATCTCTGAGGTACCTTGGGATTCAGCTGGGGCATAATATGAGCATGAGTAAGCACATTCGAGAAGTAGCACAGAAAGCTGAGAAAGTTGCAGCAGCCCTGAGTCGACTAATGCCTAATATTGGCGGCCCAAAGGCGAGTAGTAGAAGAATCCTCTGCAGTGTGGTGAATTCTATTATTCTCTATGGAGCACCTGTTTGGAAGGACTGGGCGGAGATGGCAAGATACAGACGCATTTTGGAAAGTGTGCAGCGAAAAGCGGCAATTAGAATATCCTCCTCATATAGGACAGTATCTACAAAAGCAGTGCAAGTGGTGGCAGGGGTGATACCTATTCACCTACTGATCAGGGAACGGTCATATGAAAAGAACGAAAATAGACAAGGGCAGAGAACAAGGGCACGACTGACGACACTGGCAGAGTGGCAGGCAGAATGGAGCGAGGAAACCAGGACCGCTCAGTGGACCAAGGAACTCATTCCAGAAATAGTACCCTGGTTAACACAGAAACATGGCGAGGTGAACTATCACTTAACGCAATTTTTAACTGGCCACGGTAGATTCGGAAAATACCTGAATAAAATGAAGATCGTAGAAAGCGACAGATGCTACTACTGTGGAGAAGAAGACTCTGCCGGGCATACAATTTTGGAGTGTAGCAGATGGACCGAGGTGAGAGAGAGGACTGCAATAGAAATTGGAGGTAGTTTGACAACCAGAAACATTATAGATCACATGCTTGAAGCACCAGCGAAGTGGGAAGCTATCGCCAAACTCATTAGGGAAATCTTAATACTTAAGGAAGCCGAACAAAGGGAATAAGGGAAATCAGAGAAAAAAAGAAGGGAAGAGAAAAGGAAAAAACAACATGGAGTAGGGTGTGATGAAGCAATACCTAAGGGTGATTCCGTCACATCTCTATGAATATGGGGGTGTTTAGTGGGTAGTCCTGACCTGGAGGGAAGGGGAGTCCCACAGTACCAGCTGGCGACTGATTGTGGAAGAACCAGGGACTGGTCTGCGTAAATGCATTCACCTCCACCATAGGAAAAAAAAAAAAAAAAAAAAAAAAAAAAAAAAAAAAAAAAAAACTGCCCCCAGGGGCTTCCTCTTGGTGAGTACGTGGATGGCGACTACGGGGGTGCACACACCACAGGCAAACATAAACACATACCTACACACTCATACACCTCATACGCATACACAACACACCTGAGCTGGGCTACCCACCTTTCTTCAACTTGTCTTGGGCGAGGCCCCTTCCCTTTCATCTTTCTTATCTCGCCAGACTATATAAAAAATTGGGCTGACCACGCTCAGAGCTGTGGTGAAAGCAACTGGTCTAGGGAAGGACACCCAAATCGAAATCCGAAAAGTCAACAAGATGAAAATGTCGAGCTAAAAGAACATAGTACCCCAAGGGGGTAGGTCGAGAAGTCCAGAATCCCACCCTGATAATACAGGCAGCTCTACGGATTCTGGGGGAGCATTCAATCAACTAAAAATACCACTGAAGTAACCCCTGAAGCGGGGGTTAAAATGACTGGAACGGTGAACGGCATACTAATTGCAGCGAGAAAACACCTATAAAGAAATACGGCTATGGTAACCAACCTCACAGCACATCGTGAGATGTAAGACAGGATTCGCCATCTCGTTGCGAAACAGGTCTGCTGTTCTAATTGTGGTGAGAATACATCTAGCCTTACATACATTGTCCCTATATTAGAGTAGAAATGGGCCAGGGTTGACAATTTACAAAATTGTTAGTTGGTTGTACACAGTCTCTATGTTATAACATTTTGTCTTATTTGGAGCTGTCGTGGCAATATACTACTTAGTTCCGCAACGAGATGGCGACTCCTGTCTTACATCTCACTACCCAGTAAACACATGTTCGTTAATTAAACGTTTAAAAGGAAACTGCTACCTTACGTTTAATTTTGGTAAAAATGTCGCCCGAATAAACATATAATTAAACCAATATAAAAACGTTTTTATACATGTATGTTTTAACGTTTAAATATACGTTTTTCTTACATGTTTATTAACAAGGATTTTATAACGTTAATTTAACCATCATCTGTAATAGAGAAAATACGTTTATAATTACCGTTTATCAACGGGAATTTGTAACGTTAAACTATTTGCCGTTAATAACGTAAAATATACATTTTCTATACATGTTTATTAACAAGGGTTTTGCAACGTTGATTTAACCATCATCTGTCATGAAGAATATACGTTTATAATTAATGTTTATCAACGGGATCTGTTACGTTAATCTGCTTGTATTAACGACGTATAATAAACGTTTGAATTACAACTAATACATACCTACCAAATGATAGTTTTTCAACCCAGCTGACAGCAGAAGATGAGTACGATAAATTCTTTGACGATGGCAACTTATAGGACAAACGATCATTAGGTGTAGAAGTGTCAAACTGGACCTCATTGCGGTGTAGATACTTACTTTAAGTGCTCATTGCTCATCAAAACTTCTAAACTTGCTACTCTGCAAAATTTTATAAACCTACCATTGAGAAATTATTATTTATGTTTATAATTTTAAATGGGCTTTATAAAAATGGATTAGATCACAAGTCAAATGTCAAATAAAAATAACTTTATTTAAAAACAAAAATATTTTTAAAAAAACTTACATTTCATTATCAAAAAACTAAAATAATTAATACCACATTCTAAAAATATAACAAAGCTTCTTCAATCATAGCGTCTTAATCATGAAATAAAAAATATATTTCTTAAATTATTTGTCAACTTCTCAACCAAAAAAAAAGTATTCTTCCATTAGTTTTTTACTCTGGACCTTTTCGAAGTAGCTAATTTCAACCAATCCTTAACAGCACAAAAGATTGCTCTGTCGCCTTTTTCACGTTGGGGAAAATTTAGCTTTGCAGCATCTAAAATTATAAACTACTAAATAGAAATAAGTAGGTCATAAAATTGTGATTACCATATACTACTGCCATTAGTCTCGTGGGTTCTAATGAAATTATATATATATATATATATATATATATATATATATATATATATATATATATATATATATATATATATATATATATAGGTGTACATGTATCGTGCAAATTAAATTAAACTGTGGAAAATAAACACATACATCAGAATTTATAAATGCTAAACCCGTAGCTAACCATTATTACTCTCATTCGAAAGTTTGATTCACGAACAATCAAAATAGAGGAAAAAAAGGTGTATTCATAAACGTTAGATATACGTCTAATGCCTCAATAAAATTAAACTTGAAAATATGAGAAAGCAACCAACATGGTCGATTTTAAACACGCCGGCTAAACTCATAAGTCCCAATTATTTATTCTACCTAATAACGCTCTATAGCAATCAAAGTACAAGAAATGTGATTCAATTCGACAACGTTTGAAGACAATTATTACATATTGTGATACAGCTTACCTTAACCTAACTTCAAGACGTAAAACTTGACACTTGCACTAACTGTACCTATTTCCAAGACTTTTAAGAGAAATCGCTACAGGATGATAATCATTCTTTGTAAATATGTATAAAACAATTATAAATTATAGAACAGACCACCATTCACCATAACATACAAGTGTCACGTACTGAATATAATATTTAATAAAATTTAATTCCAAGCACTACATTACACACTGTACGCCATCACTTTACCTGTTCTGTTTCTATTTATATTTCTTGTTCATTCTCGTTGAGCATGCGCACAAACACTTACTAATTTACAAGGACAAATATGTTTTATGTATTACACAGTGGAATGCAAAAGACAAAATAGCTCCTTTTAAAACATACACGCATTGTCGAATACCTCTCAGATTGATTATGTGAAAAAATTTTTTAAAAAGCCAGGAAAAAATGTAAGTTATATAACTATAGGTACCTACATAATATAATATATCACATAAGATCTCACGCTAAAATAATATCTAGTAAGATACGTATATTTTATGTATAAATCCCTACTTCATGTATATTTTTATAGGCGAACCTTGTTGAAACTAATATGATGTTTAAAAACACTTAATTAATAACGTCTTTTACAACGATAAATTGTAAAGTAATTTGCTTTTTTAACAAAAATTAGAAAAATAGTGGTTTTAAATATATCGTTTATATCACATAAAATATCTCTCGCTTAAAAAATGTCTGGTAATATACGTATATTTTATGCATGAATCCCTACTTCGTGCATGTGTTTCATAGGCGAACTGTAATGAAACAACCTTTAAATATTATGTTTAAAAACACTTAATTAATAAGGTCTTTTACAATGACAAATTGTTTCGTTGCTTTTTTTACAAAAATTAGGAAAACAGTTGTTTTAAATATAACGTTTATATCACATAAATATCTCTCACTTATAAAATGTCTAATAAAATACGTATATTTTATGTATGAATCCTAACTTCATGTAGGTTTTTGGTAGGCGAACTGTGTTGAAACAACGTTTAAATATTATACCCTTCATCAATAAGGTCTTTATAACGAGAAAATGTTTACATGATTTTTTCACAAAAATTAGGTAAGTACCTGTTTTACATATAACGTTTATACCACACAAAATATCTTTCGTTTATAAAATGTTTAATAAAATACATATATTCAACGTATTAATCTCAACTAAACGTAGTTTTTTGATAGGCGAAATGTGTTTAAATAACGTTTAAATATTATGTCTAAAAACTCTTCATAATTAACGTCTTTACAACGAAGAAATGGTAACGTTGCCTTTTTAGCCTAGAATTAAACGTTAATTTTTATAACCGATAACGTTTTTTCAACGGTCTTTACGTAAAATAGACGTTTATTAAACGCACGTGTGTTTATTGGGTATGTGCTGTGAGGTTGGCCACCATAGCCGTATTACTTTATAGGTGTTTTCTCGCTGCAAATAGTATGCCGTACTGACGAGCTCTAGTATATATATATATATATATATATATATATATATATATATATATATATATATATATATATATATATATATATATATATATATATATATATATATATATATATATATATATATATATATATATATATATATATATATATATATATATAGTGGCTCTAGTGTTTATTCGCTTAGTCTATTCAATCCCTCTGATGACGCTAACTTTGTTAGCCAAACGATCGTCAGGTCTTAAAACTGTATTGTGTGGAATTGGGTTCTCCAAATTGTACTCAACCCTATATAATGATATACTGAGGTACATTATATACTTGTGACGCCATGTCATGTCGCCTTCGTGCTTTCTGTGCGTTAGCGGGGTTCTCCTACAGGCTGGTAACATGACACATATAACACCATAATGTTCCTTCTATATGGACATTGTGTTTCTTACATTGGCGACATGTGTCAGTGTACTAGCAAATACTTTATAATGACAATACAGGACACTGCGGCTGATTTCGTGTTTCAAGAATATCAGCGCCCCCTAGAGGATAGTACTGATGTTACGTCGTTCGAGAACCTGTATCACTAGCAATTGCTGGTGTTTAACTGTGTCTAATTAAGCTTGAGCTGTGTTTTTTACAAGAAATGTTAGTGGTTGGGTGTGTGTAATCTATCATTGTTCGAATTATAACATGCTAAATCTATCAAAGACATCTCATAGGTTGTCAAAGGATGGCGAAACGTGAATATGATTTTTTGTGTTTTATTTTGTTACCAGCGATTTGTTTTACAAATTCGCTTAATAATTAATATTAAACAATAACTATAACATGGATTGACGATAATTTTGTATTATAGATGCAAGAAAAGGGTACTGTTATCAAAAAGAACTGATTTGGATATAGTATTGAAGACACAAAGTGCATTTTACATTTCAATGTCACTTCCAAAAGAATTAATTTGTTGAAGCAGAAGACAAATTCAGAATCACTTTTATGCCAATATGTACAATTCGCAGAAGATAAATTATTGTGTAATATTCACCATAATGTACCTATTTATAGATAAACTTCGTAAATGGATGGTTGAAAGACTTCAATTTAAACTTATCTTCCAGTGCATCAAAAAATATATATATGAAGGCAAAAAAAGTTTTGCATTAATAATAAATGATATAAGAAAACTGTTTTTCTATCTTATTCTGTGTCCTTTTAGTGAATTTTCTTTAAAAAATTCACTAATGAGGAGATCCCGAATTTTGAAAAAATTTCTTCAAATGAGCGCTAATTAGCCCCCCCAGAAAACATATCCGGGGTCAGTTTCAATTTTTATATGTTTATATATATATATATATATATATATATATATATATATATATATATATATATATATATATATATATATATATATATATATATATATATATATATATATTATTTATTTATTTATATATATATATATATATATATATATATATATATATATATATATATATATATATATATATATATATATATATATATATATATATATATGTATCACACCGATAACTCAAAAAATAATGGGACGATTTTGATTAAATTTGGTGAAAAAATTCCTTTTGCAAATAGCTTGGATAAGTTCGTTAGCCAGGAAAATCTGCCCAGGTTTTCCCGGGAAATTTTGTGTTTTATTTCAAAAAAAAATTATATCTCCGGAATTAACAAAGTAAGGGCAACCAAATTTGGTACACATGTTTACATTATACGTTATAGGTAAGTTACTCACCAAAATTTAGCTATGTAGGTCAAAAGACAAAAAAGTTATAGGCATTTAAAGAAAAATAAATTGGGGTTTTCCTCAAAACGTCAAAGTGGCGATTTAAAATGTCATAATTGGCAACATTTAGGCAAATAACTTGAATCTAATACGCGCTATAGAAATAAAATGTCTCAAGAAGGATGTTTTACAAACCCTAAAGTCTTAGTTTCAATCGTCATTGTCCTTCATTTTACTTAAATATTTGCAGAAAATTCATTTCAAATAGACCCTTTCTCTGATGCTTGGCAGTAGCCTTAGCTATAGAGTGTATCGTTTAATGGTATATAATTTTTGTCGAATTTTCGTAAAAAATCAATAAAGCTCAATATATCCGTTATTATATAAGATATGAAAAAAATTTGTATATATTAATTATAGGGTGCTTGAGCTATATCTTAAAATAATATTTCTACAATCACAGGATGGCCCATAAGTCGTTGGTGATACAAATTTCCTTTTTTTTTAATCAAACACGCCTTAAGTTATTGCATTTTTGCATTTTCCATCGAAATATAATGCATGTTTGTAAGAAAAGAAATTCTGGACGCAGTAAGTGCGTTATGGTAGCGAATTTTGATCAAATGTTTCATCTTTGAATAGCTCAATTTGCTATTAACCTATAAGGTTGACCAAGAAACGTGTTTTTTCGGGAACACTTTAAGTTTACTTTTGGAAATTTTTGTACATTTTCACACAATAAAGTTATTTTGATGAAACATGGCACATTGTTTTTACTATATAGTTTATACTGGTAACGAAATCTGATGTCTGCTTTCTTAAAGAAACACACATATTTGTTTTTAAAAACATTTTTATGAAAATTCACTACCATAACGCACTTGCTGCGTCCAGAATTTTTTTATTTCAGTATGGCATAAATTGTCACATTTTTTCACATTTAAAATTATTTTACTTGGTAAAGACTTTTAATTATCTTCTCAAGACAAGTTTTTAAAGAGACAAGTAGAAATAACAGATTCAGCCCTACAATAGATTTATTCACGGAAGTAAGAGTTAGTCTCATCTGTCATCTGCACAATTTCTTAATTATGTACTAAGTATATCAGTTACATATTTTAAAATATTAGATTAATAAGACAGTTTTCATGTAGAGATATATCAAATTGAGTACTATGCTACCATTTATACCTAGAACAATTATTGATAGGTAAGTAAAGATTGTAACTTAATATCCTCAGAAACAGCTTTCAGTATATTCCTATACCTACCCTTGAAATAGTAGTTTAACGACGGTTTCAAGGTAGTACATTAAATTATGATGAAATAAGATTATGGGTAAGAGAAATTTGCAGAATTATTCATGCATTTAGGTTTCAAGTTGATTGTTGATACAAATTCTATTTATAACTATATAATCAGAAAATTTTCAGTGTTTTGTCATGTACAAGTTTTTATATTCATCTATAATAGACCAATTGTCTTAATTAATTATATGCAGGTAAATATACAATTCAAATTACCCGCTTAGTTGTCAGTACTTAACGCGAGGTGGCGCTAGTGTACTTGTCACAAATATCACCAATGCTAAAGCATAGGAGTGTCCCGTATTGTCATTATATAGTATTTAGTACTAGAAACTTCATTAAAAAGGTTTTCTTTGTGTGTACACTTGGTTGCCTGTTTCTCTGACATATCCTAATAACAAGAAACATAATTCGACAAAGTCGACACTAAAAGTTGCTTATGTATGGACGCGTGTTCACCGTGACATTCGGTGACATTTACTTTCTTAGAATAGTTAATAAATAATTAATTTACCTTAAGCTGGGAATTTCTTCGTCAATCGTACTATCTTCATCCCGATTTGAGATATTTGATACATCACTCGTACTTTCTGGTATCTGAAACAAACAAACGGGACGTCTCAAAATGATGCGCAAAAAAAGTCTGGACGTAGCAAGTGCGTTATGGAAGTCAATTTTCATGGAAATGTTTTTAATAGCAACTATGTCTCTGTAATGCAAGCAGGCACCAATTTGGTTACTGGTATAACCTATATAGTAGAAAGAATGTACCATATTTTATCAAAATTACTTATTGTTTGATAATGTACAAAAATTTTCCGAAAATAAACTTAAAATGTTTCTGAGAAAACTGGTTTCCTAGCCAACAAACCTTACGTGAATAGCAAATTGAGTTATTGAAATATGGAGGATTTAATGAAAATTCGCTACCAAAATGCCCTTCCTGCGGGTTGATTTTTTTTCTTCCAAACATGCATCATATTTCGATAAAAAATGCAAAAGTGCAATAATAAAAGGGTGTTCGAAAAAAATCGTTGGGATACCCAACGACTATTATTAGCCGCCCTGTGATTGTCAAAATAATTTTATAAGATGCAGTTTAAGACACTCTATAATTAACGTATACAAATTTCCCGAAGATAAACTTAAAACGTTTCCGAGAAAACTCGTTTCCTAGCTGACGAATCTTAGGTTAATAGCAAATTGCGTTATCGAATGTTGAAGCATTTAATGAAAATTCGCTACCAAAACGCACTTACTGCGTCTCGATTTTTTTTACAAACATGCACCATATTTCGATGAAAAATGCAAAAATTCAATAAGGAATGTTAAAAAAAATTGTAGGTATCACCAACGACTTATGGGCCATCCCGTGATTGTCAAAATAATTTTCTAAGGTGCATCTCAAGAGACCCTATAGGTAATATATACAATTTTTTCTCGTATCTTGCATAATAACAATTATATTGAGCTTTACCGTAGAAATGCGTCACCCTGTATATATGTAAACAAAAAGTAAAGCCGAATATGGATTCTAGGGGTCCTAGTTTGCGCTCATTTGAAGAAATCTTTTTAGAATTCGAAAGCCACCGTCTCCTCATTAACGAATTTTTACTACAAAAACTAGCTAAAAATTATAGACCGTTAAACCATAAACTTAACTAAAACTACTGCCAAAGCATCAGAGAAGGCGTCTATTTGAAATGAATTTTCTGGAAATATTTTAGTAAAATGAAGGGCAATGATGGTTGAAGCTGAAACTTAAGGGTTTGCAGAACACTCTTTACACAATCCGTATTTCTTTCAGGTTCTTTGCCTAAATGTTGCCAATTTTGACCCCAATTTTTTTTCTTTAAATGCCTCTAACTTTTTTTGTTTAAACGTACAGACCTACATTTTGGTAAATTGTTCACGCTTTATATATATATATATATATATATATATATATATATATATATATATATATATATATATATATATATATATATATATATATATATATATATATATATATATATATATATAAACAAAATTGAAACTGAACCTGGACATGAGTTCTAGGGGGCCTAGTTCGCGCTCATTTGCAGAAATTTTTTCTAAATTCAAAAATCGGGATGTCCTCGTTAGTGATTTGTTTTTTAAGAACATTCCCTAAAACAAGCACTTTTGAAGCTACGGGAAAAGTCTACGACTGTATTAAATATGAAACGGTTTCACTAAGTTAGGACAAGAACAAACGACCATATATGCTATTCTCCTCTTTATAAAATTATTTTTTATACAAAAACTCGCTAAAAAATTCATCGGAATAACAATAATCAGATTAGATAACGGTAAAGTGAAATGACATTTAAAAAAATGACAAAAAGTAAAGTCACTAACTAGGATTAGAACTCGTCATGTCGGAGTCGACTATCCGATGTACACGGCTCACCCAACTGGGCTACGCCGGAGATATATGTACAAGCAGTTAGCAGGTATATCTCTTATAATACATGTTAAGTGTCTAACGTTACTATTTACATAAAACAATTTTGATTTACAACGAATTTTTTGCTCATATTTTAACGAAATAAACTCACACATATCTAGGAGCTTGTTAGTCATTTCTTGCCGTATTTTCACTCATATTCGTACTCCTACCATAATTCTCAATTTTGACGTTTTAATTCTCTTGAAACAGATTTAATTATTTAAAAATTAATTTACCTCTAACATTTTTGTCATTTGACATAGAGGTCTACATTTTGGTACGTATAATATTCTTTATGGCAGAAATAAGCGTACCAAATTTAGTTGCCCTTACTTTGTTATTTCCAGAGATATATATGTTTTTTTCGGATTAAAACACAAAATTTTCTGGGAAAATCTAGTCCTATTTTCCTGACTAACAAACTTATCCAAGCCACTTGCAAAAGGAAGGTATTTACCAAATTTGATCAAAATCGGCCCATTATTTTTTGAGTTATCGATGTGACACCTATATATATATATATATATATATATATATATATATATATATATATATATATATATATATATATATATATATATATATATATATATATATATATATATATATATATATATATATATATACATTGGAACTGTCCAAGGATATGGAAAAACTAGGCAAGATCCAAAGGATGGCTTGCCTAGGCATCACAGGGACCATGTCTTCAACCCCAACAGCCGCTATGGAGGTGTTGCTGGATCTGCCAACCCCCCCCCCCCCCTTCCACACACACTTAGTTATTATGGGGGAGGCCAGGCTAGGACTATACAGACTAGCCTGCAATGGTAGACTTAAGATCAACCCAGGTTTCAGGGGCCACTGCAAAATTCAGGAGATCGTGAAGGAGCCCATGCTTGAAATGAGGTCAGACTTCGCGAACCCGCGAATGTGCAGGGAAAACAACTTTACAGTGGAAATCCCCGACCGCGAGGCATGGCTCGTCTGGTTCACAGACGGATCCGGCGGGGAGCGTGGGACGGGGGCAGGTGTTTACTCGGAAGGACCGAGGGTAAGTCATAGTATTTCCTACACCAACAAGCGGATCCTCATAGACACAGGCAGCCAGGCAGTCCTTAAGGCACTAAGTAACCCACGGGTAAATTCCTGGCTGGTGAGTGAGTGCCGAGACGAGACGAGCGACCTGGCTGGGCAGAATGAGGTGACCCTCATCTGTGTGCCGGGTCACTCGGGGGTCAAAGGCAATGAAGAAGCTGACAGTCTGGCGCAGAGAGGGTCAGCAGAACCATTTATGGGACCAGAGCTCTGGGCGTGACAAAGAGCACTGCTAGGGGAGCCATTAAGTCCTGGGTCAGAAACCAACACAAGGTGTACAGGTGTACTGGGCGGATTGTCAAGGGCTCAGACATGGGAAGTCAATAATTCACGGACCAAGTTCAAAGAGAGCTGTGGAGCTGCTAAATCTTAGCAGAGGACAGCTCAGAAACACAACAGGTTTCTTGACGGGACACATGGCCGTCAAGAAACACCTGCATAAAATGGGGCGGTTCGAAGGGGACCTCGCATGCAGACTCTGCGGCGAGGGGGAGGAATCAGCCCAGCACATCTTGTACGAGTGTAAAGCTCTGGACCACAAAAGACAACTGATCTACGGTCAGTCTAGACCGGAGACAGAGCAATATAAAACTTCACCCTACCAATCGCTGTGCAGACTAGTTCAAGGCACAGTGATTTTGGAATGGGTGGAGTAAGACTAAGGGTATGCACAATCAACCAAAGGTTGCAGTGCTATCGGGACGGCAAGGCCGCGGACGAGCCCTGAGGGAAAAAAGAGGATGTGGGTTCTAGGGGGCCTAGTTCACGCTCATTTGAAGAAATGTTTTCAAAATTCAAAAGTCGGCATATCCTCATTAGTGATTTTTTTTTAAGAAAATTCACTAAAAACAGCAATATTAAGAAGAAAACTAGCAGCGCCACTAAATTCTACGTAAAAAGTTCTAAATTCGTTTCTTAAAAAAAAATATTCTTCAAATGAGCGCTAACTAGGACCCCTAGAACCCATATCCGGAGCCAGTTTCAATTTATATATATATATATATATATATATATATATATATATATATATATATATATATATATATATATATATATATATACAGTGTGTAAAAGCCAAATGGAATAAATTCATTATTTCGGTTACTGTATATTCTTATAAAAAATCCCGAAACACCTCAAATTTAAATTATAAATTGACATTTTTTTACGTGAAAATGCGATCCCTACCTTCAACCCCCTTCGAATGACAGGTACAACCCTCCATTTTTTAAAGGGGAAGTATAGGCTTGTGATATGTCGTTTGAAAGGTCTATTCATTTTCTATTCAAAAATGTTATCGTTTTCACGTTTATTGCAACAATTAAGATAGAAAAAAAAATCATGTGGTTACCGAAATTCACTACAATACAATAAAAAAACTAAAATGTAATGCAAAATGTAAAACCCTAAAAAGAACTAGGAATGTCAATGAAGTAGATGTTCAAAATGTTCACCGCGAACTTCTTGGCAACACCCTGATCTTAAATAAAACTGTCTTCTAACATTATTTAACATATTAGGCCTGATCGATCTGATCGCAAGCGTTATTCCTTCTTTTAAGTCATTTAAATCAAAAGGTTTAGTTTTGTAGACAATGCTCTTCACATATCCCCATAAAAAGAAATTTAATAAAGTAAGATCAGGTGATCGCGCTGGCCAGTCTATCGATCCTCGCCTCCCTATTCACCAATTAGGAAATATTGCATCGAGGTACTGCCGGACATTGAGTTGGTAATGAGCTGGTGCTCCATCCTGCTGACACCATATCGTATTCACTGGAACTTGAGGGTTTCCTGGATCAGGATCTAAATTTGCCAAAGTTGGAATGACATCATTTTGAAGTAGTGCCAAATGATTATCGCCATTCAAATGACCCTCAATGAAAAAGGGACCAATGATATGGTTTCCAACAATCCCTGCCCAAACATTAACCTTCTGAGGGTATTGCGTGTGTTCTTCTCTCATCCAGTGAGGATTTGTCGTTGCCCAGTAGCGACAATTTTGCCGATTAACATGACTGTTAAGTAAAAAGTGCACTCATCAGAAAACATAACGTCTTCTAATTGGGTAATTGGATAGTTATCCAACATGTCCATCATTCGCTCACAAAAATAAGTTCTCTTATCAAAATCGTCTTTCATGAGCTCCTGAATAGGTATCATTTTATAGAGATGCATTTTATGTTATTTTAATATGTTAACTATCGATGCATGGCTAACATTAAATGTAGTGGATGCCTGCCTAGCCGATGTATGTGGGTTTTCCATAGATTCAAGCATCACATCTAATTTGATTCCATCACTCAGTACATTGGCTGTTTTTTTATCTGCCTTACATGACCAAACTCGCGAAACTGCTTCTCTATTTTACTAATTGTTCCTTGGGATATAGGCGGTAAATCAGGAAATTTTTCATGAAATATGCGAGTTACTTCATGTTGTGTTCGGGTTTTATCTCCGTAACCAATCATTTGTATAACTGTTATTTTATGCATTTCCGTTAATCTAACCATTTTTCAGAATTGAAGTTAACAAAATTCAAACTAAAATTATAATTCTTACAATTTAAATGACAACTTATAATTACAAAACAATTTGCTTAGGCGGTTTAAACAAACCAAAATTGCCTCGGAAACTCTTAAATGTATTTTTAATGGATACAATGTAAAAAGCACATTACTATGGTTTTTGCTTACTTTCTTATCTTCAAGACCTAAACGGGAAATAAGTTTTTGAGTATACTAATTGCAATATTGTAATAAATTTTGAGTATTTTATAGCGAATTTCGGTAACCATATGATTTTATTTTATTATATCTTAATTGTTGCAATAAACTTGAAAACAATAACATTTTTGAATAGAGAATGAACAGACCTTTCAAACGACATGTCACAAGCCTATACTTATCCTTTAAAAAATTGGGGGTTGTACCTGTCATTCTAAGGAGGATGAAGGTAGGGATCGCGTTTTCACGTTGAAAAATGTCAATTTATAATTTAAATTTGACGTGTTTCGGGATTTTTTATAAGAATGTACAGTAATCAAAATAATGAATTTATTCCATTTGGCTTTTACACATAAGTTCGTTAGCAAGAAAAACGCCCAGGTTTACCTAGAAAATGTTGTCTTTTCTTTGTGAAAAATTTATGTCTCCGGAAATAACAAAGTAAGGGCAACCAAATTTGTTACGCATGTTTGTATTATAAATTGTGACCCAAGCACCAAAACTTAGGTCTGCAAGTTAAAAGACAAAAAAGTTATAGGCATTTAAAAAAATTGGGGCTTTTATCAAAACGACAAAGTCGCGATTTGAGACGTGAAAATTGGCAACATTTAGGCAAAGAACCTGAAACAAATACGGATTATGTAAAGAAATTGTTGCAAACCCTTAAGTTTCAGCTTCGACCGTCATTGTTCTCCATTTTTTTAAAATATTTACAGAAAATTTATATCAAATATATCCTTTCTCTGATGCTTAGTTTTTAGTTAAGTTTATGGTTTAACGGTTTAAAATTTTCAGCTAATTTTCGTAGAGTAGAAAAAATGGGGAGAACGCGACTTTTCAATTCTAAAAATATTTCTTCAAATGAGCACAAAATAGGCCCCCTAGAATCCATAACCGGGTTTGCTTCCAGTTTTTATCTGTTTGCATATATAAAAGGTGACGCATTTATACAGTAAAGCTCAATATAATTGTTATTATACAAGATACGAGAAAAAATTGTATACGTTAATTATAGGGTGTCTTAAGCTACATCTAATAAAAATATTTTGACAATCACAGGGTGGCCATAAGTCGTTGGTCATCCCTACAATTTTTTTTCGAACACTCTTATATTATTACATTTTTGCATTTTTTATCGAAATATGATGCATGTTTGTAAGGAAAAATCGAGACGCGGTAAGTGCGTTTTGGTAGCGAATTTTCATTAACTTTTTCAAATTTTAATAACTTAATTTGCTATTAACCTAAGGTTTGTTGGCTAGGAAACCAGTTTTCTCGGAAACATTTAAAGTTTATTTTCGGAAATTTTTTTAGAGTTTCAAACAATAAGTGATTTTGATAAAATATCGTACACTGTTCCTACTATTTAGGTTATACCGGTAACCAGACTGATGCCTACTTGCATTAGATTAGAGATACATATTTCCTATTAAAAACATTTTAATGAAAATTAACTTCCATAACGCACTCGCTGCGTCCAAACTTTTTTACCTTTTAGTGAATTTTGTTTAAAAAAATTCACTAATGAGATCCCGACTTTTGAATTTTGAAAAAATTTCTTCAAATGAGCGCTATTTAGGACCCCTGGAACTCAAATCCGAGGTCGGTTTCAGACTTTATATATATATATATATATATATATATATATATATATATATATATATATATATATATATATATATATATATATATTTATTTATTTATGTGTCACACCTATAACTTAAAAAATAATGGACCGATTTTGATAAAACTTGGTGAGTACCTTCCTTTCGCAAGTGGCTTGGATAAGTTCGTTAGCCAGGAAAATCCGCCGAGGTTTTCCCGGAAAATTTTGTGTTTTCTTTCGAAAAAGGTCGAAAAAAATTTATATCTCCAAAGTTAAGAAAGTAAGGGCAACCAGATACGCAGGTTTATATCATTATAGGTAAGCTCCCTACCAAAATTTAGCTCTGTAGGTTAAAGGACAAAAAAGTTATAGGCATTTAAAGAAAAATAAATTTGGGTTTTCCTCAAAACGTCAAAGGCACAATTTTAAACGTCAAAATTGGTAATATTTAGGCATAGAACCTGAAACTAATATGAGCTATGGAAGGAAAATGTCTCAAGAAGAATGTTTTACAAAGCCTGAAGTCTTAGTTTCAATCGTCATTGTCCTTCATTTTACTAAAATATTCCCAGAAAATTCATTTCAAATAGACCCTTTCTCTGATGATTTGGCAGTAGTGTTGGCTATAGAGTTTATCGGTTAATGGTATATCATTTTTGTCGAATTTTCGTAAAAAATCTTCAAAGTTCAATATAGCCGTTATTATGCACGATACGAAAAAAAATTGTAAACATTAATTATAGGGTGTCTTGAGCTGCATCTTAAAAAATATTTCTACAATCACAGGTTGGCCCATAAGTCGTTGGTGATTCAAGTTTTCTTTTTTAGTGAATTTTCTTTAAAAAATTCACTAATGGGGAGATCTGTGTTATATATATATATATATATATATATATATATATATATATATATATATATATATATATATATATATATATATATATCCTACCGATAACTCAAAAAATAATGAACCGATCTTGATCAAATTTGGTGAGTACCTTCCTTTTGCAAGTGGCTTGAATAAGTTCGTTGGCCAGGAAAATCGGACCAGGTTTTCGCGGAAAATTTTGTGGTTCTTTCTAAAAAAAATTATATCTCCGGAAATAACAATGTGAGGACAACCAAATTTGGTACGCGTGTTTGTATTATAAAGTGAACTCTGTACCAAAATTTAGGTCCCTAACTTTAAAGACAAAGAAGTTATGGGCAGTTAAAGCAAAAAAATTTGGAGTTTT
Organism: Tillus elongatus; assembly: GCA_964006375.1. Taxonomy (NCBI): domain Eukaryota; kingdom Metazoa; phylum Arthropoda; class Insecta; order Coleoptera; family Cleridae; genus Tillus; species Tillus elongatus. Next base: position 13,571,339 of record OZ023262.1, read on the forward strand.
CCTCAAAACGTCAAACTCGCAATGTAAAACGACAAAATTGGCAATGTTTAGGCAATGAACGTGAAACAAATACGGATTGTGAAAAGAAAATATTGCAAGAAGAGTGTTCTGCGAACCCTTAAGTTTCAGATTCAACCGTCATTGACCTTCATTTGACTAAAATATTTACAGAAAATTCATTTCAAATAGACCCTTTCTCTGGTGCTTTCGCTGTCGGTTTATTTAGGTTGATGCTTTCGCTGTAGGTTTCGTGAAGTTTATGGTTTAATCGTCTATAATTTTGAGCTAAATTTTGTGGAACAAATTCGTTACTGCATTTTAGCATTTTTTATCAAAATATGGACGCAGTAAATGCGTTTTGGTAGCGAATTTTCAATAAATCCTTCAAATTTCAATAACTCAATTTGCTATTAACGTAAGTTTTGTTGGTTAAGAAACCAACATTTAACTTTATTTTCGGAATTTTTTTGTATAAACGCGGCAAGGGCGTTTTGGTAGCGAATTTTCATTAAATGTTTCAAATTTCAATAACTCAATTTGCTATTAACCTAAGGTTCATTGTCTAGGAGACCAGTTTTCTCAGAAACATTTAAAGGTTATTCTCGGAACATTTTTGTACATTTTCAAATAATTATTTTGATAAAATATGATACACTGTTCCTACTATATAGGTGATACCGGTAACCAAATTGCTTTTTATGAAAATTCACTTCCATAACGCATTTGCTGCGTCTAGAGTTTTTGACAAGTTGTCAGACAACTGAAATACAAGGGATACTTGAAAATGCAACATTTTTAATATCGCCTTGTAGCTCGGAATCTAAGATGGCTATGACAATTTTGTTGCGGCATCTTTCGTTTCACATAAAAGTAGCTCAGGTTCCCGAAAACCGCAAGGTTCTATCATCACTAATAACCGAGATATCCAGCAATCACAAACAAAATGAGGCACCTGTACATATTTGAAAACTAATAATATTTTAGCTACTTTTACAAACCTGAAAAACTTGATTGTTTAAATTTTTTGAATTGTGCTTTACTAAAAAAACTCTGGACGCAGCAAGTGCGTTATGGTAGTGAATTTTTATTAAATGCTTCAAATTTGAATAACTCAGTTTTCTATAAACTTAAAAAGTTTAATTTTGGTATCTAGTAAGGCCTTTCATAGGGAAAGATATCCACCAAATTTTATTAAAATAACTTTGTAATGTTTGTTGAAAAAAAATATTTTCGAAAGAAAATTTAAAATTTGAATAATTTACCGTAAAACAATCATATTTTTGGGATTTCGATTAAAGTGGTTTATAAATGTTTTCGTTTGCAGTCAGAGTCAATATAAATATTAATATATGAGATGCAGCCAGTTAGTTGTGGGCTGCATAATAAAATAATGACTTTACTTAGGAGGTTGTCGACCTCCTGGTTTAGTAGACAGTTCATCTTAAAAAATTAATGTATTCGAAACAAAGGGAATGATTTAATGGGAACGGCGATTTCATCATCCTACTTCTTCAGACTTATCAACTCTGACCGAAGTCCTTATCGTGATAAGCATTATCTTCTTAGAAAAATTAGGTTAACTATTTCACAAAATATCTAACCCGAGAGCTTTCAACAAAAACAGGTCGCAAAAAAACGTTGCTTACTGTAAAGGTAAGTAAACAATGTAAATTAATATTATCTGTAGCATACAAGCGAATTTTCGTAGAAAAAACTCCCTGTTGAGGATATCGTGACTTTGATTTTTGAAAAAATTGTTTAAATGAGCACGAACTAGTACCTGGTTCGAGGTCAGTTTCAGTCATATATATATATATATATATATATATATATATATATATATATATATATATATATATATATATATATATATATATATATACAGACTGTTTCAAAAAACATGCACCATCGCTCGTGGGGCAATTCCTTACTAAAAAATAAGAAAAAAAGTTCCTGTGCACATGGGCCCGGAAACACATAGTTTCCAATATACAGGGAGTTGAATTTTAATTATTTTTTTTAATTTTTTATAAATAATTTCAAAACCACTGGATTAATTTTAATGAAACTTGGAACTTGAAAGTGTATTATGAAAGTGCATATTTTCAAGTGAAAATCTACTTACAACTGCGTCAGTGGCGTGCGTACGGGGTAACTGTAAAAATTCATTTGGGGAAAAAATATGTGCGCCACTGTCTTTTTCCAATTTTGATACATCAGTTATGAAGCTTATTACATAAGCCACAAAAGCTGCCTCTTGGTATTTTTTTGTTCAGGGTATCCCTTAGGAGATATGATTAATTTTATAAAAAGGGGCAAAGTACCGATTAGTCGGCGTAATAATAATAATAATATATGTTTACTGCAACCATAAGAATATGAAAAACAAAACATACAGTAAACATTACAGCAATAAACGTGCAAATAACTAACCTACGTAAAACTTATTGGTGATAAACATTGAAATGAATATTACAAACATTGATAAAAAATGATAAATAAAAAATAAAAATAAAAAATGGAAAAGTAATCGTAAAGACACCATGATTTTTCCAAACTCTTGTTTTTTGTACATTACTCAATTGACTTTAATAACAAAGCTAACGAAAATGTTGAAAGTGACCACCATTAGCGTCATTACAATTATTTAACCTTCTGCGCAAAGATCTTCTTACTCTTCTGCAAATATTTTGATCTTCTCTAATGCTGTCAAATGCATATTCTATTCTTCCCAACAATTCTTCTCGTGTATTTACTGGTGTTTTATACACTATTTATTTTAAATGACCCCACAAATAAAAATCGAGAGGATTCAGGTCCGGAGATCGAGGTGGCCATGACACCGGACCTCCACGACCAATCCATCGGTGACCGTATGTGTTGGCTAAATATGTTCTTACAACTGCTGCAAAATGTGCGGGCGCATCATCATGCTGGAACCACATTGTACCATTTCTCATAAAAAGCGGTAGTAACAACGGCAAATCATTTTGTAAAAAGTTTAAATATGATTAATGGTCAAGACGATTCGGTAGAACAACAGGACCAATTATGTGATTTTCAATAATAGCAGCCCAAATATTGATGGAAAATTGGTACTGCGAATTTGCAACTCTTAGAGAGTGTGGGTTTTCATCGGCCCATGTATGTAAATTGTGAAAATTTACGATACCTTTTCGCGTAAATGACGCCTCATCAGTAAATAGTACACGTTTAGAAAAATGTTGGTCGTGCCTAAGTTTGTTTAAGAACCACTGACAAAACATTACCCTTGGTTGAAAGTCTCTAGGTAGAAGTTCCTGGACACGTGTAAAATGATAGGGATATAAACTTTGATCCTTCAGAGTTCTGTGAACTGATGATGCCGAAATATTACCCAGTTCGGTGGCAATAATTCTCGTACTTGTACTAGGATCACGTTCAACTCTATTTAATATTGCCTCTTCAACTCGTACAGTTCGGCGGTATCTTCTGCGTCCAGAGTCAGCTTTTAAAGGTTTTAAAGAACCAGTTTCTCTCAAATGTCTTACAATACGCGGGAAACTATTTTTGTCAGGAATTCTTCTTTGCGGATAAGTTTCCTGATAAACTCGCACAGCTTGTCTAGCATTTTGATTTGTTTGTCCATAAATTAACAACATATCAGTCAAATCCGCTGAAGTGTACTTAATGAAAACCATCTTGAGAGCAGGAAATAATATTAATGAGCAGCTCAGTATCAACAAATAACTAAAAACGAAAATACTGCACCGTATCAAAATTTAAAGAATAGCACGAAAACTCTTTTGACGCCTACAAAGCACTTCAAAATTGTAGAATTTAGAGAACTGTCAAAAATTATAGTTTCATGGCACTTTACGATTACTGTTTTCATTACTCCAACGAATCGGTACTTTGCCCCTTTTTATAAAATTAATCATATCTCCTAAGGGATACCCTGAACAAAAAAATACCAAGAGGCAGCTTTTGTGGCTTATGTAATAAGCTTCATAACTGATGTATCAAAATTGGAAAAAGACAGTGGCGCACATATTTTTTCCCCAAATGAATTTTTACAGTTACCCCGTACGCACGCCACTGACGCAGTTGTAAGTAGATTTTCACTTGAAAATATGCACTTTCATAATACACTTTCAAGTTCCAAGTTTCATTAAAATCACTCCAGTGGTTTTGAAATTATTTATAAAAAATTTTAAAAAATATTAAAATTGAACTCCCTGTATATTGGAAACTATGCGTTTCCGGGCCCATGTGCACAGGAACTTTTTTTCTTATTTTTTAGTAAGGAATTGCCCCACGAGCGATGGTGCATGTTTTTTGAAACAGCCTATATATATATATATATATATATATATATATATATATATATATATATATATATATATATATATATAATGATGTTTGTTGCAACTCATCAATATCGGCGGTACAGTTTTATAAAACTGATCTTTCACCGTTCTCCATAAAAAATAGTCTAATGGCGAAAGATCGGGCGATCTCGCTGGCCAACCTACATCACCATTGTTTAAAATAACTTTTCGAGGAAACATCGTTGAAAAATGGTCAGCTACCCTCCTAGCGTTGTGTGGCGGCGCTACGTCCTGCTGGAACCAGAGCTTCTGCATGCGGTTTAGACAAATATTACCATCAATGTAGTCTTCAAGGAAGGTCCATAGAAAATCTAAATACCTTTCCGCGGTCACATTTCCTTCATACATGTATGGGACGATGATGCTCTCGCCCAACAAACCCACCCACACATTTAATCCGAAACCTATTTGTGATCACCGTTCTTGACGTTCACGAGGATTTTCAATTGACCAAATGTGCTTATTTTGACGTTTGAAGATGTGTGATATTGTAAACTTGCACACTTGCACTTGCATATATATATATATATATATATATATATATATATATATATATATATATATATATATATATATATATATATATATAGTGTGTCCCAACCTGGGTGAAAATGTATTGCTATCTCCGTTATTATTAGAGATAGGTAGACGGTTAAATTAGCAATGTTTTGTAGAATTTCATGCTCTCGTTCCAAATATGACATATTTCCCTGCCTCGTTTCGTTTTCGAGTTATTTTGAAAAAACGAAAATTTGTCGATTTCTTTTTTCTTCAATATCTGACATGTCTAAAACTTGCACATTATCAGGGCACTTTTTACAGAGTAATCTTTTTGTGCTATCCTCAACTTTGGATTGTCAGACGAATCTAGTTTTTGTCTATATAGCTCCGATAGACGTCTAAGAGTTATCCGCCGGCCACGTGAGCGTTATGCACAGTGCAACTTACGTGAAACAACTTTATTTAATGGAGACTCTGTAATGTTTTGGGCTGGAATTTCCTCCACTGCACGAACGGATATCGTACCTTTAGATGGGGGTGCTTTAAATAGCGAAAGATATATCAATGACGTTTAGTCTGAGCACGTTGTCCCTTTCGCTCCGTACATTGGGAATAATTTTTTTTACTAATGCACGATAACGCCAGACCTCATGTAGCATGGATCTTCAATGAATATTTACATGAAGTAAATATTCGAAATGTTAATTGGCCACGGCACAGTCCCGATATGAATTCTATTGAGCACTTATGAGATATTATTGGTAGGGCACTCAGACAGCATCAACCCCCTCCTGCCAACCTGCAAGATGTCGAAATAATGGTTACCGATATTTGGAAATGACTTGACCAAAATCAAATATCCAATTTAATATCGAGTATGCTTCGGCGATGTAAAGCAGTTATTAGAAGTAGAGGTGGAAACACGCGCTACTAATGTACTTTTTTGCTATGTATTGTTAATTATTGTTAGTGTTATTCTTAGTTTAATATTGTCAAAATGTTATTTTGATGAAAAAGAAACATGTTCTGGTATAAAACTGTGTATTTTATTTGATATTGCAGATATCAGAGAAATTTAAAAAGCAAAATGTTCAGAAAACATGAGGCTACAGTATGATTTCATTATGCATCCGTTGTTGTGGCTAATGGTCCCTACAGGGTGACTCAAATTTAACGTAAAAAAACTATTTTCATTTTTGCACCCTCTACAAGCCTTAAACTGAAATGTGAATTAAAGTTCTTCACGGTGCAATTACCAAAGAAAAAAGCTACAATTCAAAAGAAAATGATCGAAATCGATATATCGGTTAGCGAGAAAATCAACTTTTAAATTGAGCATAATTTTTGGTTGTGCGTTATTTTTGCGGCTAAGTATATATATATATATATATATATATATATATATATATATATATATATATATATATATATATATATATATATATATATATATATATATATATATATATATATATATATATATATATATATATATATATATATATATATATATATATATATATATATATATATATATATATATATATATATATATATATATATATATATATATTTGGTCTCGTACAAAATTTACAATTTCGGCAAAAATATGGGTAGTTGAGAAAGGTTTGCAGTTGGAAAAGTATTATGGAGTGATTAGTATTAATTGTAAATGGAGGTATCAGGTGAAACATTAGAAGAACGAAGTGGAACAGGAAAGAATTTTTTTGGAATGTCAAAATCTTAAGGTTGTTGAATTTGGAGTGTTGTCAAGCAGTTTTGGATGCAACTATGTATAAAATTATGTTAATATTCACCACAAGTCTTAGACTTACTGAATAAACATGTTGTATAATTTTAAGCAATAAAGGTAATAATAATAATAATAATATATATATATATATATATATATATATATATATATATATATATATATATATATATATATATATGAGTACCTTCCTTTTGCAAATGGCTTAGATAAGTTCGTTATCCAGGAAACCTCGGTGGTTCAGGGGTAAGATCGTGTACCTCTGAACCGAAGGGTACTGGGTTCGATCCCAGGGTACTCCCTTCACTTTTTCAGTACAAACTGTAAAATTAACATCAACCGAGGTTCTGGCATTGTATTTGGGCAAGTTTAATGTCTGCACGTTCCGCCCTTCGGAGGGGACGTAAACCCGTCTGTCTCGTGTTCATGCGATGTTGGGGACGTTATAGATATCTATCCTCCTTACATAAAGGTAGGGGTTCGGCAAAATTTCCAGGATAGTGGGGCGAAACTGCTCCCTGGCGTCGGTGATTGGCCATTGTCGCGGAAATAGGCTGACGTTAAAGAAACAAAAAAACACACACACACACACACACACACACACACACACACACACACAAATGTTACAAAAATGATTTCTACGGAAACACTAAAAACATTTCTGCGAAAACTTTTTAAATTCAGCCACGATTTGTGAGTGCATGTATACGGCAGCTCGATTTTTTCGACGAGTAATACAAACAAAAAGCTGTCTGAAAGCGTCATTCCCATAGGGCTCAGCACTCTATTGGTACAAATGCCTTTTTACAATTTGTGATACGTGTGTGTGCAATGTTCCAAAAATGTGAAAAGTTGCAAAACAATTTAAATAACTCAAAAACGATAACGATATCAATTTTTTTCCTTACAAACATGTATTATAATTCAATGGAAAATGTAAACATGCAATAACATAAGCAGAGTTCTATTAAAAAAAGAAAGTGTGTATCATCAATGACTTGTGGGCCACCTGTGATTATCAACATAATTTTATGAGATGCAGCTCAAAACAGCGTGTAATTAACATATACAATTTTTGCTCCTGTCTTGTATATAAACAGAAATATTGAGTTTTACCGTAGAAATGCGTCACCCTGTATATGTTTAAACAGACAAAACTGAAACCTACCCCGTATATGGATTTTAGTGGCTCTAGTTCCCACTCATTTGAAAAAATATTTACAAAGTCATAAGTCTATGAAAATTTGCTAAAATATAGATGGGGGCGTAAAGCCGTCGGTCCCGTGTCCATGCGATGTTGGGCACGTTAAAGATCCCTACCCTCCTTACAGAAAGGCAGGGGTTCGGCAAAATTTCCGAGATAGTGAGGTGAAACTGCTCCCCGTCGTCGGTGATTGGCCATACTCGCGGAAATAGGCCGACGTTAAAGAAAAAGAAAAAAATATATATATATATATATATATATATATATATATATATATATATATATATATATATATATATATATATATATATATATATATATATATATATATATATATATATATATATATACATAAAATTTTAACGGACCTTAGTTTTGGGTTCTAGGGACCCAAATTCGCGCTCACGTAAAGAAATTTTTTCAAAAGCTTTTCATCGGGACCTCTCTATTAGCGAATTTTTCTTGATGAAAATTCGCTTATAATACTGTAAACCCTTTGTGGGCTACAAAGAGAAAGAAAACCAAAAAAAAAGTAATCACCTGTTCTTTCAAGACTTGTAGATCATCCAAATTGGGCAAAGAAATGCTATTCCTTCTCAAAGATTGCCTTCGTTCTCGGTTGCCTTGACTTTCCATATCACCAATTTCTTCCTTGTTTTCTTCATCGTCACTACTAATCTGTGGAATGTCATCAGATGGAGTTTGGACCAATATTCTTGGAACATCTTCCGTATTTCTAGGACTTTTTAAATAATTATTCCTTATTTTATCCATCACGACATATAACAAGTGTTACTAATTAAGTAGCTAACGCTCTGGTTTTCCTTTAATTATCGATTTAACTGTTCAAGCAGTAAACAGTAATTTAGATAATGCACAAACTATAAATAATTATGGCATGTTTCAATCTTAAACAAATTTTTTTTAAACTTTAAACTAATTGAGTGTTTTCTTTATAACGATCACATTCTCATAAGAACCGCTTTTCATTTGTTTTTATTGCCTTTGTTGTGGGATTCTTGAATTACGTTTTACGTTACACCTGAAATCAACAGATGTGGATTAGCATAAATAATAATAAGCAATATACGACACAACGTTAATGAACAGAAATTTTATAGCAGTCACTGTATCTGGTGACCTGTTGTTAGATTTAATTTTAATCAAACACGGCTTGGAACCATGGAGATGCTGAATTGTTTACTCGCTAAATAATTATTCCTATTAAATAACGTATAATGTATAATGTGTATAATGTATATATGTATATATTAACAATGAAACAGGCCAATGTAACCTGAATGCCACAGGGATGTTCTTATACATCTACAGGTTAACAATAAAATAACATAACGCATACAATCATACAATTAAGAAAGTGTTTCCTTAAATAACAAATAAAAGCAGAAAAAAAAAGTTCAGGACGCAGCAAGTGCGTTTTTAGTTAATTTTTATTTTAAAAAATTCACTAATAGAGAGGTATCGATGGTGAGACTTTGCAAAAAATTTTTCAAATGAGCGCGATTTAGGACCCCTAGAACCCATATTCAAGTCAGTTTCGATTTTTATATGTTTATATATATATATATATATATATATATATATATATATATATATATATATATATATATATATATATATATATATATATATATATATATATATATATATATATATATATATATATATATATATATATATATATATATATATATATATATATATATATATATATATATATATATATATATATATATATATGTATGTATGTAAGTATGTATCCGTCTGATAACTCAAAAAATAATTAACCGATTTGAATGAAACTCGGCAAATGCCTTTCTTTTATTAATGGCTTGGATGAGTTCGTTAGGCAGGAAAATCAGACGGGTTTTTCCGGGAAAATTGAGTTTTCTTTCAAAAAAAAATTTTTTCTCCGAAAATAACAAAGCTGTTTTAATGAAATTTACTATATATGTTGCCTTGGGAGAGGACTTACTAAGTACCAAAATTCAACTTTCTCAGTTTATAGAAAATTGAGTTATTCAATTTTTAAATTTTTTTTGGAAACAATTTTTTTTCTCCAAAAATTACAAAGTTATTTTAATGAAATTTGGTGCATATCTTGTACAAGGAAATACCTTACTACCTACCAAAATTAAACTTTCTAAGTTTATAGAAAACTGAGTTAATCAAATTTTTATAGCTCACTGCAGTGTTAAAATCAGTCGTATTTTCCTCTCTATTTTAAATACGTGGGTGGGGGACTGACCGAATTCATTCCCAGTTGCTATTGATCTACTCATATTCTCTGAATATGTTAGAAGACGTGGTATCTACTTCATTCCAAGTCACTATTAACCGACTATTTATGAAATCAAATAAGTAAATTAAATCGATTGTCATAAAATATGTAGTGTATTAAGACTAAGGGAAAAAGGAATGTAACACATATAACTGTGCACATTTTGATTAAATTTTAGGGTGCACACCTAGCTCACTAGGAGAAATCGCCACTGCTTGAGAGAGGTATTGTCACAGCATAATATCTTATTAAAGTTCATTTGTAAATAGGTTTAATTTATATATATATATATATATATATATATATATATATATATATATATATATATATATATATATATATATATATATATATATATATATATATATATATATATATATATATATATATATATATATATATATATATATATATATATATATATATATATATGTATCCGTCTAATAACTCAAAAAATAATTAACCGATTTCGATGAAACTTGGCAAGTGCCTTTCTTTTATATTAATGGCTTGGATGAGTTCGTTATTCAGAAAAATCGGACGGGGTTTTCCGGAAAAATTTTTAGTTTTCTTTCGAATTTTTTTTTCTCCGAAAGTAACAAAGCTGTTTTAATGAAATTTACTATATATGTTTCCTCAGGAGAGATCTTACCACGTACCAAAATTCAACTTTCTAAGTTTAGAGAAAATTGAGTTATTCAAATTTTAAATTTTCTTTGGAAAAAAATTTTTCTCTCCGAAAATTACAAAGTTATTTTAATGAAATTTTGTGGATATCTTGACTTAGGAAAGACCTTACTACGTATTAAAATTAAACTCTCTAAGATTATAGAAAATTGAGTTATTTAAATTTGAAGCATTTAATAAAAATTCACTACCATAACGCACTTGCTGCGTCCCGACTTTTGAATTTGAATAACTCAATTTTCTATAAACTTGAAAAGTTGAATTTTGGTATGTAGTAAGGTCTTTCCTGAGGTAACATATCCACCAAATTTTATTAAAATAATTTTGTAATTTTCGGAGAAAAAATTTTTTTCGAAAGAAAACTCAAAATTAAATAACTGAATTTTCTATAAGCTTACAAAGTTGAATTTTGGTACGTAGTAAGCTCCTTCCTAAGGTAATATATCTATCAAATTCCATTAACATAGTCTTGTAATTTTCGGAGAAATTTTTTTTTTTCGAAAGAAAACTCAACATTTTTCCGGAAAACCTGTCCGATTTTCTTGGCTAACGAACTCATCCAAGCCAAAGGCACTTGCCGAGTTTCATCGAAGTCGGTTAATTATTTTTTGAGTTAGCGGTTGGATACATACATATATATATATATATATATATATATATATATATATATATATATATATATATATATATATATATATATATATATAAGGTGTTTCAAAAATGATGGTCTATGTTACAAGCGCACATTCAGCACAAAAAAAATAAGATTATTTTTTCATATAAACGTGGGTCTGCAAATGCTTAGTTTTTTAAATACAGCATGGTAAACTTATTTGTTTTTGTCAGTTTTTCACGAATAAGTCCAAGTCAAATTAAAATTTTTACGTGAGAATTGGCATGTGGGGGTTTTCGAGGGCAAGAAATTTAAATATGTTATTGTTAATAACACTGCTGGCAGATGGAGTCACCTATAAAACATGGCTTGCATTCAATTGGCTATAATTTTTTGACACCCAGTAATATCGACTTACTGTATAGATACATTGGTGCCCTTATGAATTGTAAGCAAAAAATGTATACTTGATTTAAGTCTCTCAGACACACCACTTTCGAGATATTTCAATTTTTGTATGTCGATGTCGCTCAAAAATTAATTCTGCGACAAATCATAGGAATACATTTTTCACCTTTTAATTGCTATCAGTATGTATAAACTTAATTTTCTTATTCTAAATTAAAATCTTACCAGAAAAAAGAACTGACAAGACACAGTCATGAAGATAAAATAATAAAAAGCCATAATAACAAACTTTGAACAAACCATTTAACAAAGTGGATTCCATCGTTACGGGACTTGATTTTTGCGTTTTCGTCGTGACATATACTACAATTGACTTTTACGTTTGAGACTACTCACTATTTTTAAGTAATTAATTGTATTGTCCGTAATTTTTCTAATTAAATATGGAAGTCTTTACCAACAATGAACTAACAGACATGCATGTTATATATTCACGGGCTTTGGTAACTGTTATGAGACGAAACGACTGTATGAAGAAGCCTTCCCAAATCGGAGAATTCTAGACAGAAGGATCTTTCAACGGATTGACATCCGTCTGCGAAAAACATGTACATACTTACATTATCTAATACATCGATCTGTCTCTTTCGAATATATTTTTTTACCAGGTACCCTTAATAAAGTTACTGCTGATCGAAACAGACCACGAAGTGCACGAAATCCTGATTTTGAAGAGGCTGTTATGGATGAAATTGAACAAAATCCAAAAATAAGTACTAGGGAAATGGCCAGTCATTTGGGAGCATATAATGCAACGATATAGCAAGTTCGTCACGAACAACAATTGCGTCCATATCACATCCAACGTGTGCAGGCACTATCGCCTGAAAGAGATTTTATACCTCGCCTACAATTTTGCCAATAGTTTCTTCAACATAATAATGTAGAGTACTTGTTGAATTGTGTATTGTTCACTGAAGAGTGGATTTAGACGCGACGTGATCGTCAATTTTCGTAACAGCCATATTTGGGCTCACAGAAATCCCCACGCAGTTTTTGGAATGCATCATCAACAGCAATTTTCCTTAAAAATTGTATGGGCTGGAATTGTAGGGTGTAATTTCATAGGACCAATCTGTTTACCTCACAGACCTAATGCTACAACTTATCTTGAATTCCTGCAAAACCAACTAAATGGCTTATTAGAAAATATACCTCTTGACATAAGACATAACCTGTGGTTTATGCATGACGGAGTCCCCACACATTTCGCCTTAAATGTCAGAAATTACCTAAGCAATACTTTTGGACGCAGATGGATCGGACGCGGTGGACCTCAGCCATGGCCGGCTCGATCCCCTGATTTAAATCCTATGGACTTTTATTTATGGGGGCATCTCAAAAGTATAATTTATGAAGCAAATGTTGAAAATGTTGATGATCTGCAGCAAATAATTGTACTTGGATGCGAACAAATTAGAAATACACCAGAAAGATTTCATAGAGTACGACGTTGTATGCTCCGCAGAATACGAAAGTGTATTGAAGTGGAGGGTGGCCGTTTTGAACATTTATTGTAGTCAGGTATCATAAAATGTTATAAACTTTTTTATTTGTTGTTACAATTTGCAGACAATACAATTAATTACTTGAGAAAAATTAATTTTCGAGCGACATCGACATACAAAAATTGAAATATCTCGAAAATGGCGTGTCTGAGAGATTTGGATCAAATATACTTTTTTTGCTTACAATTAATAAGGGCTGCAACGTAGCTTTACGGTGGGTCGATATTATTGAGTGTCAAAAAATTATAGCCAATTGAATGCAAGTCATGTCTTACAGGTGGTGCCCTCTGCCAGCAGTGAGCAATAACATATTTAAATTTCTTACCCTCGAAAACCCCCACATGCCAATTTTCACGTCAAAATTATATTTTGACTCGGACTTATTCGTGAAAAACTGACAAAAACAAATAATTTTAACACGCTGTATTTAAAAAACTAAGCATTTGCGGACCCATGTTTATATAAAAAATAGTCTTATTTTTTGTGCTCAATGTGCACCTGTAACATAGACCATCATTTTTGAAACACCCTGTATATATATATATATATATATATATATATATATATATATATATATATATATATATATATATATATATATATATATACAGGTGTCCCACGTCGAGTAATGTATTAGATTATTTCCAAAAATATACATTTTTGAGTGCTGAAAATTTGTATACGAGGGTTTCCGAAGATGCCCTATTTAATGGAAATAATTTCCAAAATGTCGGACTTCGGTTACACCGTAAATAGATATAAACATGTTATTTCAAACAGAACACCCTGTATATTATTGCATTTTTAGAATACTCATCTAATTTTAGGTTAAAAGTTATTAGAGTATGCTCTCCCTATCTTCAACTGTTTTCAAGAAATTGGTTTCACAACGTCTGAATTTCAACGCAGTCATTGGCGAAGACTCGCGATACCTATCATTAAACAGCCGACATGTTCTGCTGACCACTCTGTTGCACTCTTCATGAAACTAAAATAAATTCAGCAATTGTTCGTTTGAATAGCTGGAATTATCCATTAAAACGTAGAATTCCTATCAACTCAGACAAAAAAGACAAAATAACTCAGGTTGTGAATGACAGATATATAAAACTGACAATAAACGTGAAAATGTCAAACATCACATAGCACTCTTAGAATTCATACAGATTTTAGACACTCCTAAATTTGTCTTTTTTTTTGGTAAACCGCAAATATCTCGACAATTATAAACTTTAGGTGTAGGGAATGCTAATACAGTTTGAAAAAGAATTATCTGCTCTATTCAATGAGAAGATAATATACAGGATGTTCCATTTGAAATAATTGAGTTATTCTAGTTTAAAGCACGCCAAATTCTAATACATCCTACAAAACACCCTGTACATGAAACAATGTTTCCTCACAATCATGTCGAAGCTTAATAGCCTTGGAACGTGCGTGACAAATTAAAGAATTTTCATCGTATTAACACGACACGAAATCACCTTCATTAAGTCAGCCCACTTGAACAAAATTCTCAAATAAATTGACATAACTCGAAAACAGTTGAAGATAACTTTTAACCTAAAATTAGATGAGTATTCTAAAAATGTAATAATATACAGGGTATTCTATTTGAAATAACGATGTTTATATCTATTTACGGTGTAACCGGAAGTCCGCTATTTTGTAAATTATTTCCATTAGATAGAGCATCTTCTGAAACCCCCGTATACAAATTTTCAGTATTCAAAAATGTATATTTTCGGAAATAATCCAATACATTACTCAACGTGGGACACCTATATATATATATATATATATATATATATATAGATATATATATATATATATATATATATATATATATATATATATATATATATATATATATATATATATATATATATATATATATATATATATATATATATATATATATATATATATATACAGGGTGATTCTTTGGCGAAAAATAAGGGGTGTCTTTCTTATAGAGTTTTTCTTGAAACCCCTTCTCCTCCAAGTTACAGCCCTTTGAAATTTTGGCAAAAAAAAAGTTTTCATTAAATTTCTCCGTTATGGAATAATTTTAAAAAACGAAATTTTGCAGATGCATAAGGCTAACAAAATGACAGTTTTAAATGGATTTTGTAACCCTATAATGTTATCACAAGAGGGTGAAAAAACCTACCCTTACATTATTTTTTATCAGTAAGTTTTATTGTGTGTACCGTTTTCTATTTTAAAAAATTATTTAGAAAGAAGGATTCATTTAACAACTTTTTTATGTCTCAACATTTTCTCATAAAATTCTTAGTTTCATCACAAAAAAATAAAATATTACCCAGATCGATGTCACATGTATTTACAGAGTGGTTGTTATTTGCTGAAAAAAAAACAAGTACGTGTTAGGATGTCAAATAACGTCATAATTACACTAATATGTTAATATGTATTGTTCTGGCTTTACTAATTTCCAAAAATTCATAATAAGAAACAACAACTATTGTAACACTATTTAATAATTAATAATTAACAAACTAAGAAACAAAAAGAAATATTAACAAATGTCAGTACGTATCATCATAATAAATGTTGAAAATATCCCCCTTCGGAAAGAACGCATAACTCTAGTCTGTTTCTCATTGAACTTCGTATTCTATGAAAAATACCGGGTGTGTTTCTTATATCACATGATGCGATAATACGATTTCTGAGGTCATCGATGTTTGCAACAGGACTTGAATAAACTAAGGTTTTCAGAAAACCCCACAGGCAAAAATCCAACGGATTCAATTCAGGAGATCGGGCAGGCCAATTCTGCGGGCCTCCTTGACCTATCCAACGATTTGGGTAAACTTCGTTCAAGTAGTTACGAGCGTTGATACTAAAATGAGCCGGAGCCCCGTTGTGCATGTACCACATTTGTTGTCTAATTTGTAAAGGAATATTTTCAAGAAGTAGGGGCAACTCTTCTTCGAGTAGATGACAGTACACTTCTCCATTTAGTCTTATCGGAGGAAAATATGGTCCAATTAAGTCATAACCAATGACAGCAAGCCATACATTTAATGAAAACTGGTGTTGAAAATGAGATTCCGTAATTTCGTGTGGGTTTTCTTCAGACAATATGTGGTTATTATTAAAATTTCTAATAGATTCCCGTGAAAAGTTGGCCTCATCAGTAAATAAAATACGAGATAAGAACTGTGGAACTTGCGTGATCATTTGATCCATTGACAAAAGATTAAACGAGGTAAAAAATCACGAGGTAAGAGCGCTTGAACTCGTTGGATATGGTAGGGATACAGTAGTTGTTCTTTTAAAATTCTAAATATCGTGGAATAGCTGACATTTAAGACTTGAGCGATTCTTCTTGTACTTGTACCAGGAGATTCTTCAATTAAATTGAGGACAGCCTCTTCAAGTGCTACAGTTATTACTTCTCTATAACGCCCGCAATCGGCGGCACTTCTTGAAAATTTCCCTTCTTCTTGCAGACGTTGATGAATGCGTACGAACATGCTGTGATGGGGTACAGTTCTATTTGGATATAACTCAGTGTAGAGGCGCTGTGCTCTTAATCCATTGCCATTAGCACGGCCATATTCAAAATGCATATCTGCCATTTTGGAATTGGTATAATTTCACTTATTTGTTCTAAGTGTTTAAAAAATTCTCGATAGATTGACAGCAACCAGAACAATTAATATTAGTGTAATTATGACGTTATTTGACAGCCTACCACGTACTTGATTTTTCAGCTAATAACAACCACTAAGTAAATTCATGTGACATCGATCTGTGTAATATAATTTTTTTTGATGAAACTAACAATTTTATAAGAAAATGTCAAGACATAAAAAAGTTGCTAAATGACTCCTTCTTTCTAAATCATTTTTTTAAATAGAAAACGGTACACACAATAAAAAGTACTGATAAAAAAAAAACGTAAGGGTAGGTTTTTTCACCCTCTTGTGATAACATTATAGGGTTATAAAATCCTTTTAAAACTGTCATTTTGTTAGCCTTATGCATCTGCAAAATTTAGTTTTTTTTAAATTATTCCATAACGGAGAAATTTAATGAAAACTTTTTTTGCCAAAATTTCAAAGTGGTGTAACTTGGAGGAGAAAGGGTTTCAAGAAAAACTTTATAAAAAAGACCCCCCTTATTTTTCGCCAAAGAATCACCCTGTAAAATTTTTCGCATCAATTTAGAAACAGCCTGTATATATATATATATATATATATATATATATATATATATATATATATATATATATATATATATATATATATATATATATATATATATATATATATATATAAACATATAGAAATTGAAACTGAACCTGGATATGGGTTCTATGGGGTCTAGTTCGCGGTAATTTGAAGAAATTTCTTCAGAATTCAAAAATCGGGATTTCCTCATTAGTGATTTTTTTTTAAAGAAAGTTCACTAATATAATATCAATGAGTTTACAATAAACTTACCCAGTGAAACAACACTTTCCAGAATATACACAGAAGGCTAGGCTTCAAAATTTGTCACATTATTCTTGCATACAGATCCACATACGTTTTGGAACAACGCATGTGAAATACGAATTCCTTAATAGTTTCCCACATGAATTGGTAACTCTATACCGCGCTAAAAAATCAAACACCAATTGTTATTATTTATCTTTGTCTTGTGATGATACCATTTACGACTTTAATTGCACCGTATTAATTACTTTATTAGTGGTCTTTTTAATTACCAAGGCCATTTGCATCTATTAGTTTACTTAGTGTGTTAGAGTCTGGAGAATGAGTTGCTCTGTGTGTTGGGATTAGGTAAAATTACAGCTAAACGCAACTCAAATGACATTTTCTTTAATTTTCAACCTACATAAACAGAATTCCTAAATTACGAGGTATGTTAGTTAAATAACGAGACTGATTTTGTAATACGGAGTGTTCCGTCTGAGAATCAACAGAGTGCGTATAAGAAACAACAAATAATATGGTGAAACAGAAAGCAGAATCGCCACAAAAACCGCGAAAATTGTAACAAATATTTATGCACTAGATACGCATTTCGACAACAAAGTTGTCTTTATCTGCAGCTGTCAGTAAATCTTTTAGTGAATTTTCATTGAAAAAAGTTTTAATGAATTTTCGTAGAAAAAATTCACTAATGGGGAGATCCCGACTTTTGATTTTGAAAAAAATTTTGCAAATGAGCGCGAACTAGGACCCCTACAACCCATATCCCGGGTCAGTTTCTATGTATATATATATATATATATATATATATATATATATATATATATATATATATATATATATATATATATATATATATATATATATATATATATATATATATATATATATATATATATATATATATACAGGGTGATTCATAAGTGGTGACCAAAAATGATACCCCATGTTCTTTGAACAATTTTAGAAAGGGTATGTCCTATAAAAATTTTTCCTATAATGCTTCATTAAAAAGATACAGGGTGTTGAAGTTGAATTTCAAAAAATAAAATCTCCCAATTTTTTAAAAAGTAGTACATATATTTTGCTAAAACTTCGCATGTGTAGGCTGTTATGGAAGGCGCGTATTCTACCATAACAATTGAATCGGCTAATCCAGCAGTGGCGCGCGTACCCACATGTCATTGGTTATCCCTCAAGAAAAAAACGGGTAAGCCAATGATATATTTTTTATTTTTCATTTTTTGAATCTTACTTTCATTCGTGAATAAAATGACTCTCCTGATAATTTTATGTACTACTTTACGAGTAAGCAATGAATCAAGTAAGTGATTTAAAGCACAGTTCATAATTTTTAACCAGTCGATGTTTGGTAGAAAATCGCAATGATACACTTTTATCAGGCTTATAGTAATTTATTTATTACAATAAATGTTCAAAAATGCCTCCATTGGCCTGAATACACGCACGACATCTTTTTAATATGGAAAATTTAATGTCTTGAGGATTCATTGTTGCTTGAATATGACGAAAAGCATTATTTATCAGTTGTTGTAGCTGCTCTGGTGTATTTATTTGTTCACTGTAGACCAGTCGCTTAAAATCACCCCAAAGATAGTTGGTTTAAGTCCGATGATCTTGCAGGCCAATGTATTGGTCCAGTTCTGCCAATCCATCTTTCATTATAATGTTCATGTAGCCATGTAACAACGTTTCGACTATGATGCGCTGGTGCACCGTCATGCTGGTACCACATTATACCTCTTGTTGCTAGTGGAATGTCATCTAGAATGTTTTCTACACGGTTTTCTAGGAGCGCTAAGTACGAAGATCCATTTAAACGTTGTGGCAGGACTTCCATGAACAGTGAGCCGTTAAAAATACCACACCATAAATTAATGGAAAATCTATGTTGAACTGTGCGAGTCCTTGTTGCATGTGGATTTTCCAATGACCAGACATGCTCATTATGAGAATTATAAATACCATTTATATCCAGGTAGAAAGCTGTCATACAAATAGATTTTGCCGAGAACTACGCGAGTAGGTATAGATGGTTCCTTCTGGAACCACCACACACCACACACCACCGGTGGTGGAGGTGGAGGTGGTGGAACTGACCAGACCCGACGACCCCCGACCTAACCCGAGCACAAGGTGGTGGACCCGACGACCCCCGACCTAACCCGAGCACAAGGTGGTGGACCCGACGGTCCCCCGACCAGACCCGAGCACCTCCACCACCTGACTTCGTATTTAACCCGAACAAGTAGCGAACTAACCTGAGATGACGTGAGCACCTCCACCACCTGACTTCGTATTTAACCCGAACAAGTAGCGAACTAACCTGAGATGACGTAATCAAAAGCCAGCTAACCTGTATTATGCAAACGAGGAACCGCCATTTAAAATAACATGCGTAATAAGAAGTTAATTATTATCAATAAAATATAAACCACTTATCAAACCTGAGAAGTATATGAAAATTCGCTACCATAACACACTTGCTGCGTTCAGCTTATTTATGTAAAAAATTGCTCAGTAACTCACCCAATAATCATCGCCTTCAGACATAGGGTCACACTAACACTTAATTTTTAAAACACCAACACCAATTTTCACGCTTTACAAAAAAACTAGTTCCATATTGATAACACCTGTAAACAGATTTACAAAAAGGCAA
This sequence comes from Tillus elongatus, assembly GCA_964006375.1. NCBI lineage: Eukaryota > Metazoa > Arthropoda > Insecta > Coleoptera > Cleridae > Tillus > Tillus elongatus. The sequence goes on from OZ023262.1 coordinate 13,591,918, forward strand.
TGCGTTATGTAAGACATATAGCCTCTCCAGCTATTAAAAAATAACCCTGTTTTATTTAAATGTAAACAAACAGTAATACACTTAAACATCTGATGCATTTTAGGTAAGATTCAAAAAATTATTAAACACATAATTGTCATGACCGCGCCCGACTGATGATTTAAACTGTTAATAGCGGCCTACTCACCTAAAGCGGAAAGACTTGTGATAACGGCTACTCAGCTGATATCCTAATGTGTGTGGAATAAAATCATAACGTTTTATTTCGCTTCCCAGATCATATGACGGCTTTAGTTTAAATAGAGAATCGGTAGCGAATTTTTATATAAGTTATTTGGTGTAAATTATTTTATTAGAAAATTGAAATACATGTTTTTTATATCGTAAACCCACCAAATTTGTTTCTTAGACAACGGTTTAAGGTTAGAAATAAAACACTCGATTGGAATACAATTAATTTATTAGGAGTAATAAGATTTACATACAAAATATTACATAATGGCTCTTACAATACCAGTTAGAGGTTTATATTCAAATACACAATCATGAATAATTAAACAGTAGGCCCTAGTTCTCGGAGCAAAATTGTCTTTACTCATAAACTCCACTTTGATGTCGACTGTTGAAGACTTGATTGATTCATTCTGGTGTTGGCAATCGATTACAAATAGAGCTCGATCTTTAAACTCATCATAATTTAAAAGAGGCTCCGACATGTTTTTATAGTAAAAACTTTTTTGAAAATCTGTATACATCTGGTAGGCTTCAACATATTTTGATCTTTCGAAATCCATATTCATAGCTTCATAAGGGTAGCATTCTGAATTTAGGAACACTCGTAGATCTACCATACCGATGTTATCGAAGAAGTCACCTTTTTTGCTTATGTTATCTTTCCGATCTGTTTGAAACGCTATAATCACATATCTAGGTCTTTCCAAGTTGGTTGCAGTTTTAACAGCCCACACATCTCTGTTTATATCTCTGAGTGATGGTAGCTCATATATATCCCATTTCCGATATGCGAGAAATATAGATGTGTCTTTTGCTATTTTATCCATCAGTTCCAGCTTCATTTGATCGTTTGGAAATACATGTTTTGCTTTTAAAAACATGTTGGTTACAGTTATCTTAGATCTTGCTGTACCTGTGCTGTAATAGCAGTTGGAATCATTTCGAGCTCTTGTAAATCGGAAAGTATGTTTACCACAGAGAACTCCTTTAAAGTGATGAAAGAAACTGAAGAGGAACCAAAGAGGTAGGAGCAAGTGAAACTTGTTATCGTTTAAGGTGATGTGATCTGATGATACATTTAACCCAGCATTGCTAAGAGATTTTGCTTCATTCTTACTAAACGAAAGCAGAGTTTTGATGTTTGTTGTGGTGTATGGATCTCGTACTCGCTCCACTTCCTTGTTATTTAATTCATAGATCATTGATTCAAACAGAGCTACTCCTCCGTTATTTGACATGTGGCAGACACCAGTAGCATTTTGTACTGCTAGAGGTTCCAGAGCACCTTCGATTATTAGAGCTGACTCTGCTAGACATACGAATGCATCTTGCTGATTGATGTTTATTTCAACTTCATCGCTGTTACCAAACGATTTAGTTGATGAATAGTAAGACCTAAGTTCTTCTCGATCAATGGAGTCGTCAAACTTGGGGTCTTTGAATATTTCTAGTTTTGATGACATGATAACCAAGACTTTTAAGGAATTCAATATTATCGGAACGAAGTGTATGCTTCAAAGGAGCTGATTGTACTAAATTTGTTTTGGTAGATTCGCTTGCTTTTATATCTTTAAAGACTAGCATTCTAGGCAATCTTTTTAAGCTCTAAGCGAACAGACACCTCTTCACCTTGAAAGTTTACAGGAACTGAATCTTGATCCACGATGTCGATGCTTATATTTGAAATCTCTCGTTTGTTTACTGGTAAATAAATTAGATTCTTAGGTTCTATATCGATTGCATAACCAGGATCGACCATCGGTGCAAACTCATATAACGTATGTGAAGGTTTTCCATTATAGTAAGAACCAGACACAATATTAGTTTCTATACGAATCTGTTTAACATCCACTATTTCAACAGGTAAATCAGATTCATGGAAGACACCTGGTTGAAGAACTTGCTTTGAAAATCCCAGCATTCGCCCAATCGAATCATCAGATTCAAAACTGATACTTGTGAAACACTTTATTTCACATCTAATGGTGTTGGGATTAGGTCTTAGAATCAAAGCTAGCTGCTTTTGTTCACGTGTTGCTGTAGCACCAACAAGTTCATTTTGAAGCAAGTTTTCCAAATGTGTTATTTCATATGCACCAGTAGGTATCGTGATGATTCTCCAAGCAGCTCCTTCTTTTACATAAAATTTATTTTTACCTTTATATATGTTAGGTATGTTGTTGTATGTGTGAAAACCTATCAAAGCAACTGCATAACTACCACCTGGATCCAATTCAATTGGAGGATCGTAGTCTGTTGACAGATGACAACTTCGATCTTTCAACGTGAAGGTTTGCGACATGACTGAAACACAGATACTACCGTTTAAGGCTTTTATTTAAAAAATTTAAACATAAATGACCACAATTATAAGTATTATATTTCTGATACACATCATGATTGTACATTAGAGTAGAGTCTTTAAGGTAACGCTGCAGCTCAACTGGTGGCTTCAAGTTTCCATATGAGTCAAAGTACACGGCTGTGTCACCACGTTTCTTAACTGCAACCCAATGACTGCCAGGTTCCTTGTTTGTTTGCAAATTCATGATAAGTGATTCATTCTTGCGTGGCCCATTCGATGGCAAAGTATCTCGCATGTATACACCTCTAAAATATGGAATTTTCATTTTACCAGCAAATTTCACAAGGTCTTCATTTGTTAGAGGTCTTGCTGGTAAACATCTTACTCGTTTTTTGGTTTCTGCAAATACAACCCATAACCGCTACGCTGCTTCTTCAGATATAATCCTTTACCAAGTCTCTTATACTTTGGTTTTAATTTCAAACCATTACCTCTCTTACCCATAGCAATAGCCTCCATCGTTTTGTTATGCCGTTCTTCTTCTTCTAGTTTTTGTTTGGCTGATTTGGCATCGTTAACTGCTTTAGCAATGCCTGCAGCACCGCCACCCAGAGCACCTAGCGCTGACAGGCCACCAAAAATTAAAGGTAGTAGTGGAAGGAAGCCTCCGCTTTTAGGTATTGGAATAACTCGCGGTTTCAGCACATTCTTACGCCCACCAATCTGTTTAACAATTGCGTGAGCGATATCAAACACGGCATTCTCTGATGGAATAAGATTTCTGTCTTTTATAACTTCTCCAATCAGACTAAGAATGTTTTTAAAGGGAACTTTTTTCTTCGGTTTTGAGTTGATTACATCAAGACCCATACCAAGCTTTCTTTTAACTTTCATAGTGTTTGTAACACCCCAAGCAGCTAACTTTTCACCAAAACTTGCGTCCTTTGACTTGACTCTCTCCCAAGCCCGATTCTCCAACACTTCGTCGGCTCGATGCCTATCACTTAACTCTTTTGATTGAGAGTAAGCGATGTCGTGGTCTCGACAAGCACGATCTAAAGGATTGATACCTTGATCACCTCTAGCAAGACGTTCTTTAAGTTTAGTACCCGGGCCACAAAATTGATAACCAGGAACGTGCAGCTCAACAGGTAGCTTGTTAATGGCTGTGTTTACAAGACCTTCACCCTGTGACACCAACATTGATACTAACTGTGTGATCCGCTTACATGTCTATATTTATATACATACTCGAAAAATATAGTTTAGTTCCAGTCAAGATGCACACCATCAAACACGCTTCTGTCTTACCTATTACAAATATAGACGATGTTGTTGATACAGCAGAACAACAACTAAGGCATGGTCCTCTCTTCCCAAACACAGTTAGAGGTATCATATGTGGTCCTAGTGGGTGTGGTAAAACAAATGTTATGTTAAGTTTATTGTTTGAACCGAACGGTTTAAAGTTTGATAACGTGTATGTGTATTCAAAGTCTCTGTATCAACCTAAATATAAGATGTTACAAAGGGTGTTGGATGCTACAAAAAGTGTTGGTTATTATCCATATAGTGAAAACGATGAAATATTAGATCCAGCAGAAGCCCAGGACAACTCGGTGTTTATATTCGATGATGTGGCTTGTGACAAACAAGATAAAATGAGAGCATACTTTAGTATGGGGAGACATAAGAATATTGATTCATTCTATCTCTGTCAAACATATACTCGAATACCCAAACATCTGATACGTGATAACGCTAACGTTTTGATTCTCTTTAAACAAGATGAAACGAACTTAAAACACATCTATGACGATCATGTGACCACTGATATGGACTTTAAACAATTTAAAAATATATGTTGTCAATGCTGGAATGGTAATAAGTATGGTGTGTTGGTGATTGTAAAAGAAAACGAAGTCCACAGAGGGAGATATAGAAAAGGATTCGATAGCTACATATTAATCTAATGGTCTACAACCAACAACAACAAAGAGATGTCTAGCAGGACAACCAACCAGCTAACAAGACAGACAACCTGTCTAAAACAACCTGTCTAAAACAACCTGTCTAAAACAACTTGTCTAAAACAACTTGTCTAAAACAACCTGTCTAAAACAACTTGTCTAAAACAACCTGTCTAAAACAACTTGTCCAAAACAACTTGTCTAAAACAACTTGTCTAAAACAACCTGTCTAAAACAACCTGTCTAACAACCTGTCTAACAACCGGGTCTACCTGTTGTGTTAGATACCTAACACTAGATAGGCAGACATACAACCAATTCAAAGCTAGTACACCTTAAACCACCGAACTGTTTGCATCTCTTAACACGAAACAAATAACTTTAGCAAGATGGAGGTGATGAGTAACCAAGAGAGAAAAATTAAGAAAAAGATTTTACAACTTGCTGAAAACATTCGAAAAAAACATTTAATGCTTAAGCTTGGTAGAGCTGAGAATGATGAAGCCCTGCAGCGTTTATATAAACCACTTGTTGACCCACTGAGTGAAATATCTAAAAATACATCAACGCTTAAACTGCAGTCACCAGCTGAACAAATCAAAGAAGAAGCGGTACCAGAAAAGAAACCCAAAGTTGAGTTCCTTAAAGACCATGAAGTTTTTGAAGCCGAACCAGAAGTAGAGACAAGTTTTGATGAGGATATCCCAACATTTGAAGAGCTTGAGGCAGATCTACAAACTGTCACAAACAACCCAGCATATCAAGAATTTTTGGAGCAATATCCTGAACGAGTTCGATATTATGTAGACAAGTATTTTACTGAACCACCGAGGCTTGCTACTATTGATCAAACGTATGGTGCTCGCTACGCTAAAGATACTGGTAGTTGGAGTCTTGGCAATAAACACTTGGACTTTACTGATAATGACATTCGACTAGGTCAAAGGAGATATCCGCAAACACAAGGTCTGCTAGAATTGATATTTATGAAAACACCTAGAGGGTATACCTATGACGATCTTCAACACTATAGAGATATTCTAGAAGCAACTAGTGTTCATAAAATGAACTACGATCCCAACGCACGAACCAAGGGTTGTTCCTCGGAAAAGTATCTGACTCTAATAAAACCAGTTATAAACCCAAGAGGACGAAGATCCTCAACTCCTCAAGGTTTTGGTTACGACACACATCATAACGCAGAACAAAAAACTGAACCTAGAGCTCAGAATGTAAGCAGCAACACTAACAACTATATGCTACAAAATAACAAACAAATAGAATATGTCTATTGGGATGACATAAATGAGCTGGTTGATAGACTTAGACTTTTAGTAGCTTCCCAAGCTGCTGGTAATAATGCTCATAACAATGAAATTCAGTCAATCATTGAAGAACTGAAGGAGGTTGGTGTTATCGCCTAATATACCTACATATATCACAGATATACCTACCTTAGTGCTTAGTATAAAAATGTCTATCGATAAGTTCGGACGTTCCCAATCCAATAAAGGTTCTAAGTTTAAAATTATTGAAAGAGAGATTTTCCCAAGAACTGATAGTGGTGATTTTGATTTGCAAAGCCATAGATTGTGTAACATCGCTGATCCAGTCGATGCAACAGATGGTGTAAATAAAAAATTTGTTGATGTATGGATAGACGACTATCAGAAGAACAAAGATGAGGTAAAACAAAGAATCATTGCCATACTACTTGAAGCTGTACACAAACCTGAGTTGGAAGATTTAAAAAACGAATTTGAAAATAAATTGAAAATTTTAGCTAAGAACATAACTACTCAAGTTTTAAAAGATATTGATGTGTTAAAGAATAAGAAGCTAAAGAATAAGCTGGGAGAAATAGACAGCAAACTAAAAGATTTACATGATAAGTGGATACTTTTAAATCCAACATCGCCATGAGACGCAAAACTGTTGAACCATCTAATACCAAAAAACAAATTATTGATGAGTTATATAAACCAGCAAGAATCAATTTTAAACGTAGACGTACAATAATCAAAGGTTTAAATGATTTATGGCAGATTGATTTAGCAGAATTTACAGACTACTACAAAGCAAACTCTGGTTACAAGTATATTTTAGTGGTTATTAATTGTTTTTCAAAGTATGTGTGGACTCGCCCTCTTAAATCTAAAACTGCTGAAGAGGTGACTAAAGCTATGGCTGATATTTTATCTACTAGTACAGCACCCTCTAACATCCAGTCTGATCTTGGTCGCGAGTTCTATAACTCAAAATTTAACGCCTTAATGAAAAAATATAACATCAATCACTACAGCACTTATAGTGTGAAGAAGGCTGCAATGGTGGAAAGAGTCATACGTACCTTGAAAGAGAAGATATATAAAAATTTCAACTTGATTGGCTCCTACAAGTGGGTTAATACACTACCTGATGTCACTGCTACTTACAACGCTACTGTTCATCGAACAACTGGTGTAAAACCTCAAGATGTTAACAAGAAAAATGAAAAAGCTATTCTGAAACAAGTTTACTCAAATCTGAAAGTGTTTAACAAAAATAAATTTAAAGTGGGTGATGTTGTACGTATAAGTAAAGCAAAAGCTCACTTTGAAAAGGGGTATACACCTCGCTGGTCAACAGAATTATTCAAGATTGTTAGTATTCATTTCACAAATCCAGTAACATACTTTCTTGAAGATATGCAGGGGAAACCAATCAGTGGAGGGTTTTACGAGGAAGAACTACAAACGACTAAACAAACAGACATCTATCTGGTTGAACGCATCTTGAGGAAGAAAGGCAAGCAGCTCTATGTAAAATGGCTGGGTTTTGATAAATCTCAGAATTCTTGGATAAATTCAGATGATGTTAAATAAGCTTATATATTTAATGTATTAATGTACTTAGAATAAAATAAAAGTCTTTATTAAAATAATGTTATTTTATTTTTTCATCTGGTTACATACAATTAAGCTAAGTGAACAATTACAATTTATGTCGTAAATCAATAATATCCTGAATAAACTTCTCCTGAGGTACATCTGCTATCTGTAGATCGTTTCTCTTCGCCTTGAGGTATTCGACTTCGGTCTTTATTCTGTTAAAGAGATTTACAGAATTTGGATCATACAACATGTTTAAAACTACTTCGGAATCAGGGTGTTTATTTTTAAAGTTCTTGACAGCTCTTTTAAAACTTTTCTTCTGAGTCCTTACAGCATGATATGGATAGGTAGCATCCTTCTCATTTCTTGAAAGCAAACCAAAAACACAAAGTTTTCCAGGGTTGCTTGGTTTTGGAGATATATCTTCTAAATGTTCTGTGATTTTAGCATTTGTTTCTCGCATACGCTGCACTTCATCATCTATCTCCATTAATTTCACTTCAATTTCTTTGAGGTTATCCTTGTATTTTTGATTAAATTCACTTACGAAAAAATCAAAAATAATTTGGTTGCACTTTTCATAGAAACTATTGGATATCCAACAAGCCAAATTTAATATTAAATCTTTACAGACATATGTACCAGATATCAAGTTGTTTTCAGCTTGTCTTCCACCAAAGTCCACCAAGTATGTAGCGGTTGTAGGTGTTAGTTGAGATGTTGCTTCCGACGCTTCTAGGGGGCCAGTATTCCGGCTCCCTGGAGATGAGTCTAAGTGGGCTCCTTTGGTTGAAATATTTAGGGTATCGGTATTCCGGCTACCTAACTGTTTCTTTAGCCGACCGTTGTAATAGACAATCAACTCTTTAGTTTTCTTATTTTCCAGCCAATGTCTGAATCTTTTCTCACCATCTTTACACAGCTTAGTCGCATTAAAATAACCAGTGTTCTTATCGATAATTAGTTGAAAGTCTCCAAATAAACCATACCAGAAGTTATCTTTGATTTGCTGGTAACACACATCACTTAATGTAGCCATTTTAAACACACTACTGAGCACTTGGATACGTTAGAGTTAACTGAAGCACGTCTTACCTCTACGATAACTAAATTTTGAATGAGTTTAACAGTGTGTAGTGAACAATTTATAGATGTTGATACCACTATCGTTTGAAGCTGTATTTATTAATATTTATTTCCAACCACATTAACTGTTCCAACATCCATCCGCTTTCAGCTTCTGCAAACTCCAAAGCTTTTGTGTAAATTTCGTCGATGAATTCTTGATATATACTTTCAAAATTAGTTGACACTGTAACATTTTTATTTTTAGTATTAAATGACTTCATTTCTTTTTTATTTCGACTTTGGAGTACATACAAACCAAACAATTCTAAATTCATTTTAATTTCATTATGCTTAGCTAAAGCAGCTTCCATCAGATGAAACACTTTATGTCTTATTGTTTCCATAAACTGTTTAATATCAATACCTTTTTCGTATATACGATAGGTAGCCATTCTGTTTTTAAAAGCTTGAGTTAACATCTGCACTTGTTCAACTTGCCATGGTTCACATACTTTTGATTTATGAATTTCACTACGTAAATGCCCAGAGAAAGCACTCTTTTTCACTTGTAACGAGCACGATTCACAGTATCTCATCTTAACTATAGGTGCTTAACTAATGAATAAAAACACAAATCTTCAGCTTATATATCTTTATTAACAAAAATGTTTACGATAGATACCTTTAAGTATAGTGTTATATTTAAAACAAAAGTACATCAGCATAAATATAGCAAGACATATAAGAAAACCAGTTGACATAAACATAGAAATATACTTTGAAGTGAACAGATAAGAATCGGTTAATATGAGAGTTCTCCAATCAGATGTCTCATTACGGGTACCATTATCAAACAAGAACATAAGTTTATAGCGCACCATATCACTCCTAATTTTGGACATGTTATATGTTGAAACTTCAATCACCTCATCGTTGTGTAGATGTGTTCTTGAAAGTCCAGACCATTTCATGCAGCCGTCGCTGTCGAAACAGATTCGCACTTCTTTCACATTTGGTGGTTTGTAGATATAAAATACATTTTGACATAGTGCTGTCAGGATGATAAAACTTGCTTTAAAATGGCCCATTGTATATCGTATGTATTTCTTTAAAACGCTTAAGTATTTGTTTCTCTGCAAAGTGTAAACACTCTAACATGCAAACTCGGAATGATGGGTCCTGATCTTTCAACATAATATTTATAAGCTTTACTATTTCATCGTCACGTGGTAGCTCCTTCTTATTAACACATTTGAGAACATCTGCGACACAATAGAGGAAATCACTAAGCCGAATATCAAAGTTAAAATTAGTTAGAAACTTCACCTTTTCGTTGATGATTTCAACCAGATCTAGTAGTTGTTGAACCGCATCTTCGGTTAAATAAAAAGTAGTAGAATCATCTGAGATTGATATACCTTTACTGTCTAAAATTTTAATAGGTTTGACAGTACATACTCCAATATTTTCAGGTTCAATCGTATTACCTTTGGTAAAGTATTCTTTAGCTGCTTTTGTTAGTGTTGAAATAAAATAGTCCCACTCCCAGGAGCCAGATGAGATTGTTATATTTGGATTTGGCGGATATGGACTATTATTTACAATCTTAATTATTGGAATCAATCCAGCAGCGTTTGATATACCAATTGCAACACTTAGAGAGGGGTTAACAGTATACCTTGTTTCCAACAGCATTCTACTTTCTTGCTTAATCTCAATAATATTCTGGCGCATAGCTGCATCAACTTGACCCCAATACCAATTTTCACAAACACTGTTATTAGCAGGTCTGAAGGACTCAGGTCCATCGTTAACATCGATACCATACATATTGAACAGAACAAGTACACTACTATAACTACTAAGAATAACTACTACGAGCAAATTGCAGACTGATGTGTTTGCATGCCACTCGGTGGTTTTATAATTATATCCCCACCTTTGTTTAAAATTCTGGAGTTTTTTCTATTTCATATGACTTTAAGGCCATTCAACGGAAATAAAACCACAAACAGGAAATATGAACTGCTCACAAGGTTATTTCAACAGCTGCAAGGAAACTATGTTGGCTAACAAGGTTAATTTCGGGAAATGCTAAATATAGTCATAGTTGGAAGCGATATCGCTGTTACCACTAGAGGTATTGTTGCCAGCTCTACTTTCAACAGATTCTTTAAATCGAACCGATTCCAATAAGACTTAAGAATATAAATTTCTTATTGTACACATGTACATATGTTAAATTTGGATTCTGCTTACCTAGACGAGCGATATGACACCAAACACGTAGGACTTTAATGCACAAATAACAAATTACGTGTACGCATGCGCTAGCCGCCATGTTTAACTGGTGACTCCTCGTTTGCTTAATACAGGTTAGTTGGCTTTTGATTACGTCATCTCAGGTTAGTTCGCTACTTGTTCGGGTTAAATACGAAGTCAGGTGGTGGAGGTGCTCGGGTCTGGTCGGGGGACCGTCGGGTCCACCACCTTGTGCTCGGGTTAGGTCGGGGGTCGTCGGGTCTGGTCAGTTCCACCACCTCCACCTCCACCACCGGTGGTGTGTGGTGTGTGGTGGTTCCAGAAGGAACCATCTATACCTACTTACGCGTTAATTAGTCAAGACGAAATACAATCAGCACATTGGTCTCATGCACAAGTCACACTTTTCACGTGTTGTATTTGGACTACCGACATACTTAATTCATTGGTCATAGTAAGTGATAAACTAAGTCACAATAAATATACTGTGCATCTCTTCCTGCAAAAAATATTTGAGTACATCAAGTCAGTCTCTGATAACATTACATATTTGTATATCTTCAGCGAGAATTGCGCCGCTCAATTTAAGAATCGATATGTAATGGCAAGTATGAATTCACTCAAAGCAGAATATGGATTCGATCACCTCGAATGGAACTTTTTCGCTGCCTCACACGGAAAAGGTGCCGTTGATGGAATTGGTGGAAGTGTCAAAAGATCAGTGTGGATCGCGGTAAAGTCTAGGAAAGCCATCGTTAACAGTGCCCTCGAATTCTATAATTTAGCACGCAGTCTCTCTAAGAACATCATCTTTAAATTTGTAGCAAAGGAAGAAGCTAAAGAAAAGATAGCCATGCTAGATGATCAATGGGAAGGGCTGAAAAATATACCAGGTATTCAATCCAAACATTTCTTCCAATCTGAAGAGGCTCATAACATTTCTGTGGCGCGCACCTCACTGTCTCATTTTAAATGCACATTGGTTTTGAAGCCGCCAAAACCCACCGCTAATACAGATAGTGATTGGGCTGATGACGATTTGGAACCTCTTACAAATCACAAATTACGAAAAATAATTTCGGGTCCTGATATATCTGTTCCTTCAGTTTCGGATCAGAGCAAATCTTTATTGCCACTTAAAAAGAAATTGCGCGTTTCTGATGTTTACAGTGATTTAGACACTGATTCAGACAATGAATTTATAAATGACGAAACTCCATCAACGTCTCTTCAAGCTTCAAAATTATCACCAGAAGCATGTCCTGAAACTGCTACTGTCCAAGCTACTGTCTTACCGAAAAATATTTGCGCTGGTGTGTATGTGCTCATACAATTGCTCTGCAAAACCGGCAAAAAAAACTCAATATCGTTATGTGGGGTTGTGTCAGAGTGATATGGATGAAGATGGAGAAGTTAGAGTACAATTTATGACGACGGTTGATGGCAAACGATTTACAGAAATCCTTAATGACATAGCAGACGTGCAATTTGATGATATTATCGCGAAGTTGGAAGCGCCAAAGAAAAAGACTGATGGAAATAATATGTTGATAGAATTTTCGGCAATTATTGACGTATTTCAAAAGAAATAATTAATATAAGCCACAAAAGAAGTATTATTGTTAGTAATAAGTATGGTTTGATCTCTTATTTTGTTCCTATTTAAGTAAAATTGATGTTTATGTTCACTTAAATTAGACTGGTTGCACCCGCGATAATTTGGTGTTGCACCCACGATTATTAAAAAAATTAATCATTCATTGCTTATTTTTGTTTTGTTTAGAGTTTTTATTTTATGTTCTTTGTTACTTTAATACATTTCAAAATATTAAGGCATAACATATTAAATGGATTAGAATTAACAGATTTATGTGTTTTTTGTTTGTGATCTGGAAAGGTTGTGCCAAATTTGTTGCACCCGGGATGGCAATTTGAACCTTTCTCCTGGCTTTTAAAATATCATATTAAAATTTGTTAATTAATATAAAGTAAACATATTAAAATGTAGTCTTTTAAAGACTAATTTAATTAAAAATGTTTTTTTTTTATTTAATTAGGTTAAACTAAAACAGGCGTCTAAATGTTGCACCCGCGATAATAGAATGACCCAGTTTGTACTGAAAAGGTTCAGAAGCACACGTTCTTGCCCCTGAACCACCGAGGATATTAACATTTTTGTGAAATGGTGGTAATTAATAATAAATGTTTAGTAAGTTATTGTAAATAAAAGTTGTCGAATTTTTGTGAAAAATATAATATAGTGTAACATTACTGAAAGCGATTTCGGCCAAAAAAATGGTTCATTTTTGTAAAAGAAATTTCATAAGAAATTTTTTCTACTTGGGTTATAAAGTTGTTTGTCAATAATTATATCTTGACAGGTGTGTAAATAGCTTGAAGAGGTTCGATGGCCAGGAAAGTTGGACCAGTTTTTTCTGGAACTTTTTAAGTTAATTTTTGGAAAGTGTTTGTATTTTTGTAAAAACAAAGCTATTTTAATGAAATGTGGTACGTTGTTACTACTATATAGGTTATAATGCCTGTCAAATGTCCGTTTAAAAACAATACATATTTGACATTAAAAACATTATTACGAAAATTCGCTACCATAACGCATTTGCTGCGTCCAGACTTTTTTTTAAGAAATTTACATTTTCAGTCACCCAAATATAGGCTTGTTATATATCGCTAAAAAGCTCTATTTATTGACGTATACATTCCAATATGGCGGCTATAATTAATAACATAGTTGGCTATAGTTGCAAAAAAAAACGAATCAGTGCCTTCCTTTTGCAAGTGGTTTGGATAAATTCGTTAGCCAGGAAAATCGGCCCAGGTTTTTCCAGGAAATGTTGTGTTTTCTTTGGGAAAAAATGTATATCTCCGGAAATAATAAAGTAATGGAACCAGATTTGGTACGCGTATTTGTATTATAAAGAGTATGTACCAAAATTTAGGTGTCTAAGTTTAAAGACAAGAAAGTTATGGTCAGTTAAAAAAAACAGTTGGAGTTTTCCTCAAAACGTCAAAGTCGCAATTTGAAATGTCGAAATTGGCAATATTCAGGCAAATAACCTGAAACAAATACGGATTATGAAAAAAAAATGTTGCATGACGAGTGTTCTCCGAACCCTTGAGTTTCAGCTTCAATCGCCGTTGCCCTTCATTTTCTAAAATATTTACGGAAAATTCTTTTCAAATAGACCATTGCTCTGATGCTTTGGCTGTAGGTTTAGTTAAGTTTATGGTTTAACATTTTATAATTTTCAGCTAATTTTCTTAGAACAAATTCGTTAATGAGGAGACCGCGACTTTTGAATTTTAAAAATATTTCTTCAAATGAGCGCAAACTAAGCCCCCTAGAATCCATATCCGGGTTTACTTCAGTTTTTATCTGTTTGCATATATTCAAGGTGACGCATTTATACGGTAGAGCGGTAATATACGGTAATATATATATATATATATATATATATATATATATATATATATATATATATATATATATATATATATATATATATATATATATATATATATATATATATATATATATATATATGTATGTATGTATGTATCACACCGATAACTCAAAAAATAATGGGCCGATTTTGATTAAATTTGGTGAATACCTTCCTTTTGCAAATGGCTTGGATAAGTTCGTTAGTCAGGAAAATCGGCCCGGTTTTCCCGGAAATTTTTGAGTTTTCTTTCAAAAAAAAAATTATATCTCAGGAATTAACAAAGTAAGGGCAACCAAATTTGGGAAGCTGATTTACGTCGTTATACGTGACCTACTTACCAAAAATTAGCTGTGTAGGTCGAAAGACAAAAAGTTATGGGCATTTAAAGAAATATAAATTGGGGTTTTCCTCAAAACGTCAAACTGACAATTTAAAACGTCAAAATTCGCAACATTTAACCAAAGAACTTGAATCTAATACGGGCTATGGAATGAAAATGTCTCAAGAAGAATGTTTTACAAACCCTGAAGTCTTAGTTTCAACCGTCATTGTCCTTCATTTTACTCAAATATTTCCAGAAAATTCATTTCAAATAGACCTATTCTCTAATGCTTAGCTATAGAGTTTATCGTTTAATGCTATATAATTTTTGTCGAATTTTCATAAAAAATCAATAAAGCTCAATATATCCGTTATTATATAAGATATGAAAAAATATTGTATACATTAATTATAGGGTGTCTTGAGCTACATCTTAAAAAATTATTTCTACAATCACAGGTGGCCCATAAGTCGTTGCTGATACAAATATTATTATTTTTTACTCGAAAACGCCTTATGTTTTTGCATTTTCCATCGAAATATAATGCATGTTTGTAAGTTAAGAAATTCTGGACGCAGCAAGTGCGTTATGATAGCGAATTTTGATTAAATGCCTCATATTTGAAATGCTCAATTTGCTATTAACCTATAAGGTTGACCAAGAAACGGATTTTTTCGGTTACACTTTAAGTTTACTTTCGGAAATTTCTGTACGTTTTCAAACAATAAAGTTATTTTGATGAAACATTGCACATTGTTTTTACTATATAGGTTATACTGGTAGTCAAATTTGATGCCTGCTTTCTGAAAAAACAACACACATATATGCTATTAAAAACATTTTTATGAAAATTCACTACCATAACGCACTTGCTGCGTCTCGAAGTTTTTTTATCTTCAAGAGATAACATATTTCAAAGCAACTTGATCGGTTACTTTATTAAGTTGTCACACCTCGTATACGCATGATGAGACAGAATCTGATTAGCATTTGGTAGGCTAGTCGTATATTATTTGGACAAATAATTCCAAATAATTGAGAAATACGTACAAGGTTGCCTTTAGCTAATTTTCTCTACAAACTGTTGAGAACGCGTTAAAAGGTTACACAAAGATCGTTCACCGCATATAAGTTGCACCAGCAGGATAAGACAATTTTTTTCATAAGTAAATTTTTCGATAGAAAAGTTATTTTTGTTGCTTAGGCGTCTGAAAATTTAAACGATTGATTCCTTGTAGCCAGTAACCTTTTACATCCGCCCATATCATTTCGATGGCACTTAGTTCGGAAAAATCTGACCGTTTTTTTTTAACGTCGGTCTATTTCCGCAACTATGGCCAATCACTGACGCCAGGGAGCAGTTTCACCTCAATATCTTGGAAATTTTTCCGAAACTCTGCGTAAGGAGGGTAGGGTACCCAACATCGCATGGACACGGGACCGACGGCTTTACGCCCCCTCTGAGAGGCGCAACATGCAGACATTCAACTTGCTCAAATACAATGCAAGAGCCTCGGTTGATGTTAAGGTTACAGTATGTACTGAAAAAAATGAAAGTAGAACGCGGGGATCGAACCCATCTGTTATTGTGTCACTGGTTTTGTCAAGAGTTAGCGCCAATTTTTATCAATCCGCATTTCATGATCAGAATTACTTTTGTGTTTGCACAACGTAAGAAACAATTGTTATGCTGAGGTGTTTATGTTAACTATTTGAGTTAGATAATTTTATTGTCGTCCATTTCTTAATGTAAAATGTCAAAAGGTAATTTCACTGATTTCATATAGACAAAAAAGACGCGAAACCTAAAAGACAAACAAATTAACAGTCATGCTTCATTGCCGTACAGGGAAATAATTTTAGATTGCATTAAAAATATATAGGGAAGTTGCAACTTTTCCATATCTTGAGCCGAATTCGACTTCCGCTGGTAATCAATTCCCACTACCTAAAAATATTGTTGATGATGCATTAGTAATATCATCATTTATGTCTTTAATATTACCATCCATACCTCCAGTGGACTCAAAGCTTGACACAGTGTTTTGATAAAACAACAATAAAAATAATACCAATTTTTCTAACAGCTCGTTTTTGAAATTTCAGATGTAATTCTGCAGAACAACCAACTAAAAGAAAAAGGGTGTGAAATTTCTGGTTCGGAGTGGTTCCATCAAGCAAGACAGCGGAAACAGAGAAATGACAAAAAGCATATTTCACTAAAGAAATGGAAATTAACTTTTAATTTATATAGACATTATGGGATCATTGTTGTTTCTATGTTTACAAATTCCAGCAAGTTTATGCATATGTTTTAAATTCATTTTTATTTTTAGATTTGTATTATGAGAATTTTGTTTTTTTATTTTGTGTTTACTGAAAAAAATATTGTTTTGTGGCCCATAAAATACATGTTAACATTTTTTAGAAGTTTGCATTTACCTACATCTTTGGAATTCATTTTTAGTTTTATATTTATATTATGAGACTTTGTTTTTTCTATAAATTTAGGGTTAGTTGGAAAATGTATTGTTTTGTGATGCATTAAATCTATGTTAAATTTTTTAGAAGCTTATATTTATGTATATATTTAGAATTTATTTTTGTTGTTATACTGCTCTGTCTCATGTCTAGGCTGTCCGTAGATCAGTTGTCTTTTGCGGTCCAGAGCTTTACACTCGCACAAGATGTGCTGGGCTGATTCGTCCCCCTCGCCGTAGAGTCTGCATGCCAGGTCCCCCTCGAACCACCCGTTTTATGCAGGTGCGTCTTGACGGCCATGTGTCCCGTCAAGAGTCCTTTTATGTTTCTAAGCTGTCCTCTGCTAAGATTTAGCAGCTCCACAGCTCTCTTTGAACTGGGATCCTACATTACTGACTTCCTATGTCTGTGCCCTGAACAGTTTTCCCAGTACACCTTGTGTTCGTTTCTGATCCAGGACTTAATGGATCCCCTGGCAGTGCTCTGTCACGCCCAGGACCGGTTCTGGTCCCATAAATAGTTGCTGACCCTCGCTTCGCGAAACTGTCAGCTTTTTCATTGCTCTTGACCCCCGAGTCACCCGGGATCCAAATGAGGGTGACCTCATTCTGCCCAGCCAGGTCGCTCGTCTCGTCTCGGCATTCACTTACCAGTCGGGAAGTTACCCCGTAGGCTACTTAGGGCCTTAAGGGCTGCCTGCTGTCTGTGGCTATAGGGATCCGTTTGTTGGTGTAGCCCCTCCTCTTGTTCTCTCGCACGCAGTGCAGGATAGCGTACATTTCGACCTGAAAGACCGTTGCATGAGCTCCGAGAGAAATATTGTGACTTACCCTCGCTCCTTCCGAATAAACGCCTTCCCCCGTCGCACGCTCCCTGGCGGCTCCGTCCGTGAACCAGACGAGCGCGTCTCGTGGTAGGCCCCGCGTCACCACCCGCCATGCCACGCGGTCGGGGATTTTCACTGTAACATTGTTTTCCCCGCATATTCGCGGGCTCGCGAAGTCTGACCTCATGCGTAAAGGAGCCCAAGCTTGAAATGAGGTCATTTCAAGCGTGGGCTCCTTCATGATGTCTTGAATTTTGCAGTGGCCCCTGCAACCTGGGTTAATCTACAGTCTATCATGGCCTTCCCCATGATAACTAAGTGTAGGGGCGACAGACCCAGCAGCACCTCAATGGAGGCTGTTGGGGTTGAAGACATGGCCCCTGTGATGCCCAGGCAAGCCATCCTTTGGATCTTGCCTAGTTTTTGTTTGGCACTGGATTGTGTCACTTTAGGCCACCAGACCAGTGCCGCGTATGTTAACGATGGTCTGACCACCCTTGTGTACAGCCAGTGGACCATATAGGTCTTAGTCCCCACGTTTTTACATACAGCCGGCTATAATGTTATGGTTACAAAATTTATTGCAAAAATTAACAGTAATTGTTGATGAACTTTGCTACAACACGCTAAAAAATTAATAAGTAGTCGCGTTTCATTCTTGGCAATGACAAAGCAAGCAAAAACAATTTCAATAAGTACACTTGAAGAACTCAAATCACCAGAACACATCTTTTTAAAGACCTGACGATCGTTTCACTAATAAAGTTATCATCATCGGAGGATGAAAAATTCTAACTACTTTCTACTAAAACACCACCTTTCATACTAAGTCTTAGGTAAATAACGATACCGAGACGGAGATTAAATCGCAGGCAAATTTTCTGTGTATTGTATATTAATTGCCGTACGAGGTTTTTGAACTTCCTTTATCACTTTACCTGGCAGGTTTCGGAATGTTTATCTGCTTCAAAGACGGAGCGCAAACAGGGCACTGCAAAGAACTACTGTTTTTTGTTACCCTAGAAATATAAATACTTTGGTACGCATCAAACTTCGGTGGCTGTCTAATATTTTTGATAAGTTGCAGATATTCTTTAACAATGTGGTGGTTATTATCCCAAATATGCCAGGCATGACTTGTCTACACTATCATATCTCAAATGTGCCAGATGTTGACGAAATCTAGTATCAATGGTTCTCTTAGTCTTACCTAGTGGCCTGCGGTCCATGGAAGCATTGCTTCCCTTAAAATAACGACCACATACCTACTTAAAAATATTTTGTATTAAGCCACATTATTTAAAATCCATTTTGTATTTTGAATATTAAATTTCAAATTCTAAAACTAATTTATCTATTAGAATTTGTAATTCGCAAGCTCACAAATAATTATTTATTATGCATCATACTGCACTTGTATATTGGCAAGGACGTCGTCCCAGTAAACCGACCGCCAACCAACAGCATGAACCTGATACTACGAGAGTAGATGCAATGACTTCAGTTAAATACACGTAGCCAGCAGGCCACATAATGAGAAACCCTTGCTCGATGCTCGACGCAATGTACGTGTATTTCAACATGTAGAACGTGTTGGAAGACCCGATGCACGTACAACGTGGATGTCTCTGATTATTTCGTAGAAATAAGCAGTTGACTAAGTTAAATACATTGGCATTTTATGATTATCAATATGGCTGCAACTACATCAGCTTTTAACAGCGGCGTCGGTGGGGGTGGGAATTTACAAACTTTACAAATAAGTGATAATAATAACTGTGATTGTGTCGTGTGTTTTTTGATAACCAAAGGATTTTCAGCTTTATCGTTTGCTGAAAAACTTGCTATTATTAATAAAGGTAGGCCGAAACCTACTCTAAAAAATTTAAATACAAGAATTAAAACATGTATTCGACATTTCAACGCGGAAAAAACGTATAAATAATATGAATGGTTAACAGGAATAAACTGTTTTGTTGGCCTGGTAGTCTATTTGTGACTGAAAAGGGGGTGTGGAATAAAAGTGGGTTTTCCGACTTGAATAATCTACATAAAGTAGTAAAAAGACATGTTATGTCTAAAGCGCATTTACAGACCATTTTAAAATTAAGTGTCTTTGAAACAAACGCGAATTGAACACGCCGTTGACAAGCAGATAGAAATTAGTCATCGCCAACACAATGAACTGGTTGATAAAAACAGAAACATATTAAAAAGATTTATTGATGTTGTGTGTTTTCTTGGTCAGCATGAAATGAGGTTCAGGGGTCATGACGAAACAACTACATCTGCAAATAGAGGAAACCTTCAAGACCTAGTTTCTTTAATAGCCAAATACGACATTTGTTTAAAAAATCACTTGGAACAGTCTAACGTTTTTCGCGGGACATCAAATCGCATCCAGAATGACTTACTTGCGGCTGCTGCCACTATTATTTTGAACAGAATTAAATCTGAAATTAAACAGACTCGTTTCATTGCTATTGTTCTAGATGAAACAACCGACGTAACTAATTTAAGTCAACTATCTGTAGTAATACGCTATGTAAAAATGGATGGGAGCAAGAAAGATTTTTATCGTACCGCAAACGCTCTATATAAAATTGTGCTTAATATTATGAAAGATATTGAGAAGACTGATAATAAATTAATTGCCCAAAGCTATGATGGGGCTGCTGTTATAGCCGGACATTTAGGAGGTCTTCAAGCTAAAGTGCGGGAAACGTTTTCCAGTGCTCTATTTGTACACTGTTGTGCTCATAAATTAAATTTAATTTTATCCCATAAATCATATTAAAGAATGTAAGGTGTTTTTGCTACCCTAAGTGAAATGGCTGCTTTTTCTCCAAATCTATGAAGCGCACACAAGCCTTAGACTCAATTGTTAAAAAACTTTTACCCAAAGTAGCTGCAACTCGATGGAACTACAACGGCACACTTGTGTGAACTATATTTGAGCACCGTGAATCATTAATTGAACTTTTTGAAAACATAATAGAAAATAGCAAAAATTGGGATGCAGAAACAATAAATAGTTCTAGAGGATTTTTGGATGGTTTGAAAAGAGACTTTAATTTTAATTTTTTACTTAATATATTTTCGGAAATATTTCCGTTTTCAGATAATATATTTAACATATTGCAATGTAGAACAAATGACATTGGTTTTTGCCTGAAGAAAATTAGTGAATTTAAATCCATTATAATTCAAAAAAGGAATGAATTTGATAAGTTCTGGAAAAAACAATGGAATTAGGAAAAGTGAGCCACGAAGAAAGCGTCTGCGCACTGATAATGTGGGAGACCTTCAAACTTCTTATCGCCGCCTTTTCTACAAACTCATAGATCAAATTCAGCAGCAAATTAACTGCAGATTTGATCATCTCAGTGACCTGAAATTTCTTGAATTGTGTAATTTTGGAGGATTTGTAGGGATACCTTTCCCAGAAGATTCATTCAAATCATTATTCCACCACTATGGACATTATTTTGACAAAGCCTTATTACGATCAGAACTTACAGTCATTTATGAAACCGATGTTATTGACACAAAAACTAACGCGAGTGAACCTTTAACCTTCTTAAAAGAATCAAAATTGGAAAATACATATTCTGAAGCGTTCAAATTATGTGAATTAGTATTAACAATTCCTGCTACTAGTGCGTCTGTAAAACGAAATTGTTCTACATTGAAACGTATCAAGAGTTTTGTTAGGAATTCAACAGGACAGGAAAGACGTTTCCAAATTTCAATTTTGTCAATTGAGAATAACTTCGTCGAGGAAATGTCCCAGAATCCACAGTTTTATGACATTATTAAGGAATTTGCCAAAAACGACAGAAGAATTGAGGTACACTACAAATAGATAAGTTTCTGAAAATTGCTTCCCTTATTTAAAATGTCACCACACGCCCCTGGTCTGATCAACGTATTTAAGATTACAATCTTTACAATCTCATAGATAGCCGACATTTCAGTGGCTTGATCTTTATCTTTCGTATTACCTAACAAATTTCTTAAATTATTTTTTGGCGAAAAAGTTAGCTGCAAATCAAAACATGTGTATGACATTGTAACAAGTGACGGATCGTGGATCTATACGTATGAGCCCGAAAGTAGGCAGCAGTCGACTGTATGGGCCTCCCAAGACGAGCCAAGCTCAACACAATCGAGCTTCAAAGCAAATGGTCGCCTGTTTTTTTCGGAAAAGCTGGCCATGTCTCAGCCATACCCCATACAGCACAAGATATCCTCAGAATGTTCTCACAATGTGAAAACATTCTTTTTTCACAATATTTGTTTCGGAATGTTCTAATAACATTTATGGAATTTCAAAAATATTCTGAGTACATTCATTCAATCACATCCTAAGAAAATTCATTCATCAATATACTGAGAATATTTGAATAGATCATTATTCAGAATATTCGCTCAGAATGT
The DNA here is from genome assembly GCA_964006375.1 of Tillus elongatus. NCBI lineage: Eukaryota > Metazoa > Arthropoda > Insecta > Coleoptera > Cleridae > Tillus > Tillus elongatus. The sequence continues at coordinate 13,614,163 of OZ023262.1, forward strand.
GCTCGAGATGTCCTTATAATATTATATAACTTTAAAATTTTATGAAAAAGATAGATGATGATTGCGATATAGTGGTGAGAATTATAATTGTAACTATTTTGCATGTGTAATTTTGTTACCTGTTCTATGTTAAACACATCCGAAAATTGGATATTTAGGCACTCCCTTCTTTAGGCATAGAGCGCATGTCCATGCCGCCGAAAATGGAAGATGGCAAGATGACCGATAAACGTAAATGGAAATTAATGTCAACAGGAATGGTCTGTGGTCACTGTTGTATAAGGTTATATTCTGACATAATTAATTAAAAATAATAATGTGACGTGAATACGGAGAACAATGTGCAATTGCAAACATAGATCCAGAGTGCAGAGGCAACTAAAACATGGTGTCAGCTTATCAAGAACTAAAAGGCACCCAGTAAAGAAACAAATTTTAAAGCAGTTGACAATAACGAAAGGTTCGTCAATTTTACTTGAGACTGGATCATCTCGGCGATCCTTAAGTAGACGGGTTACGTCATTTCATGGACGGCATTGCCGGACGGTGCTTATTGCTCTAAAGGGCTGCCTGAACTGACCTTCCTGACCTACACTGTAGGTCAGGCTCATCTCACGAGGTAGGTACACCTACATTCAATAATATATAATTAAAAAATTGTGTTATGTTGTAGTAGATAAGACAAATAAGCTGGAAGATGTTCTCGGTTGTTTTCATTAAGCCAAAGACAAATATTAATATGAAAAAGTTTAAATTTTATAAATTCTATCAAAAAGAAAACCAGACCATTCACTCTTTTGTAACGGAACTTAAGAAACAACCTGCAACTTATGAATATCAGTATAATTATAAAAATCCACATGCAGATTGAACGGTCAAAGATAAATTAATTCTGGGCCATTACAACAAACAAGTACAACAGGGATTATTAGGGAAACTGATAATACACTTTCAAAGGTGCAAGAATACTGTAAATCTATATAATTGTCTAATCAACACCTCAGGCTTTTTACTCCTGTGGAAGAAGTTAATGCTGTGAGAAGTATCACTATATAAAGTGCAGAAAATGTGGATCTGAACATATGGTAGGAAGATGTACAATAAAACTTGCAATTTATCAGATACGCAATCACTTTGCCAAAGTATGTCTTCACAACCAGAATATCCAAGCTGTTGGTGACAAACATCGGGCATCGGAATATGGAAATAGCTTTAGAAGTTAAAATCAAGTCTGTGATAGCAGAACAGAAAGCAATCATACAAGGGAAGGGTCAAAAGGTCTGATCGATGACTTTCAGTTGTAGTTTTGTGTAAGTGCAAGTGAGTGTAATTTTGTGGCATGTTCTGTCCAATTTAGTTGTATTCTATAAAGGTGTAAATACTATTGTGTAATGCAATTCCTTTAATGACACACTGAAAGCCTGTAGGGTCAGGAGTCTAGCCAAATTTTACGTTACTTCAGTGGGGTAACTGCAAATATTCATCTCGGAAACTTTGTATTTGGCTATTAAATTTTATGGCAACTCCAAGAACTGTATCTTTCTTTATTTTATTTTTATGTTATTCAAATGTTGTTTTATTAATATTTTATTCAGACATTGCTTTGTATTTGTAATAAGTACATACTTTAACTGAATAAATGTGCAATAGTCGAATTGTTGACTTATTACGTATCTGAACTTGATACTTAGTAAGTGGTGGACGTGCCGCCACCTAGTTGCTGAACCAAGTAGTATGCTGTCACGCCAGCTCCAAATAACACAAAGTGTTAAAAAAATAGACTGGATACAGCTAACTAACAATTTAGAAAATTGTCAGCCCTGGCCCATTTCTACCCCAATATAGGGACAAAGTATGTAAGACTCGATGCATTTTCGCAACAATTAGAACCGTAGACCGGTTTCGCTCTCATTAGAGCTCTTCAGTACGGCATACTAATTGTAGCAAAAATGCACCAAAAATAATACGGCTATCGTATAGCCAGTCTTAAAATACTTAGTAAGTGGTGGACGTGCCGCCACCTAGTTGCGGAACCAAGTAGTATGCTGTCATGCCAGCTCCAAATAACACAAAGTGTTAAAAAAATAGAGACTGGATACAGCTAACTAACAATTTAGAAAATTGTCAGCCCTGGCCCATTTCTACCCCAATATAGGAACAAAGTATGTAAGACTCGATGCATTTTCGCAACAATTAGAACCGTAGACCGGTTTCGCTCTCATTAGAGCTCTTCAGTACGGCATACTAATTGTAGCAAAAATGCACCAAAAATAATACGGCTATCGTATAGCCAGTCTTAAAATACTTAGTAAGTGGTGGACGTGCCGCCACCTAGTTGCGGAACCAAGTAGTATGCTGTCACGCCAGCTCCAAATAACACGAAGTGTTAAAAAAATAGAGACTGGATACAGCTAACTAACAATTTAGAAAATTGGCAGCCCTGGCCCATTTCTACCCCAATATAGGGACAAAGTATGTAAGACTCTATGCATTTTCGCAACAATTAGAACCGTAGACCGGTTTCGCTCTCATTAGAGCTCTTCAGTACGGCATACTAATTGTAGCAAAAATGCACCAAAAATAATACGGCTATCGTATAGCCAGTCTTAAGTCTCTATTTTTTTAACACTTTGTGTTATTTGGAGCTGGTGTGACAGCATACTACTTGGTTCCGCAACTAGGTGGCGGCACGTCCACCACTTACTAAGTATTTTAAGACTGGCTATACGATAGCCGTATTATTTTTGGTGCATTTTTGCTACAATTAGTATGCCGTACTGAAGAGCTCTAATGAGAGCGAAACCGGTCTACGGTTCTAATTGTTGCGAAAATGCATCGAGTCTTATATGAACTTGAGTTTACAGGTGTGTGTAGCCACTGGAACAATATGGTAAGCTACACAAGGGTAAGTGATTAAACTTCAAATTCTAGCATATATGGTTTGTTGGGCTTGCTTATACGCAAATATATAAAGGCCAGTTAAATGGTGCAAAATCAGTAAATGTTGAAGATAAATCAAATATTTCATATCTTTGCATTTTCTTAATTTCTGTATCATTCAAAAAAAATTTACAGGGTGTTTCGCATAAGATCCGACACAGGGCAGGAGCATGTAGGTAAACATAAAATATGGTGATTTAACGCAGCTTACCCCTATACTAAGTTGCACTCCTGAGAAGTTATAGGCCTTCAAAGTGGGGTTTCAAATTTCGTAAAAAAATCAATATCTTTGTAATACTTTAACTTAGAAAAACCAAATTTAATACCCGTTTTGAGTGTACCAAGAGCATTAATCAATGGTAAGTAAAGTGGAATTAGGGCATTTGAAAGGATTGATTAGGGGTGATGCACCGTTAAATTGTCATAATTTTTTAACAGATTGGTGGATTTAAGAAAATATTTCATTTTATGAGGAATTTAACTCTAAAACTTTGTTACTCTTGTTATTTTCAAAAAACTTTGTTGTTTTCAAGAAAAACACGAGTAAGTAAAGAACCATATTTTATCAATCTTACTACAAATCATCGAAAATTAAATATTTGCACTTATGTATAGGTCAAAATTGACAATCAGGAAAAAGTATGAATAAGTATAATTTATTACAAAACAAACAACTCAAACAACAAAAAGAAAAAAATTGCTATCAATAAGTTACAGAAATACTTCAACATGATAATTAAATGGCCATCTATTGAATTTTTGATGATTTTAAGTAACATTGATAATATATGTCTTTAGTTTTTCGGGTTTTTCTTGAAAACGACAAAAGTTTTTTGAAAGTAACAAGAGTAAAAAAGTTTAAGACTTTGCTTCCCCATGAAATGAAATAATTTTTTTTGATCCGCCAATAGGTTAAAAAATTGTTACATTTTATGGGTTCATCACCCTATTGAACCCTTTGAAATGCTTTAATTGAAATCTACTCACCATCGATTAATGCTCTTGGTACACCCAAAACGTGTACTAAATTTGGTTTTTCTAAGTTGAAGTATTACTGAGATATTGATTTTTTTCGAAATTTAAAACCCATTTTGAAGGCCTATAACTTCTTAGGGGTGCAACTTAGTATAGGGGTAAGTTGCGTTAAATCACCATATTTTAGGTTCCCCTAGATGCCCCTGTTCTGTGTCGGTTCGTATGCGAAACACTCTGTATATCTTTTTTAAAAACACATTATTCCCATGAGTATATGTATGAACATTAAGACAAGATTCATTGAATGTTCGTGGAACATTTTTTGAACATACTGGAAGCTCCTAAGAATATTATAAATAGCATTCTAAGAACCTTATTAGTATGACAGAATCTGTCCCATGCTCATGTTCATAGAATGTTCTATGAATATATATTGTACCTTGTGAGGATGTTTGAATATTCTTTCGAAACATTCCTGGTATATTTTTAGAATGTGTCTGTGCGTCTGGGCTCATAAATACCCGACTTTCAGTGGCTTTATCTTTATCTTTCATATTACCTAACAAATTTCTTAAATTATTTTTTGTGGAAAAAGTTAACTGCAAATCAAAACATGTGTATGTCATTGTGACAAGTGACGGATCGTGGATCTATGCGTATGAGCCCGAAAGTAAGCACCAGTCGACTGTATGGGTTTCTAAGACGAGCCAAGCTCACCAAAATAACAAAATCGAGCTTCGTAACAAATGGTCTCCTGTTTTTCTGAGAAGCTGGACATGTCTCAGGCATACCATTGGTGCAACGTAGAACAGTCAGTTTTGAATGGTACACAATCATTTGTTCACCACATGTCTTTGGAGAAATAACATATAAGCGAAATTTAAATAAAAATGCCAATTTATATGCGAGGCAATACGCACTCTTTATATGTTTAAAATGGCTTACCTAACTGCATAGCAATATTTTGTGGTTTAGTTTGATTTTGATTTTTGTTTTGCTTTAATATAACATTGTAAAAAAAGATGTTTAAGTTAACAAATAAACATAGGTACTTAATTGTTATATACAGTGTGACACACTTAAGATGAAAACACGCCTGTATTTTCTTTACTTTTAGAGATGGCGATTTCATTTTTTGTACAGACGTAAAACGTCGTTAGGCTGTTTGAATAGCCTACCCACTTCAAATGTCAGATGTCAACCCAGCCTATGATTTCAGGTATAGGGCCGGTTCTCTATATTTCGCGATGCGTTAGAGATATCAAAAAAAGTTACTTTAAAAAGTTACTTAGAAATCCATTTTAACTGCAGATACAGAGCTTCAAGTCAAAATTCGAATGTTTACTTTTTTGTTAATTTTTAGAGTCATCAGATTTTAACAGGTAGATTGCCATGGAAACAACAAACATCGTCAGCATCAAAAGAAAACAATGGTACATGGTTTATTCAACTCAACTTAAACATAAACTCCAACAAAAGTACAATTCATTTGAATATAAAATTATTAAATGTAGCCTGTTTCAACTAGCCACCTTCAAGCCTGATGCCGTTCTGATCCGTTTAAGACTATTGCTGGCAACTTTTCTTAGTTCTGTTATATTGATTTCACGGCAAGCCTGTCTTATTTTCTCGTAAAGTTCCTCGCAACTTTGGGGCTTTTCTTTGTACACCTTATCCTTAACAGAACCCCAGAAATAGAAGTCTACTGGCGTAATGTCAGGAGACCGATGAGGCTACTGTTCAAAAAAACTATTCCTGCCAATCCATCTTGAGGAAAATGTAGATTTAGCCAATTTCTGACTAACTGAGAGTTGTGAATGGATGCACCATCTAATTGAAAATACATATCTTGTCGCACGTTGACAGGCAAACCATCGATACAGTCCCATAATTCATTATTAAAAAGATGAAGCAATCGATCTGCGTTTAAGGTGGTGTCAAAAAAATAGGACGAATTAGTCTATCCCCTAAAATTCCACACCACGTATTAACTTTTTGTAAATACTGGGCTTTACAATTTATAACCCAATCAGGGTTTTCAGCAGACCAGTATCTGTAATTTTGGGCAGATACTATTCAGCATTCTGTCAGAATGCTGTCAAGCAGCGAAACTAGTCACAGAAAGAACATCTAGAATTCATAAGGACCTCTTGCTCCAGTTAGCTTACGCGCTGGCTACCCCCTTCACCTACACAAACGAAACCGAACAGTGAAGCCAGAGAAGTAGTCTCCCAAGTCTGTATGTGGTAATCTTATTAATTCAATTTTTTCGCTTACACTGAGACGTTCAACACGCATTTTGCTGGTAAACTCACAGTTAATGTCAATTAGACATTTATCGCAATATTCTACAAGATGCTAATTTGTTTCCATGGCAATCTACCTGTTAAAATCTGATGGAAAATTTGGACGCTGTCTAAAAATTTACAAAAAAGTAAAAATTCGAATTTTGACTTGAAACTCTGTATCTGCAATTAGAATTGAATTCTGAATAACTTTTTAAAGTAACTTTTTTGATATCTTTAACGCATCGCGAAATATAGAGAAGAGGCCCTATTCCTGAATTCATAGTAGGCTGGGTTGACATCTGACATTTGAAGTGGGTAGGCTATTCAAACAGCCTAATGATGTTTTACATCTGTACAAAAAATGAAATCGCCGTCTCTAAAAGTAAAGAAAATACAGGCGTGTCTTCATCTTAAGTGTGTCACACCGTATCTAAATATTTATGAAACTCAATCCTGACTCACCCTAATGAAAAGGTCATTTTCTAATAAAAAAATCTATTGATATAACATTTATTATTTTAATTACAAAAATGTGATTTAAAGTGAAGGCATTTATTTTCAAGAAGGTTATCTTTGATGGCATCTACTTTTTCACATTTGATAATGCATAGTTGCACAATTGTTTGAAATGTTATGGTTGAGGACAGAAGGTTAAGTACTTCTTTTTTTATAAATGTATATAGGCAATGAAGAAAAAATCATTCGAGATTGAATATGTGGTCATGCCTTTAAAGTTGTTTGTGTAAAAAAAATATATGTTGAGTTAGATATAAATAAATATACTTATGGATAAATCATTGTCGTTGAAGAAGATATAAATAGTTGTAAGCCTGAATTACAATGCCCACTCAAAGTATGTAGAATGACAGGCAGTTATGTTATTGTGGTAAAAAAATTGAAGAATATCTTTTACTAAATTTTTTCATTAAAACAATTTGATTTAAAGAAAAAACATATTTTCATAAACTTTATATTTTCTTCTAAATTGTTGTATGCAGGGGTTGCATACATGTAGGAGCTGTCGGTCCAACAATACACACTCATTCCTAAAGCTGGGCGTCCAGCAGACCAGGCAAAGTCCCTGAGGCCAATAAGTCTAATGTCCTTCTTGCTAAAAACAATGGAAAGCTGCACGACCCGCACATTAGGGGCGGTGTACTGGAAGCATATCCCCTACACCACGGACAATATGCATACAGAGCAGGAGTCTCAACAGAAACTACACTGCACCACCTGGTGCTGAAACTGGAGAACAGGGAGGTCGTGCTGGGGGCCTTCCTAGACATAGAGGGGGCCTTCAGCAACACCTCATTTGGATCGGTACTAGCAGCTGTTAGGTAGCAGAGAAGAGAGGAGACCTGCTGTAGGTGAATCGGTTCCATGCTCAGGGACAGAACGGTGTTCACCTCACTCGCGGTGTCTGCAGTGGAGCGTTGTCTCCACTGCTCTGGTACCTAGTCGTGAACGGCCTGCTAGGGAGGCTCTCTGGAGGGGGATACGAGGTACAGGACTATGCAGACGACATTGTCATCATAGTCCGAGTAAAGGTTACACAGTCAGTGTAAGAGCACATGCAGACAGCACTGAAAGTGGTGGAAACGTGGACGGTTGGCCAAGAGCTCGGAGTGAGCCCCGAGGAAGCAACCGTCATACCGTTTACGTGGAGGAGGAAGTGGATGAGCCACAGAACTCTCACCCTATATGGTAGAAACATCGCAATGGCCAGGGAGGTCAAATATCTTGGGGTCGCATTGGACTTTTAAGCTAACCTGGAATGGTCACGTTGAAAAAATACTGTGTAAGGCAGTCATGACCTTAGCCGTCACTAGGCGGCTATATGGAAAAACGTGAGGACTAAGGCCTAGTATGGCCCACTGGCTGTACACAAGGGTGGTCAGACCATCGCTAACATACATAGCACTGGTCTGGTGTCCTAAGGTGACACAATCCAGTGCCAAACAAAAACTAGGCAAGATCCAAAGGATGGCTTGCCTAGGTATCACAGGGGCCATGTCTTCAACCCCAACAGCCCCCATGGAGGTGTTGCTGGATCTGCCCCCTACACTTAGTTATCATGTGGGAGGCCAGGCTAGGACTATACAGACTAGCCTGCAATGATAGACTGAAGATCAACCCAGGTTGCAGGGGTCACTGCAAAACTCAGGAGATCGTAAAGGAGCCCATGCTTGAAAGGAGGTCAGACTTAGCGAGCCCGCGGGGAAAACAATGTTACAGTGGAAATCCCCGACAGCGATGCATGGGACGCGCTCGTCTGGTTCACGGACTGAACTCGCGGGGAGCGTGGGACGGGGAAGGCGTTTATTCAGAAGAACCGAGGGTAAGTCACAGTATTTCCCTCGGAGCTCATGCAACGGTCTTGCAAGCCGAAATGTACGCCATCTTACACTACGTGCGGGAGAACAAGAGGGGCTACACCAACAAGCGGATCCTCATAGCCAGACAGTCCTTAAGGCCCTAAGTAGCCCACAGGTAAATTCAAGGCTGGTAAGTGAATGCAGAGACCTGGCTGGGCAGAATGAGGTCACCCTCATCTGGGTGCCGGGTCACTCGGGGGTCAAAGGCAATGAAGGGGCTGACAAGTCTCGCGAAGAGATAATCAGCAGAACTATTTATGGGACCAGAACCGGTCCTGGGCATGACAAAGACCACTGCCAGAGCACCCATTAACTCCTGGGTCCGAAATGAACATAAGGTGTATTGGGAAACTCTCCAGGGCTCAGACATGTTAAGTTAGTAATTGAGGAACCCAGTTTAAAGAGAACTGTGGAGCTGCTAAATCTTAGCAGAGGACAGCTCAGAAACATAACAGGTAGTCAAGAAACACCTGCATAAAATGAGGCGGTTAGAGGGGGACCTGGCATGCAAATTCTGCGGCGAGGGGGAGGAATCATCCCAGCACATCTTCTGCAAGTGTAAAGCTCTGGACTGCAAAATGCAACTGATCTACAGACAGCCTAGACCGGAGACAGAGCAATATAAAACTTAACCTTACCAATTGTTGTGCAGTCTAGTTCAGGGCACAGTGATTTTGGAATGGGTGAAGTGGAAAAAACAAAGGGCAAGCACAATAGGCCAAAGGCTGCGGTACTATCGGGGTGCAAAGACGCGGACGAGCACTAAGGGGAAAAAACTATATGTTTAAATTAAAGTTTTAGTGTTTAGTGTTTCTTTGCTAAAAGCCATATAAATAAAAAATCTCGGGACGCAGCAAGTGCGTTATGGTAGCGAATTTTCTTTAAAATATTTTTAATAGCAAATGTCTTTCTTTGATGAAAGCAGGCATCAAACTTGGTTGCCTATATAGTAGAAACAATGTATCATATTTCATTGAAACAAATTTATTGTTTGAAAATATATAAACATTTTTCAAAAGTCTAGATGCAGCAAATGTGTTATGGAAGTGATTTTCCATAAAAATGTTTTTAATAGCAAATGCGAGCAGGCATCAATCTGATTACCGGTATAGCCTATGTGGTAGAAACAATGTACTATATTTTATCAAAATTACTTATGGTTTGAAAATATACAAAAATTTTCCGAAAATAAACTTAAATGTTGGTTTTCTATCCAACAAGGCTTACGTTAATAGCAAATTGAGTTATTGAAATTTGAAGGATTTAATGAAACTTTGGTAAATTTGCAGATTAGCGCCCGAACGCTTTTCAACAAATTGTTTTCAGAGACATTACTAGGACCTCACCTGCAGGTTTCTGAACAGTTTTTTGAAAAACGTTCGGGAGCTAAACTGCAAATTTACCGAAAATTTGTTACCAAAACGCACTTACTGCGTCCAGATTTTTTTCTTACAAACGCATCATATTTCGATAAAAAATGCAAAAATGCATTAACGAATTTGTTCTACGAAAATTAGTTTTAAAAAATTATACACCCCTACTCACTCCTGGTCCCGTAACTTCCTTGGAGAGTGTGAACAAGAAATTTTTTTTGGGGTTTGTGGATCCAGAGGGGTGGGGGCCTAGGCAGGTTTCTGAAAACAGTTTTTTGAAAAGCGTTCGGGAGCTAAACTGCAAATTTATCGAAAATTCGCAACCAAAACGCACTTACTGCGTCCAGATTTTTTTTAAGATAAACGCAGCATATTTCGATAAAAAATGCAAAAATGCATTAACAAATTTGTTCCACGATAATTAGCTAAAAAAAATTATAGGCCGTTAAACCATAAATTTCACTAAACCTACAAATAAATATCCAAACAGCTACCAAACTTAACTAAACTGACAGCCAAAGCATCAGAGAAAGGGTCTATTTGAAACGGATTTCCTGTAAACGTTTTAGTAAAATGAAGGGCAATGACGGTTGAATCTGAAACTTAAGGGTTTGCAGAACACTCTTCTTACAACATTTTCTTTTCACAAATGGTATTTGTTTTACATTCTTTGCCTAAACATGGCCAATTTTGACGTTTAATATTGCGAGTTTGACGTTTTGAGGAAAACTCCTACATTTATTGCTTTAACTGCCCATAACTTCTTTGTCTTTAAAGCTATGGACTTAAATTTTGGTACAGAGTTCACTCTTTATAATATAAACACGTGTACCAAATCTGGTTGCCCTTACTTTGTTATTTCCGGAGATATGAATTTTTTTATAAAGAAAACACAAAATTTTCCGGGAAAACCTGGTCAGATTTTCCTGGCTAACGAACTTATCCAAACCACTTGCAAAAGGAAGGTACTCTGCAAATTTTATCAAGATCGGTCCATTATTTTTTGAGTTATCGGTCAGATATATATATATATATATATATATATATATATATATATATATATATATATATATATATATATATATATATATATATATATATATATATATATATATATATATATATATATATATATATATATATATGTATATATATATATATATATATATATATATATATATATATAAACACAGATCTCCCCATAAGCGAATTTTTTTTTAAAAAAATCGCTAAAAAAGAAACAAAACAATGAAATAAGAAACAGCTGTTTTATTTCATTTAAACTATAATACAATCAGAATTTTTATTTCAAAGGAATAAACCTGGAACTATGAGTAGCACCAATACCTGGCCTACCATGTTTTACTGGTTTGTATGTAAGAGAAAATTCTCCTAAGTAATGACCTATCAATTCAGGTTTAATTTCAACCTGAGTAAAGGCTTTACCATTGTATACACCAACGATGGATCCTACCATTTCTGGAACAATGATCATGTTCCTAAGGTGTGTCTTTACGATCTCTGGCTTCTCTAGTGGAGGAGCTTCTTTTTTGGCTTTTCGGAGTTTCTTTACCAGAGCCATTGGTTTCCTCTTCAAACCACGGCTGAAACGCCTTCTTGCACGACAATGCATCAACTCCATAAGTTGCTCACTGTAAAAAGAAAGAAAAATGTTGTTATTTATCATTTTGTTGCCCAACATGCTTACACCTAATTAAATGACAAAGAAATTTACAAATGTTATGCATTAGTACTAGTGTTGGGCAGTATCGACACATTTTTGTATCGATACAAATATCGATGCGTAAATAAAGTAGCTAATACTTATTCGATACAAAGTGTTCACTGTTTTACCTGACATAGCCTAACATGAAAGTATAGCGATAATATTAATATATACAGTGTGTCCCAAATTGGGTGGGAATGTATTGCTATGTCCGTTATTATTAGAGATAGGGAGACGGTTAAATTAGCAATGTTTTGTAGAATTTCATGCTCGTTCCAAATATGACTTTTATTTTGCCCTGCCTCTTTTCGTTTTCGAGTTATTTTGAAAAAACCAAAATTTGTCGATTTCTTTTTTCTTCAATATCTAAGTAGGCGTTGATCTGAGATGTCTAAGACTTGCACAATATCTGGACACTTTTTACATAGTAATCTTTTTGTGCTATCCTGAACTTTGGATTGTAATTTGTTTTTGAGCTACAGGTATCAATGTTTGTTTTTATTATGACAGCCATATTGGATTTTTTGCTCATGTGATAGCCTGTGAGATAGTGATGGGTCGTTATTTAACTGTCAGCTATTTTTAAACGGTTACCGAGCCGTAACGGTAACCACCAGTTATGGATTTATAAAAATAGCAGCTTAAAAAATAACGCTTTTTACACTAAACTAGATTTCGGAGTCGTGTCTGTTTCAGTTCTACTGCAACTAGTTCGGCTTCGATGAATAAACATCGGTTTTCATTGGCAACTGTTTATTTAACTATTTAACGGGGTGAATAGTCTTGAGATTGGGAATGCTAAACACGTTATTTATACTGTGTGCTCGCTAACAGCTTTAGGAACGTAGGATTTTCGGTACAATAAAACGGTTTAATTTTAATTTTAACTTTAACCGGTTGTTGATGGGGATACGGCATACGGACACTACTACACAGAGTTATTCTGTTAAACTGAGAAGCTGTTATTTTTGAAACAGTTGAGTTTCCCACTAGTATGTAAAGCCAAATATTTAATAATAAAAAATGTTGGGTGAAAAGATGAATTTCTGTAAAAACGTGTAATTACTTTCACTATAGACAACGCAAAATAGGGTTGTTTCACGTGAAATTAAAGTACTTATTTATTTAAATTTATATACATTACCTAAGAAAACAGTTAACACGTCATTTTCGTTTGTCTGATAATAGTTATCAAATTGATTAAAAAAATATAATGATACAACATTTTTTAATATCTATATACATTTCAATATAAAAAATTAAATGAATATATATATATATATATATATATATATATATATATATATATATATATATATATATATATATATATATATATATATATATACAGGGTGTTTCCAAATTGATGGGAAAAATTTTACAGGTTGATTCTTTGGCGAAAAATAAGGGGTGTCTTTTTATTAAGTTTTTCTTGAAACTCCTTCTCCTCCAAGTTACAGCCCTTTGAAATTTTTGAAACTAATTTTAAAACAACGAATATTAAAATAAGTAAATAAACAATTAATACTATATATCTTCCAATTTTTTTTAAAACTCAAACTCAATTTTTTATACTGTTTCTTTACCGAAATTTTATTAGCTGCGTTATGTTATGGAGTTCTTAGAATCACTCCCTGTGTAGCAATAAAAGTTCTAACGTCTATAACGTCCCAAGGCGTGATAAATAATGATATTTATTGATTCTTGCTGTGGCATTGACATTTACGTAAAGACCCTGATAAAATAAATTTGTGAGAAATGACTAGTTTATAATTCCTAAAACATCTAAGTAAATTCTTATAGAAGACTCCTTTCTGATTTCTAAAAGTTTCACTTCAGAGTGGCAAAATATTTACGACACGCTTATTATAATTTCTTAACCCTTTGTTTCCTTTTCATATCGACAAAATTTGAGATTTATACACTACGTAAAATAACGGGGTAAAAATACAATACATTTATACTAGTGTGCTCGCTATCGCTCACAGCTTTGGGAATGTAGGATACTATCGATCGACTATCCAGTTTAAAATAACTGAAACCGTTATTTTCAGCGGTTATTATTAAATAAGGTTAACGGCTTCAACTGTTAACAGAAAATAACTGTTTTTCCCATCACTACTGTGAGAAGAGCTTTCCAATGATGTACAACATGCTTGAGAAATCTTGTAACTGCACTGAAAATTTTGAGAAAAATCGTGTTGAGGATAATAGGCTATGAAATCCAACACCAAAAAACAAATTACAAAAAAAAAAGTGTTCAAAAAGCAGTAGGCCATGGAGTCTAACAATAGACTTCTACTTTTAACATAATTTTTCGTAATGATTCATGATAAAAAAATATTGTGATTTAATTTACAATACTTAATTAGGTAATAATGCTAGGTAATATTATGTGAAACAGTTTAATAACGAAACCCAGCAATAACAAATAGAAACTTACTGCACAAAACAACACAATTAGAAACAGAACTCGACAAATAATAAAATAGAAACTTAAAAATACACTAAATAGAAAATTGTTCAATATGGCCACCGTTTTGTTGCCTGCAAACTCTGGTGAGGGTGTTTTGGTTAATATGATTTATAGCTTCCGTGATTCTGTTTCGTAATTCATTGATATTTTGTGGTGGATCGAATTTATACACATCATTCTTTAGAGTACCCCATTAATAAAAATCCATGGGTGTTATATCAGGACTTTGAGCACACCAATGAACTGGCCCATTGTTACAAATGAAACGATTATTAAAATTTTGGTACAAAAAGTCTTTGACGATCCTAGCATTGTGAGCTGGACAACCGTCTTGTTGGTACCAAATAATAATAATATAAATTTATTTTCCTTCATTACAAAAAATAAACAGTTCATTCATTGCAATTAATTAGGTACATAAACAGAGGAAAACCACTAGGTTGCGATCAAGCAAGCAGAAGATTCTTCTGCCCCCCGGACTAATTCGCTTACCTAGGTATCTTACATTTAATATTTTAGCGATTCTTTAACCTAGCCTAAACACTTAACTAGACTAATATCTTAACCGGAAAGTCATAATATCTCCCAAATTATTCCCGATTACAAAAAAAAGAAAAATGATCAAGTACCATTTACTGTGTACTATACAGGTAGTCAAACAAATCCTTCCTAAACTGTTCAATTTTTAGCCTCTTAAGTTCATTTGGTATCGCATTATAAAGCTTTGGAACATTGTAACTATACGATCTTTCAAAAAGAGAGGTTTTATGGTGAGGAGGAGTTATGTAATCACGGTTGCGGATATTTATGTTGTGAATGTCAGTCCTGAAGCGGATTTTATTGTACAAATAGGCAGATTTTTTATTAAAAACAACCTGATGGTAGAAGCCCAGCGTATTTCACTTCGGTCTGTTACCCATATTAACCCATTTTAATTCACTTAATTTATGTGATACATGTTGCCTACGTCGTAATCCAAAAATATACCTGAGACACGAGTTTTGTATTTTCTGTACTCTGTTCATGGTGACTACATCAAGGCAGGGATAGTACAGTGGTGCAGCATACAAAAAGTGTGACAAGACCAACGTGTCACATAGCATCGCTTTCGTTTCAACAGATAAATAATTTCTATGGGGATACAGTAGTTTTAAGGCAGCATATGATCTTAAATATTTTGAAATCTGACTAGTAAACCTAAAGTTATTTTCAAAAGTAACTCCCAAATTACTAGCACTCTCAACAATAGGTATTACATTATTTATTTCCACAACAAAAATTTTCAGCTATTTCAGCTACAGATGATTTATTTCCAAATAGTAGCACTTTAGATTTGGATGGATTCAAAAACAAAGAATGTTCCCTCGAAAACTGCGTCAAGTTTGCCAGATCACAATTGATCTTGGTCTCCGCCTCACGAACCTTTTCCCTTTCGAACGACAAATACAGCTGGGTGTCATCGGCATACATGTCAAACTGACAATGTTGAAGCTTACGAAACGTGTTGCTCGTATAGATACTAAATAATAGGGGACCAAGAATTGACCCTTGTGGAACACAGACACTAATTGAACGTGTCTGCGAGTAATTGCCGTCTATTTTCACAGACTGGGTTCGACCCTCCAGGTAATGAGGTCCAATGCAGTCGTTTTCAGACCAATGAAATGTAAAATAGAAACAAGTAAATTATGGTTAATAGTATCGAATGCCTTAGTAAAATCCCATAGTACTAGAGCCGTTACTCTGTCACCGTCTGAAGACTCCAAGATATCATCCGAAACCTTTACCAAGGCCGACGTACAACTATGCAATTATCTGAAGCCAGACTGATGCGACGGCCAAATCTCGTCTAAATTATCATGAACTCTTCTAATTGTTGGAAAGATATCATTTCTCAATAGATTGAGATACCTTTCCCTAGTTAAATTACTTTCAAAAAAGTTCAACGAAGTTACCTGAATTTTTTTTAAATTAACTGTCTAATCTACAAATAAAAATAACAGTTTTTTACGTAATAAGCCGCACCACAAATTAATACCAAATCTGTCTTGCAATAGTCTTTCTTCCTTTAGATGGGGATTTTCATTTGCCCAATAATGCCTATTATGGCGATTAAACACACTGCATCGAGGAATTTGGATTCATCAGTCCATATTATTTTCAAATGAAAATTTTCATCTTGCTGACATTTTCCTTGATACCATCTGCAGAATTGAAGTCGCTTAGGGTAATCGTCAACATTTAAGCCCTGTACGATTGTATGGGTGGTAATGACTTACTTTTAATACACGATGTACCGTACTTTTTGGAACGTCAATTTGTTCACCATAAAACCGAACAGATTGCGGAGGGTTTTCGTTTGAAACCTGTAAGACGGCATTATTTCTTTCTTCATTTCTAGGCATTGGTAGTTTCTTTGCATGGAAGCTACTGTCATTCAATAGATTGGTCACTATCTTACAAAATATTTTGGTGTTTGGTTGTCGTCTTTCTGGGTAGTTGTTTTGATATGAATTTGCAGCTGATTATGGCATGGTTTTCTCATAGATGGTTGATGGTGAACCTTTCAAAAACCGTGTTTGTCCCTTTCTCATCTTACGTCCACTGTTTGCCCTCTTATGATGCAATCAGTGTTAATAGTGATTTGGCAAAGAAAGGTGATCAAAGTATCATATCTGGGACTTGATATAGAGTGCCATGAGATGGGATTTGCGTATTCAAAAATTATTATTATTATTATACCTATTAATATTAAGGTAATTCTTTACTTGAGCCCGTCCAAACGGCTAAGTCCTCACACACTAGAATTTCGTGACTAGAACTCACGTGCTGTTGCCACATCCTTGTCATAGTAGAAACAATTTAAAAGATTGAAGAATTCATGAAAAAAATATGCACGCATCAAGTACGTTATTGACGTTACCTATATTGACGCGTAGCAAGTGCGTTACGGTAATAAATGAGAATACAATTAATCCATGTGCCTTATGGTAGGGAGTATGATGTAATGTAGCAAGTTACACGGAAAATTTTAAAATATACCTATATTGACGCAGCAAGTGCGTTACGGTAATGAATACGGATACGAATTCATTAATACATGTGCATTATTTTATTTTTATTTTTTTTTATTTATTTATTCAACGGATTAACCATTTACAATAATAATAAGAACATCTAAAACTACATTAGTCTTAAATAATCACAATATGAGAACATAAAAAAAAAAGCAAAACATAACCTGTACACCATATGTATGACAATTCAATCAATAACACCTCTCAAAATTCCTCTAATTACACGGTCAGAATCATTAAACATGTCCAAGAGCTCCGAATACTCATTTGCAGTTCTCGCCACTCTCGACATCGGACTGAAAAAGCCATAATTGGTTCGATGGAAGGGAACCACAAAAACCTCCCTCGCTCTCGTGCAGTTCGGAATCCTTAGAGAGACTAACTCAAGCAAAGAAGGACTATCAATTTTATTCACTAATAATTTGTGCAAAAAACAAACATCACTGACAATCCTTCTACCTCTCAGTGACTGCAAGTGCAGCCGATTCCGCAAATAAGAAAGGTTAAGATCATTTCTCTGCAAGCCCATTCTGTAAGCACAAATTCTTAAGAATCTATTTTGTACGGCCTCAATCTGATTGATATAAATATTGTAATTCGGGCTCCAGACTACAGAAGAGCATTCCAACAAAGAGCGAACCAGAGCACAATACAGCCTTCTAAAGCTATTGCATGAAAAATCCAGAGTTGATCTATGAATAAATCCTAACATTTTATATGCCTTAGATACTATGTACTCCATGTGATCCCTAAAAGATAATTCCCTATCCAATACAATGCCCAAGTCTTTAATCATTTCCTTCCTCTGTAAAGCACCAGAGCCCATGGAGTACACAAAGTCAATGGGAAACTGAGCTCTAGTGAATGTAATGCAGAAACACTTATCAACATTCAGAGTCAGAAGATTGTCACCACACCACCGAGCAAAACTATCTAAGTCTTCCTGAAAAAGTAAAGCGTCCTGTCTGGAACGAACAATCTTGAAAATTTTGATATCATCAGCAAACATCAAAATCTGACTATGCTTAAGTGAATGTATGACATCATTGATAAAAAGATTAAAGAGGACTGGTCCACAATGTGAACCCTGAGGAACTCCTGAAGAAACAGTAATACTACCAGAAATGAAGTTCCTGATCTTTACACTCTGGGACCTACCCATAAGGAAGCTGCGCACCCAAGACAACAAATTGGCATTAAAACCCAACAATGCAAGTTTTGACAATAATAAGGCGTGATTTACCTTATCAAACGCTTTGGAGAAATCTGTATACACCGAATCAATCTGTAACCTATCCTCCAAAGCTGAGACCAATACATTCTGGTAAAGAAGAAGGTTGGTCGTTGTAGATCTCCCCTTAAGAAAACCATGCTGCTGTTCGGCGAAAACATGTCTGCATTCCCAAGTTATATGTCTAGAGACAAAAAAGTCCAGAAGTTTGGGTATCTCTGACTGAATACAAACAGCTCTGTAATTAGTAACCAAGTGCTTTGGTCCCTGCTTATGAACGGGCATCAAATAAGAATGTTTCCAAACATGTGGAAACTCACCAGACAATAAGGACATGTTAAAGAGAATCCTCAGTGGAATTGCCAAGGTGAAGGCACAAGATTTTAACAGATGGGAGGGGATTCCATCTGGGCCGTAACTAAGTTTATCTTTCAAACTACAGATACGATCAATAATATCAGCAGAAGTAACACTAGGCACAGTCATATTTACCGACTCACGCAAAAAAGGATCGGGACCGACACCGCCAGTCTGTACCTCATACACAGATGAGAAAAAACTAGCAAAAAGATCCACCGAATCATGCAAAGAATCACTCCTAACACCATCATAATACATAGCCTCAGGAAGATCATAAATCCTCCTCAACTTGTTAATATAAGACCAGAAAGAACCCGGATTGTTTTCAAAATTATTCTCAGTATAAGCAATAAAATTTCTGTAACAAGTATCACGAAGATTCCTACATTCCTCTCGGAGACCAGAAAACCTAATATAATCATCTATTCTACCATATTTTTTATACTGACTGTGTACCCTCTTATGGTAGGAAGTATGACATAATGCAGCAAGTAAAAGGGAACACTTTAAAATATACCTGTATTGACGCAGCAAGTGCGTTACGGTAATAAATGAGAATACAATTAAGACATGTGTGTTATGGTAGGGAGCGTCTGGTATAATTTAGCAAGTGAAACGGAAAATTAAAAAATATACGTATATTGACGCAGTAAGTGCGTTACTGTTATGGTTGAGAGTATGGTATAATTTATTAAGTAAAAGTCTGGACGCAGCAACTGCGTTATGGTGGTTACCATAGCTTTTCTAATTTTTGAGAAAAATGTTTCCCAAAAGAAAACCCATAATTTTCCCGAAAAACCTTGTTCGATTTTCCTGGCTTACGAACGTATCCAAGCCATTTACAAAAGGAAAATTTCATCAACATCGGACCGTTATTTTTTGAGTTAGCGATGTGATACATACACACATACATACATACATATATATATATATATATATATATATATATATATATATATATATATATATATATATACATATACATATACATATACATATACATATACATATACATATACATATACATATACATATACATATACATATACATATACATATACATATACATATACATATACATATACATATACATATACATATACATATACATATACATATACATATACATATACATATACATATACATATACATATACATATACATATACATATACATATACATATACATATACATATACATATACATATACATATGAATATACATATACATATACATATACATATACATATACATATACATATACATATACATATACATATACATATACATATACATATACATATACATATACATATACATATACATATACATATACATATATATATACATATATATATATATATATATATATATATATATATATATATATATATATATATATATATATATATATATATATATATATATACATATAATAATTGACAGTGACCCCGGTTATGGGTTCTCGGGGTCCCAGTTCGTGCTAATTTGAGAAAATGTTTTCAAAATTTGAAAGGCGAGATATCCCCAATAGTGAAATTTTCCTAAGAAATTCACTAAAACGAGAAATATTAATATCGTTGCCTCAAAAAAAGACTATCGCATGTTTTTCTAAAAGCTTATTTTTGCAGACCCGTATGTGACCCGAAACGAGTTTCCTAAATACAACGGCCTCTGCATTGCCTATAACTGTTACAGAGAATCTTTGCTGACATTTAATTGTTTCCAATATTGCTGAAGCAACAGCGAAGAAGCTTGACCGCAGTTTGAATATTGTTCTCATGTCTAATATGCCACGTCAAAGTCAACCTTGTTCCTCCTAGATTCTATTCAGAATCGAGCAGGCTGCCTTATAGGAGATCCTCTGTCAAAGACAATCTCGGTTATCTCGACCACAGGAGAGAGGTTGGGCTGTAATCATCAACTTTTATCAAAAGGTTCAGCACGAGTCCTCGGTCTTTCACAGATAGACACATAGGCTGTACCTTTCATGAAGTATTTTGTCAAATGAAATACAGAAATTAAGTTTATTGTGACAGCGAATAATATATTTTAGAATGAAAGACAAAGGAAAGATGAGTAAGCAATTGTATTAAAGTGTCAATTAGATGATTTGGTGATATATTTACCCACTTAACATTGTATGTAGTGTATACATTAACGGTTTTGTTTCTTGTGTCATATTAACGCGTGAGATTAATTATCACGCCTCAAGATGCCGTAAGAGGCGTAACCGATTGTAAAAAATATCAGTCTCTTATCCACTAGTCCAGAAACTTGAATTTTACCAGACATAGGTCATCATGGGAAATCCACTTAGAAAATGATACATGTTCTTACAAAACTTCTCTCTTAATCTTTCTTCTTTTGCTTGATAAAAGATGTGATACTCTCAACCATAACATTAACGCACTTGCTGTGTCAATATAGGTCTATTTAAAAAAAAATCGTTTTACTTTCTACTATGTCATACTCCCTACCATAACGCACATGTAATTGTATTCGTATTTATTACCGTAACGCACTTGCTGCGTCAATATAGGTATATTTTTTAATTTTCAGTTTCACTTGCTAAATTATATCATAGTCCCTACCATACGCACATGTATTGATTGTATTCGTATTCATTACCGTAACGCACTTGCTGTGTCAATATAGGTATATTTTAAAAAATTTCATTTTACTTGCTACGTTATGTCATACTCCCTACGAAAGCGCTCATGTATTAATTGTATTCGTATTTATTACCGTAACGCACTTGCTGTGTCAATATAGGTATATTTTTTAATTTTCCGTTTCACTTGCTAAATTATACCAGACTCCCTACCATAACACACATGTCTTAATTGTATTCTCATTTATTACCGTAACGCACTTGCTGTGTCAATATAGGTATTTTTTTTAATTTTCCGTTCACTTGCTAAATTATATCATACTCTCTACCATAACATATCAATATAGGTATATTTTAAAATTTTCCGTTTTACTTGCTAAATTTTATGATGTGGCAACAGCGCACAACGAAATTCTAGCGCGCTGGGACTTTGCCGTTTGGGAGGGCTCAAGTAAAGGATTACCAATATTAAGAGGTACTATAGAAGATATGAAGCAAGTGGGCAATCCTGTTGCACTAAGAATGTGGTTATTTTCATTTAACACAGTAGAGGCATGCAACATAATGAGGTAAAGTGTAGAGCATAAGACAATTTAAAAGTTTTGCATTCTCAAGTAATTTAGCCTATAAAATATATAATTTGGAAGTTATTAGCATTTGGCTGTTAAAAAGTTACTATTAAAGGTAATATCAAAGATAAAAGGACAAGTGTGCAATCCTATATAGGGTGAATTCGCCAGTGGCCGGACAGTTAGCATGTGTTCATTTTCGTTTGGCACAATATAGGCATGCAAGAATTCTAGGTATGTAAGTGTAGAGGTATAAGGCAATTAATTAAAAAGCATGCTTTCCCAAGCACTTTAGAGTGTAGACAAAAATGGTTTACAAGTTATGAGCCTCTTACTGCTATAAACAATTGGCTCTGTAGTAGGCGTACCTACCATACAATAGATATTTAATAGACAATTGGTAGAAATTTGTTGGGAGTTTATAGCAATCAGCGTTAGAGTCGAATTTGTGAAAACTGTAAATACAGGAAGGAAAGTCAGAGTGAATAATGAAACATGCTTTTAAAGTTTGAATAAGCAAGTATTTGTTTTTTACAGCTGTTATTATTGAACCAAACTTCGGGCGTTAAATAATAGTGTACAATGATAAAAAATACTTAAGCTTCAGAAAACATGCCATTAGTAATAACAAAAGTTAGAGGTTATGTTACTTACTTGGGCATATCCAAAAGTTGATCCAAATCAACACCCCTGTAGGTGAATTTTTTGAATGCCCTCTTCTTTTTAACTTGTTCCTCTGCTTGAACCTTGAACAAAAACAATAAAATTATGGTAAAATTGGACAATTATATATACTGAATAAACAATATAGTATAGCAACAAAACATCATAATTTATTGTACATACATATTTATTAATATATTACCTTATCAGCCATGATGAAATAAACTTTTTAGTATAACCTTATTAACAAATTCTCAAAGATGCCCCAAATATTTTAGGATTCCACGTTTGAAGTCAGCCTTCCATTCCAGTCAAGCTAAAAGAGAAAAGATATTTTACTACTTGGTGTCATTGTGTAAACGTCATTACTGTCAATGCTGTCAACTGTCATTATCCTTTTTTTCTATGGCTAACAGAGAATGGATGCTGTCAGCAGATATAAGGACCGCGTTCAATAGAACAAATCGGATTATCTTTGCGTTGGCCTACATTTTGGGTTATTTTAATTGTTCTGCTAAACGATCTGTAGCTGTTTATGTGAACTTTCAACTTAAATGTAGTGATGATCAAAAGATATGTTGGTATTTGATGTTTTGGATTGTAGGTAGATCTCTAAAAAACTCGTTTCTTGCTTTTAGTTTCGAACAGAGTTCTGAATTGTGTAATACACCGATAAATTATAATTAAACATTGACATTTGTCAAAATAATTTGTCATATTTAGTTAAATTCAAAATTAACAATTTAGATGAAAATATCGGCTTTAAAAAAAGAATTTTAGTTTGGAAGGTATTGTGAAAAGATTAAAATCAATGAAGAGTGAAGGCAAAGACTGGTTCATTAGATGAAATAAGTAGAAGCCAAACAAATTTGCTATGTCAAAATTAAAATTATGTTACATTTGGATGGAGTTTTCAAGCGGTTTTTGGTAGAATTTTATTAAATTATGTTAATATACAGCACAAGCTTCAGGCTTATTGTGTAGACATGTTGTACCATTTATGATAATAAGTAAATAAATAAATAAATAAACATATCGCAAGTATCGAAGATTTCTTTTTGGTGGCTATGGAAACGTAGCACTAATTGTTAGTGCTGCAGCTGGAATTTCGGCAACAGTTCCAATAGAAAACTTCTTGTCCGGATGAACCTGTTGAAGTAGCTAAATAAAGGGAATTGGGTTAGAATCAGTTACGGAATACAAAATACAAATAACTTGTGTTATTGTACACAGTAAACTTAGATTTAATAAACAAGTTGATTATGTATGCTACCAAGCAGCAAAAAAGATTGGAATTTTGTTTTTTAATTCCAAACATTAATAATAAGTTTAAAGTCATGTTGACAGAACGGTTTTTACAAAATCAGTGTTGATAGAATTTTAATGTTTAGTTACTACTTTTAGTGTGTAGTTGGTATTAGGTATGGAAGATAAGTCAAATACTATATAATGACAATACGGGACACTCCTATGCTTTAGCATTGGTGATATTTGTGACAAGTACACTAGCGCCACCTCGCGTGAAGTACTCACAACTGAGCGGGTAATTTGAATTCTATATTTACCTGCATATTCTTAATTTAGACAATTGGTTTATTATAGATAAATATAAAAACTTGTACATGACAAAACGGTGACAATTTTCTGATTATATAGTTTGTATCAACAATGTATCAACAATCAGCTTGAAACCTAAATGAATTCAGCATGAATAATTCTGCAAATTTCTCTTACCCATAATCTTATTTCATCATAATTTAAAGTACTACCCTGAAACCGTCGGTGAACTACTATTTGAAGGGTAAGTATAGGAATATACTAAAAGCTGTTTCTGAGGATATTAAGTTACAATCTGTACTTACCTATAAATAATTGTTCTAGGTATAAATGGTAGCACAGTACTCAATTTACTATATTTCTACATGAAAACTGTCTTAATCTAATATTTTAAAATATGTAACTGATATACTTAGTACATAATTAAGAAATTGTGCAGATGAAAGGTGAGACTAACTCTTACTTCCGTGAATAAATCTATTATAGGGCTGAATCTGCTATTTCTACTTGTCTCTTTAAAAACTTGTCTTGGGAAGATAATTAAAAGCCTTTACCAATTAAAATAATTGTAAATGTGAAAAAATGTGACAATTTATGTCATACTGAAATAAAAAAGGACACAGAAGAACATAGAAAAACAGTTTTCTTATATCATTTATTATTAATGCAAAACTTTTTTTGCCTTCATATTTCTTTTTTGATGCACTGGAAGACAAGTTATGATTGAAGCCTTTCAACCATCCGTTTACGAAGTTTATCTATAAATAGGTACATGATGATAAATATTACACAATAAATTATCTTCTGCGAACTGTACATATTGGCATAAAAGTGATTCTGAATTTGTCTTCTGCTTCAAATTATATTCACGTTTCGCCATGCTTTGGAAATTTATGAAATGTCTTTGATCGATTTAGCACGTTATAATTCGAACAATTATAGATTGCACACACCCAACCACTAACATTCATTGTAAAAAAGCTCAGCTCAAACTTAATCATACACATTTAAACACCAGCAATTGCTACTGTTAAACGCTCTCGAACGACGTAACATCAGCACTCTCCGCTAGGGGCGCTGATATTTTTGTAACACGAAATCAGCCGGAGTGTCCTGTATTGTCATTATATAGTATTTGTATATGTATCAGTAATGTTTCCAAACATACCCGTACAATGTTTTCAGAGCAGGAATGTTTTTGATCAAAATGATGATACGCTCTCTAGAATACTTTATTAATGTTTTAAAATACAGATATGTATCACTTCTAATACAATACAAAAACTAATGACACCAATATGATAAAAATATTTTAGTAGTACAATACAAAATTTTGTTGCCGATTTGTCAAAAGTCACAAGATTTGTCACAGATGCTGGAACGCAAAAGTGCGTTCATTATTTTCCAGCTGCTGTGATATGTATCAGATGGCTCGCTCACAAGCAACATACATATGGACATGAGATGGCTCGCTCACAAACAACATACATATGACATCGGTAGTCAGCAGATAAGTGCTTAACTTCAGCAGTTGGCCGCTGGTAAGCACCAGGAACCAACTTATCTGCTGACTACTGATATATTTCAGCGGTTGGAGACTGATAAACGCGTTAACTTCAAACACTATTTTGTGACGGTTGTCTGTCATTCGGCTTTGCCAAATTGGCAACAGTCTAGTTCCAGCAAAACTTGGCAAGACCTCTATACGCGTAACTTGACACAACTGTTGGCACCTCGTGAATTCAATCAATGATTGGATAGAGAAGAGAAGAAAACAAGGGCCTAGTATTTCTACTGAGTAGTTAACATATATTTCCTTCTTCCTTTGTCTATGTATGACGCAATGATGTTACTACGTAGGGAAATTCCCTATTTGTAGGGGAATTCGAGTCTTTTCAGTTGTAGGGACAAATTTTTGTTTTGACTTACATGTAGGGAATTTTTTAAATTTGGAAGTACCGTGAGATAAGTCCTTTATGTCTTCCATTTCTGCCACCAACTGTAAAAAGGTAGTGCCTATTTATATTAATACTAATAAAC
Source organism: Tillus elongatus (assembly GCA_964006375.1). Lineage (NCBI taxonomy): Eukaryota > Metazoa > Arthropoda > Insecta > Coleoptera > Cleridae > Tillus > Tillus elongatus. Next base: position 13,640,428 of record OZ023262.1, read on the forward strand.
AAGTTTCGGTACGCAGTCTTATAACCGCTCAAAGGATGAGCGTCTCGCGACAGTAAAAACTAAGTTGCAGTGATCATGTACACTTCACAGATTATTAATTAAGGAAATAGAAGACCTCCCTGACGTGCTCTTTACGTACAATCCTCCCAACTGAGCTTCCTGACCTGCCCTGACATCAGTTTACCCAATTAAAAGTAAAAGGGGAAGGAAAATCAACCCTGCTATTCAGTAGTATAACGTACTTTTCCTCCTTTTAGCTTTTGATTAGGCAAACTGATGTCTGATTAGTGATGGGTTGTTATTTAACAGTCTGTTATTTTTTAACTGTTGTTGAGCCGCAACAGTAACAACCTGTTATGGATATATACAAGTAACAGGTACAAGGGAGGGGATGCTGTTGCGCTTTACACTAGAACATGGAGTCGTATCTGTTTCTGTTGTCGTATCTGTTTCTGTTTCACTGCAACTAGCTACGATGAATCAACTTCTGTTTTCATCCGCAACTGTTATAACAGGATGAATGGACATGAGACTGGGAATGGGGTATAGAGTATAGAGCGGACTTTACTTCATAACGTACTACTTTATACTAGTGTGCTCACAGCTTTGGGAACGTAGGGTCGTCAGTACAATGAAACTGTTAAATTTTGACAGGTTGTTCATTCACACAAAACACACACATATATTTACAATTTATAAACAAACACAAAATATGAAAAATGTAAATAAAATCAACGATAATTCTTTTTTTCTTTGAGAAAAATTGTCTTACATTAAAAAATACTTTTCTAACAAAACACTTTCAAAGTTCTGAGTTTTTGTTGATGAACATTATTTGACTGACTTTGGTCGACGAAAGTCTGTTACGGCGGTCACTTAAAATTTGTCCTGGTTTAGAAAAAAGTCTTTCGCACGGAACAGACGTAGCGACAGTCCCAAACTTCTCCTTCACCATTTTACTTAAATGTGGATATTCATAAGAATGAATTTTCCACCATTTAAGTGGATCTCCATTTCTAGGCAAAAGCGGTTCGTTGTTTGCACAGTTTTTAAAAGCGTACTGATTAAGATGACCGGTGAGTCACCGGCGGTGAACCGAGATTCGAAAATGTAACTAGAGATCCTTCTAACAGAAAATAAAAGCGTAATGTAATAAAGAACCATATGTGCAGAATAAAGGCAAATTTCTTTACCGAAATTTTATGAGAGGTGCAGCATGTTGGAGCTTCCGGTTTTGCGGAAACTCCATCAACTTTCATTATTCAAATGGAACACCTTTTATATTACCTCATTTTATTACAAGTCATGCTTGTAAAAAGTGAGCTAAATTTCCTTCACTTCTGACATTTATGGTCGCAAAAAAATTCGTTCTTAATTTTTCAATATGTAAAACTCTGTATATGTAGCAACTGAAAATTATTCAAAATGAACTATATCACTGTAAAAATAAAATTAGGTCACCGCGTATATAAAAAAATTATCACAGTCGTTGACGTAAACTCAATCTTCATTAGATAACTCGATATGCAGATGGCATTTTTGTTTTAAGAAAAAACTGATATGTATACAAACGTACAGTTATGCTTTAACATGTGTCCTTAGGTATTATATTATATTAGGTAGTTTTTTTGCTCATTCTTCTTTGCTTTATGTAGCTAATAAATCAATATTCCTTTTCACTTTTTACTTTGGAAATCTAAGAAATAGGTCCGATTTAAACATCTTTTTTTTATTACTACTGCATAATAAAAAATCGCTGAAACTTAAAAAGTCTCAGAAACAGTACCAATTTTAATGAAATTATAAAAATATTCCCTGTACCCGGTATAGTTGAAACCAGACACACTTCGCCCTATAGGTAGAGAGAAAAAAATTAGTTTTAATTCAAAAAAAATTATTTATTTTATTTTTGGCTTACAATAATTCATGTATTTCATATAAGTCTCATTTTCAAGGAAAAGATGGCTATAGAGGTTTTCAAGCTCAATGCTTAACTAATACTTAATTAGTAAAGAAAATTCCAAGGAAATTCTGCATTGTTGAATTTTTTACCAAATTATTATTAGTGATGAATACCAAAAAAAAAAACCTCCATCATTTTTTTAATAAAAAAATAATTAATTGTTTTAAACATAATACAAGAATATTTTTTATTTTAAACATTACCCAACTACACCACCGGACGGGTTCAGCTACTGTTACTACGTCTACGTGGAATTCTTAATAATTCATAGTTCATACTGTTATTTTCCCCCTGTTATATTTAACTGTTATTTGTAAATAACAGTAACATTTGCGACCTGTTAAAGCAACAGTTTTTCCCATCACTATGTCTGATGTCAGGGCAGGACAGAAAGGTTAGTTGGTAGGATTGTGTGTAAACAGCACGTCAGTCTAGTCTTTTATCTCGTTACTTACACTACTATGTGAAATGCGCATGATCAGTACAACTTAGTTTTTACTGTTGCGACACTCTCGTCGCAAAGATGCTGTTATTGTAATTGTCATTAATGTCTTATGTCTAATCTAAATCATAGAGGTAATATCATTGATCTAAATCGTCAGTCTGATGATGACGTAAGAGTTATGAGTTAGTCAAAGCTCAGCTGTTTTAATAAAAATAAACATAGCAATATCATAATAAACAATTGTTTATGTTTATTACGCTGGGATCTTACTGTTTATATAAAGGTGATACCTGAGCAAGACAATTTAAATTTTAGATTGTACAAATAACTTGGAGTATGGAAAAGAGTGATAAAAACAGCAGCTGTCAAGACATGCTGATGGAAGGTATAAAACAAGACCAGGAGATGGGTGAGGCCTACCATAAGAATATTGTTAAAGCTAAACAAGAAACTTATGATGATGCAGATGTAGCTACTAACCAAAAGTTTACACTTCCCTGTGAATTTATCCAATACACGAAATTAGGTGTGCAACCAAATGAATCTATAATTAAACTAGAAATAGGCAACAGTGTTGTATTGTGTCGAGATTTAAATAAAGAGTACTGGAACAAAAATGAAAATTATACTAATCAAGATACCTTGGCCACTAAGGATAATGTGCACCTCGATGTGAAGTGCGACATACAGAAATTATTTCAAGATGTTAACCAGTTTGAGAATGAAAAACCTCCGTGTATTATAGATGATAAGAATGACTGTATTGAATCACAACATTCTGAAAGTAGCTCTTATCAGTGTTTCATGTGTGAATATGTAAGTATAAGAAAAGGCCAATTGGTAAGGCACATCAGATCAAAACACACAGGGCAGAAGCCACATCAGTGTTTGGAATGTGATTATGCAAGTGTCCAAAAATGTAGTTTGTTAAATCATATCAAAGCAAAACACACAGGAGAAAAGCCGTATCAATGTTCCTTCTGTGATCATGCAAGTGTGTACAAACAAAATTTGTTGAACCATATTAAATCAAAACACACAGAAGAAAAGTCTTATCAATGTTTATCCTGTGATTATGCTAGTGCATACAAACATCGATTGTTAAATCATATTAGATCAAAACACACAGGTAAAAAACCTTATCAGTGTACATCCTGTGATTATGCAAGTGTGTTCAAAGAGCAATTGTTAAATCATATTAAATCAAAACACACAGGAGAAAGGTTTTATCACTGTTCATACTGTGATTATTCAAGTGTACATAAACAGTATTTGTTGAGGCATATTAAATCAAAACACACAGGAGAAAAGCCTTATCAATGTTCATTATGTGATTATGGAAGTGTACAGAAGCATAATTTGTTAAATCATATTAAATCAAAACACACAGGAGAAAAGCCTTATCGATGTTCATCATGTGATCATGCAAGTGTGTACAAACACAATTTGTTGGAGCATATTAAATCAAAACACACAGAAGACAAGTCCTATCAATGTTCATCTTGTGATTATACAAGTGCATACAAACCACATTTGTTAAATCATATTAAATCACAACATAGGGAAGAAAAGTTTCATCAGTGTTTATCCTGTGATTATAGAAGTGTACATAAACAGCATTTGTTAAATCATATTAAATCGAAACACACAGGCGAAAAGCCTTACCAATGTTCATCATGTGATTATGCAAGTGTGCAGAAACAAAGTTTGTTAAATCATATTAAATCAAAACACACCGGAGAAAAGCCTTATCAATGTTCATCCTGTGAATATGCAGGTGTGTGCAAAGATCATTTGTCAAATCATATTAAATCAAAACACTCGGGGGAAAAGTTTTTTCCATGTTCATCCTGTGATTATGCAAGTGTGTACAAACAAGCTTTGTTGAGGCATATTAAAGCAAAACACACAGGAGAAAAGCCTTATCAGTGTTTAGTATGTGATTATGCAAGTGTGCAGAAAAATTATTTGCTAAATCATATTAAATCAAAACACACAGGGGAAAAGCCTTATAAATGAAAATGTCAAAATTTTTGTGTTGTAATTAATATCAGTATTCTGGAAGAATTTTATGGTTTAAGAGGAGGAGTTATTATAAAATGATAGCTGAACATTTAGAGTGGTAGTCAAACTGTTAGTGGCGGAAAGGAAGTTCAAAATTATTTAATATCTAACAAAATTGTAAATGTGACAGTAGCATGATTTGGCAGTTCCCTATAGGCAAGTCAGAAATCAAAATTGTGTTTATTACAAGCATTAGGCTTATTTGTGAAACACATTGTAAAATTATGTACTAATAAATATACTAAATACTAAATGTTCATCATGTGATTATGCAAGTGTGCGTAAACAGCAATTTTTAAATCATTTAAAATCAAAACACACAGAAGAAAAGCTTGATTGATGTCCAGCCTGTGATTATGAAAGTGTGTACAAACAAACATTGTTGAAGCATGTTAAATCAAAGCAAGGAGAAAACCTTATCAATGTTCATCATTTAACTATGATGTTTGTTAATTCATATTAAATTAAAACACACTGGAAAAAAGTTTTGTTAATCTCCATCATGTGATTACTAAAGTATGCACAAACAATTTAGTAAATCATGTCAGCCGTTATCACCAGGGCTCGGATTATATGCAATTCGCATATTTTTTGCATAATTTGCATACTTTACAATTTTTAGGGGTTTCCGTATATAACAAAAGCCATATACTTGTTTTAATGTAACCAACTTATACTTATACTTATTTATTTGTAATTAGAATTTTGAAATTTCTTGGTGTATATATACAATCAGATTTTCGCTGGTCAATGCACATTGAAAAGCTCCAGGGCACATTGGCGTCGTGTCTGTATCTGTTGAGGCGTCTGATGAACATCAGTAATTACCAGACAGTGTTGACAGCTTATCATGCATGTTTCCAGAGTAGGGCTACCTATGGTATCCTAATATGGGGGAGTAGCCCTGGAGTGTCTGAAATATTTCTGCAACAGAAAGCTGCAGTAAGAATAATCTGTTCTGTAGACAGCCGTACAAGTTGTAGAACCTTATTCACGAAGACAGGCATACTTACCATCTTTTCAGCATATATTTTGGAAAGTGTCTTATATACTTACCAACATCAAGAGGACTACAACCAAAACGGTGATTACCACGAATATGGTACCCGAGGCAGACAGAACATATCCATTCCTTATCATAGAATAAAAAGAGCTGAAACCGGGGTGAATTGCTGGGGTGTCAAGTTCTTCAATAAAATCCCCCAGAATATAAGATCAAAACATAAGCGAGAATTTAGGAGAAATGTGAAAAACACTCTTATGAAGTATGCATTTTATTCTTTAAGTGAATACCTCAATATGGACATTGAGTGGATAGAGTAGAGCCACTAGAGACAACATAAGATGCCATTTTTTTTATGTGTGTAAATTTGTTTCTTTTGTCTTTTGTATTTTTGTTTGTTTTTGATGTTTATTTCACAATTTTAGTTCTATAATCTTATATTTGGTATTTGTTTGACAAGGCTGTGTAATTTTTGCCAGAATAATAATAATAATTATTATTATTATTGGAATTATACATCGCATCTTACAAATAAGCTATGCTTGTTGTTGTATTGACACTAGAGGTGTGCGAAGCTTTCGAAATTCCGAACCGAACTCGAACCGAACCTTCGGTTTGAAAATATGTTCGCACAAGCGATCGTGAAGTAGTTCGAAGTTCGAAATATGTAATTCTTCAAAATAGTTCGAAGTTCATTGCTCAAACATACTTCGAAATTTCACTTTACAGGCATTGAATGCTGCCAACGGTAGCGAAGTTGCGTCCTTTTTAACCCAGTAGCGGCGCTTTAAACTCGTTATCGGTCTCATTGAGTCGATAGTGTAATTTCAGAAGATTACACTCGTGCATATTTTTGACAGTAGATGAGACATTGAGATACGACAGAGCCATTTAGCAATCACAAAATTATTTTTCTTCTATATCCTAGCCTCCCAACACCTATTTCAGTAACAACATTATGATGGCGGTGTTCGAAGGCGATCAGTAACATAAATTTGAGGATAATTGTAGATTGTCTTTGGAAAACACTGGTTTCAACATGCTTTATTTCACAGTGAGCCAAAACAGTTACATATTCACAATCAGGAGACAGTTCTAACTTGTAAGTGGTTATTTTATACCTATCATGCTCACTTTGAACTCTCTCAATCTGTTTGCTAAAACTGCCTAGCCAATACCAAACAACAACATATTTATAATTGAGCTTATCTATAGATCTAGAAATGTAAAAAAGTTTTAAATCTTTTTTGTTTTTGTTTTTGATTTAACGTTGACCCATCTCCACAATAATCAGCACCGGAAGGCATTTTCACCCAATCAACCTGTAAATTTGTCGAACCCTTCTTTTTTGTAAATGTTACAATATTCCTAAATTTTGTATTTAAGGAAATGATATATTGATATATGATAACTGAAAAATTTTGGGTAGTTCGATGTTCGATTTTGAATTTCTAAGACGTTCGAAGTTCGACTGTGAACCTTAGACATACTATTTCAGAGGTTCGAAGTTCGAGGCAACATATTTGCTTGGGTTCGTTCATAGTTCGGTTCCAACAAAACATGGGTTCACACACCTCTAATTGACACAATTTCTTTTAGGGTCCTCCCAGACTCCTTCTATGATCAAAACTTATTTTAATAAATGCACTTTTGATTATGTTCTTAAATTTGCTTCTTCTGCTATAGCAGGTCCCACCAACACTTCCACAGTAGCCATAGATATTCCTATTTACCTTTATTTATATCTTAATATTAATTGTAGCTAAAGCTCCTCAAAAACTATAATTCTCCAGCACAATAATTTTGACATTTGTACTTGACATATCAAATATCATACTGGTAAGGTAAATTTATAGGCTGTTCAAATATAGCTGGCGGAAAGGAGATTCCAAATTCCTGGTATTGTATAGTTCGAGCGCTTCGCTCAGATATAAGACAGTGCGCTAGACAGGGTGAGCTACCTCTGGGTTCTTATAATCTACCGTCTTCTAGCTTTTTACGTGCTATACCTAAATGAAACTAGTAGCTAGTAGGTGAGAGTATAAAAACAAATTCCTGGAAGGATTGTCGGTAATGGCGCTCTTTTCTTTGTACTTTACATCAACGTGAAATAAGTAGCAAAATGCAATTTGTAGGTATTGAAAAAAATCTAAAATTCGTATGAACTAGGGTTTTACGCTCGCCTATTATAAAAACTGTGTCTGGAATTCCCAATGATAACTGCAGAATGTATTGAAATGTATAAAGACTTACTAACTGAGAGAAGGCAATCTTTCAAAATAGATAATTTAGAGCGCCACTTAATAATATCTGTTCATAGTAATAATTGCTATGTATTGCATCATATGAAGAGCGCAAGCGCCGCACTTCACACCTCTTTCGCCAGCTCCAGTCATGCAGTCGCCAGTGTACACCATCAAGCCATCGAACAACGACTCACCATTCATCACGGCCATCTGCCATAGACATTCATTGCTTTGTGTTATATATATATATATATATATATATATATATATATATATATATATATATATATATATATATATGTATATATATATATATATATATATATATATATATATATATATATATATATATATATGTATATATATATATATATATATATATATATATATATATATATATATATATATATATATATATATATATATATCATTGTTGTCCTTATATTAATTACTAATTCTTGTTAATACAGTTTAATTCCGTTAAAGCACTGTGTTTGTTCTCACGTACCGTGGAACCCTCAGTATACTCCAATAATATTAATGAATAATTAATTAATAATATAATTAGCAGAGGTGTGCGAACCCATGTTTTGTTCGAACCGAACTATGAATGAACCCAAGCAAATATGTTGCCTCGAACTTCGAATCTCTGAAATAGTATGTCTAAGGTTCACAGTCGAACTTCGAACTTCTTAGAAATTCGAACATCGAACTACCCAAAATTCTTCTGTGTTCATATATCATTTCCTTTAATACAAAATTTAGGAATATTGTAACATACAATATTTGATATGTAAAAGATTCCCACTCTTTTTACAAAAAGGAAGGGTTCGACAAATTTACAGGTGGATTGGGTGAAAATGCCTTCCGGTGCTGATCGTTGTGGAGATGGGTCAATGTTAAATCAAAACCACAAAAACAAAATTTAAACTTTTTTAGATTTCTAGATTTATAGATAAGCTCACCTATAAATATGTTGTTGTTTGGTATTGACTAGGCGGTTTTAGCAAACAGATTGAGAGGGTTCAAAGTGAGCATGATAGGTATATAACAATTAAAATTTAAAAAAATAGGAAACCGACTTCATTAAGAATAACTCAAAAACTACTGGTCAGTTCTTCATCAAATTTATATGGCACCAAATGAGAAGCACCAACTTTCAAATAAAAAAAGAATCATCACAATCGGTTTACCTAGAAAAAAGTTCTGAGGTAACACAGATTTAAAAAAATGCAGTCGAATTGAGAACCTTCTCCTTTTTTGGAGTCAGTTACAAGTTTAAACTGTCTGCTGATTGTGAATATGTAACTGTTTTGGCTCACTGTGAAATAAAGCATGTTGAAACCGGTGTTTTCCAAAGGCAATCTGCAATTATCCTCAAATTCTGAAAATTGATGCTACCGATCGCCTTCAAACACTGCCATCATAATGTTGTTACTGAAAGAGGTGTTTGGAGGCTAGGATATATAAGAAAAATATTTCTGTGATTGCTAAATGGCTCCGTTGTGTCTCCATGTGTCCCATCTACTATCAAAAATACGCACGAGTGAAATCTCCTGAAATTACGCTATCGACTCAATGAGACCGACGAGTTTAAAGCGTCGCTACCGAGTTAAAAGGGCCGCAACTTCGCTACCTTTGGCAACATTCAATGTCTGTAAATTTAAATTTCGAAGTATTTTTGACCAACGAAGTTCGAACTATTTTGAAGAATTCCATATTTCGAACTTCGAACTACTTCAACATCGCTGGTGCGAACATATTTTCGAACCGAAGGTTCGGTTCGAAATTTCGAAGCTTCGCACACCTCTAATAATTAGGGTCCTATATCGTATTGATTGTGAATAAAATTAATAGCTTAGAACTTTCAAAACTTGTTTTATTGGTATACTATGATTATTTATGCATTGTATATGTCGATATTTTTGTGCATATTTTGTTCAAGTTGGTGCATATTTTTTTCAAATTTCCTGCATATATATGCACGTATTTCACCTAAAAAGCTTGCATATAAATCCGAGCTGTGGTGAGCACATGAAGTTACTACAAGAGTGTGCAGATATACTTCTTAAAATATATGAATGTAAATGCACTAGTATTTGCTGCTGGTGTAAAACACTTAATCTGAAAAATATTGGCTGTTTCCAGTTATTACACATTTTTCGTTTTTTTCTTTGCTCGGTGACAACTTAAATGGATTGAGTAGCTAACCCAATGTAAAAATTTGTAGAGATTAAAATGGTGTAATTGATTTTAATACAACTTGCAAAAACTAATTTATTATTTTCGTTGAATTGTTTTGTTTAAGTACTTCAAACATTGGGGCTATCTATTTTACAATGATAAAATAATAATAACAGTGATAATAGTGTTAATTCAGGAAAAAAAGTTTACAACTGCTATTTGTAAGTATGGACGCATTAGAATAAAAAAGTCTGGACGCAGCAAGTGCGTTATGGCAGCGAATTTTTTTTTAAATATTTTTAATAGCAAATGTCTTTCTTTGATGAAAGCAGGCATCAAACTTGGTGGCTTATATAGTAGAAACAATGTACCAACTTTATTGTTTGAAAATATATAAACATTTTTCAAAAGTCTGGATGCAGCAAGTGTGTTATGGAAGTGAATTTCCATTAAAATGTTTTTAATAGCAAATGCGAGCAGGCATCAGTCTGATTACCGGTATAGCCTATGTAGTAGAAACAATGTACTATATTTTATCAAAATTACTTATGGTTTAAAAATATACAAAAATTTTCCGAAAATAAACTTAAATGTTGGTTTCCTAACCAACAAAGCTTACGTTAATAGCAAATTGGGTTATTGAAATTTGAAGGATTTAATGAAAATTCGGTAAATTTGCAGATGAGCTCCCGAATGCTTTTCAAAAAATTGTTTTCAGAAACATTACTAGGACCCCACCTGGATGCACAAACCACAAGAAAAATTTCTTGTTCACACCCCACAATGAAGTTACGGGACTGGATGAATAGGGGTGCTGGGCGGAGTAGGTAGTAAAAAGGAAATATGAGCAAAACATGCGAAGAAAACTGCTTAAAAGCTGTCTATTTGAAGCCATATCCCCATTAAACCCTACCTATCCCACACAGCACCCCCATTTGTCCCAGGTCACGTAACTTCCTTGGGGGATATGAACAAGAAGTTCTTCTTGTGGTGTATGCAACGAGGGTGATTGTATGCACACGAGGGGGGAAGGAAAATGCCTACGACGAAGCAGACCCCTCGGTTCAACGGGCGGGTTAGGGCTGGGGGGGCGCATGCTTCGTCGTGGGATTTTCCTTCCCCGTCGCGTGCATACAACCACCCTCGCTGCATAAACCACAAGAAAAATGTCTTGTTCCTACCCGCCAAGGAAGTTACGGCACCTTGAGGGATAGGGGTGCTGTGCGGGGTTGGCAGGGTTTAAGGCGGATATGGCTTCAAGATGTGAAAAAGACAGCTTTCAAGCCCGTTTTATTCGAATTTTCTGCTCATATTTCCTTTTTACTACCTACCCCGCCCAGCACCCCTACTCACTCCTGGTCCCGTAACTTCCTTGGGGGCTGTGAACAAGAAATTTTTCTTGGGGTTTATGGATCCAGGGGGGGGGGCTAGGCAGGTTTCTGAAAACAGTTTTTTTTAAAAGCGTTCGGGAGCTAAACTGCAAATTTACCGAAAATTCGCTACCAAAACGCACTTACTGCGTCCAGCTTTTTTTCTTACAAACGCATCATATTTCGATAAAAAATGCATTAACAAATTTGTTCGACGAAAATTAGCTAAAAAAAAATTATAGACCATTTACCCATAAACTTCACTAAACCTACAGCGAAAGCATCAACTTAACTAAACCGACAGCCAAAGCATCAGAGAAAGGGTCTATTTGAAATGAATTTTCTGTAAATATTTGAGTAAAATGAAGGGCAATGACGGTTGAATCTGAAACTTAAGGGTTTGTAGAACACTTCTTGCAACATTTTCCTTTCACAATCCGTATTTGTTTCATATTCTTTGCCTAAACATTGCCAATTTTGACGTTCAAAATTGCGAGTTGGACGTTTTGAGGAAAACTCCCAAATTTGTTTCTTTAACTGTCCGTAACTTCTTTATCTTTAAAGCTAGAGACCTAAATTTTGTACAGAGTTCACTCTTTATAATACAAACACGCGTAACGAATTTGGTTGCCCTTACTTTCCGGAGATATGATTTTTTTTATAAAGAAAACAAAATTTTACGGGAAAACCTGGTCCGATTTTCCTGGCTAACGAACTTATCCAAGCCACTTGCAAAAGGAAGGTACTCACCAAATTTGATCAAGATTAGTCCATTATTTTTTGAGTTATCGCTCGGATATATATATATATATATATATATATATATATATATATATATATATATATATATATATATATATATATATATATATATATATATATATATAACACAGATCTCCACATTAGCGAATTTAAAAAAAAACGCTAAAAAGTGAGAAATTATTCACAATGTACTCAGAATTGGTACTTTTCTGTGAGTTTACATAATGGCTATATACTATCCTGTAAAACTTGCAAATAAAGACTGGCAGAGCACCCGTAGAACCTCATGTATTACCAGCGATGGCAGTCCATTATCTCATGTACACAACTATGAGCAGTACCATCATCTGGGATGAGATCGAACAGGTCCTACCAGTTCAGACGTTGGCGCGTAATTTCCAAGATCACGTGGTAGCACGTGAACCCCCCAGTAAAAAAAATTGTACTCTCAGAGATAAGTGTACTTATAAGTGGTCATCACAGGTTCCAATCTTCACTTAGTAGTCTCAGAGATAGCCAATATTTCGTTCTTCTTCTTCTTCTATTGCTTATCCATTAATGGGTATTCGCGATCACATGTGCCCATTCTTCCCTATTTCTGATGGCGCTGAATAGGTCTCCTATAGTTTTTAGTCCCGTTCATTGTCTCACGTTTCTGAGCCATGACATCTTCTTCCTACCGACCCTCTCTTCACCCGAATCTTTCCTTCGATTACTAATTGGAGGAATTGGTATCTTTCATTCCGTATTACTTGGCCCAGATATGCTGTTTTTATTGATGGTGTTCAACAGTCCACGCTCTCTTTTAACCGTTCTTAGGGTCTCCTCGTTTGTTTTTCTGGCCATCCATGGGACTTTTAGTATATGTGTGTATGTCCACATTTCGAAGCCTTTAAGTCTATTCATGGCATTCACCCCCAGCGTCCAGCCCTCCACACCATATAGTAACACTGACCACACGTAACATTTTACAAATCTATTTCTTAGGTAGAGGTCAAAACCAGTGTTAGTAAGAACTTTCCTGAATTTCATAAATGTGTTTCGGGCCATTTCGATTCGGCATCTGATCTCTGTTTCAGGCGTCCAGTTTTCACACAGCCACGTGCCTAAATATTAAAATTTATATACCTGTTCCACTGGGCATCTGTTGTGTGTTAGGCTTGCATTTTGATGTTCTTCCGGCTTGCGAGAAACTATCATGAATTTTGTCTTCTTGGTGTTGATGTTAAGGCCCAAGTTTTTGCTACTGTCGCCTATAGCATTAAGAAGATCCTGCAAGACTTTCATGTTTTCTGCAATTAGGACTGTGTCGTCTGCGTACCGTATGTTGTTGATCCACACTCCATTCACCCTAATACCTAGGTCACGTTCTTCGAGCGCCTCCTGAAAGATGCTTTCAGAATACAGGTTAAAGAGGAGTGAAGAGAGAACGCATCCCTGTCTGATCCCTCTAAGGATCCTTGTCGGTTCTGTGTGTTCATTGCCAACCTTGACTACGGCTGTTTGGTTCCAATAAAGGCTTTCTATGCAGCGGATATCCTTCTGGTCTATATACATTCTCTTCAGAATTTGAATGAGTTTGTGGTGTTGGACCCTGTCAAAGGCTTTCTCGTAGTCGATGAAGCATAACATCACATCCTTCCTCTGGTCGTTGCAGTTCTGGATCAATACTTGAGTTGCAACTATAGCCTCTCTCGTACAGTCCCCTTCTAAAACCAAATTGTGTGGACCCATTTCTTTAGTCGATAACAATTAGTGGTGAGAATACGTTCGAACGTACCGGAGAAATTATTTACTGGCAAACGGAATTTTATAACTTTCGGATAAAGTGCAAAACAATTGTCTGGGAACAAGAAGGCTTTATAACCACAGATTTGGTTTTAGAGCCATTTAGTAGTCTTACATCTTAGCTGTAAGTATGCGAATTATTTCTAGTTTTGTTTTTCATTTGCTAATTTTAAAATCTTTTTCAAAGTAAATTGTAACCTAGTGGGGTGAGTTAGGACACTGTGCCTCATCATTATCGTCGCCCGTTAGGCCTCAGGCAGCGTTCGAATTATGAGGAAATTAATTTGGAAAGGGCAGTTACTGCTGTAAGGGACACTTGGTTATCAAGTAGAGAAGCTGCAGATCGTTATGGGAGTTCCCAAATCTACTATACATGACCACTTGAAAAATAACAAAAGTGCATTATAGTAGTGAATTTTCATAAGAATTGTACACTATTAGTAAGATATATTATTAAAACTAATTCTTTAAATTTAAACCCAGCAAACACAGTTACAAATCAGATACATATGTGTTACATAACACTTGCTATTTCAATAGCGCTAAGGTTATGTATCAAGTAACTTTCATGTAACATGATTGATACCAGAAATGTCAGCAGCTGGATGATCTCGCATACATGTAACTGATACATTACATGGTTATATGTATGCTACATTAATTGTATATTATATATATATATATATATATATATATATATATATATATATATATATATATATATATATATATATTATAGAAGTTAATTGCACTTGTTGATATTAAATCCATACGAGTAGGTATTGGGTCACTTGGGCCAGACAGTGACGTCACAGGAAGTGACGTCACTGGCGCCGGCGCCTAGCCCTGGCGCTTGCCCCGGCGCCTGCCCTGGCGCCTACCCTGGCGCCAGCACTGGCGCCTGCCCTGGCGCCTGCCCCGGCGCCTGCCCCGGCCCCGGCGCCTAGCCACGCCCCGGCCCCCGGCGCCAAGCCCCGGCGCCAGCCCCGGCGCCGGCGCCCAGCCACGCCCTGGGCCAGACAGTCACATTTAGTCTTGTTATGTAAACATTCTAAGGTCATTGACCTGTCTTTGGCCAGACAGTGACGTCACATGACTTGTGCCAGACAATCACATAAGTGTCTAACCTATTACTTCAAATTATTATATTTTGAAAAAAACCATTTGGTGCAGGTGAGTTTCGAACCCGGGGCATTCAGATGGGAGGCAACGATGCTACCCGTTAAGCTAAGCAGACGCTTGTTAATTTATTGTTTTAGGTTGGTATATATATATACGACTTTTAATTACAAACCATACATGTAATATAATTAAAGTTTATTATTAGACAAATGGATGATTTACAAAATAATGTTTAATATTAGAGGCGGAACCAAAACGGAAGAACCAAAATGGCGGAATGAAAGATGGAAGCCTGTGATACCTTAAGCTGACATTATAAAAATGGCGGCTTTCTTTCTTAAAGATGGTGCCTTTCGCTTGATGGTTGAAGACTTATTTAAAAATAACACACAGAGGTCGTTAGCAAACAAAAGAAGGAAGTTCAGAAACATACTGTAGGGGGGCCCCTTGATGGGTAAATGGTATTCGTGTTTGAGCTTGTCTAGAATACAGCCGTTAGAAGTATGACATCATCCACAAACCTGTTCCACAAACCTGTTTGAGTTTTGTCTGTACGGTTGTTATCTAGTGTAATTTCCGTTGAATGACATCACCCCATTATTTGTGTTTGAACTTGTCTGTGTATCTGTTTAATATACGCAAGAGAGAGGCCCGCTTAGGGTAAATAACGTGTCAGTTGATGACTTTGGTGAATGTTATCTTGTGTTATATCTGTTCAATCACCCCCATTACTCGTGTTTGAGCTTGTCTAGTACAAACCGAAAGGATGACATCATCCATGTAAATTGTTCACTACACACTGTTAAACTCATTCAAAATTTAGTTATCGTAGAGGTAAGACGTGCTTCAGTTAACTCTAACGTATCCAAGTGCTCAGTAGTGTGTTTAAAATGGCTACATTAAATGATGTGTGCTACCAGCAAATTAAAGACAACTTCTGGTATGGTTTATTTGCAGACTTTCAATTAATTATTGATAAAAACACTGGTTATTTTAATGCGACTAAGCTGTGTAAAGATGGTGAGAAAAGATTCAGACATTGGTTGGAAAATAAGAAAACTAAAGAGTTGATTACCTATTACAACGGTCAGGCGAAGAAACATTTAGGTAGCCAGAATACCGATTACCTTAATATTTCAACCGAAGATGTCCACTTAGAGTCACATCTAGGGGGCCGGAATTCCGGCCCCCTAGATGTGCTGGAAGCAACATCTCAACTAACACCTACAACCGCTACATACTTGGTGGACTTTGGTGGAACACAGACTGAAAACAACTTGATATCTGGTACATATGTCTGTAAAGATTTGATATTAAATTTGGCTTGTTGGATATCCAATAGTTTCTATGAAAAGTGCAACCAAATTATTTTTGATTTTTTCGTAAGTGAATTTAATCAAAAATACAAGGATAACCTCAAAGAAATTGAAGTGAAATTAATGGAGATAGATGATGAAGTGCAGCGTATGCGAGAAACAAATGCTAAAATCACAGAACATTTAGAAGATATATCTCCAAAACCAAGCAACCCTGGAAAACTTTGTGTTTTTGGTTTGCTTTCAAGAAATGAGAAGGATACTACCTATCCATATCATGCTGTAAGGACTCAGAAGAAAAGTTTTAAAAGAGCTGTCAAGAACTTTAAAAATAAACACCCTGATTCCGAAGTAGTTTTAAACATGTTGTATGATCCAAATTCTGTAAATCTCTTTAACAGAATAAAGACCGAAGTCGAATACCTCAAGGCGAAGAGAAACGATCTACAGATAGCAGATGTACCTCAGGAGAAGTTTATTCAGGATATTATTGATTTACGATATAAATTGTAATTGTTCACTTAGCTTAATTGTATGTAACCAGATGAAAAAAATAAAATAACATTATTTTAATAAAGACTTTTATTTTATTTTAAGTACATTAATACATTAAATATATAAGCTTATTTAACATCATCTGAATTTATCCAAGAATTCTGAGATTTATCAAAACCCAGCCATTTTACATAGAGCTGCTTGCCTTTCTTCCTCAAGATGCGTTCAACCAGATAGATGTCTGTTTGTTTCATGGCGATGTTGGATTTAAAAGTATCCACTTATCATGTAAATCTTTTAGTTTACCGTCTATTTCTCCCAGCTTATTCTTTAGCTTATTATTCTTTAATACATCAACATCTTTTAAAACTTGAGCAGTTATGTTCTTAGCTAAAATTTTCAATTTATTTTCAAATTCGTTTTTTAAATCTTCCAACTCAGGTTTGTGTACAGCTTCAAGTAGTATGGCAATGATTCTTTGTGTTACCTCATCTTTGTTCTTCTGATAGTCGTCTATCCATACATCAACAAATTTTTTATTTACACCATCTGTTGCATCGACTGGATCAGCTATGTTACACAATCTATGGCTTTGCAAATCAAAATCACCACTAGTAGTTCTTGGGAAAATCTCTCTTTCAATAATTTTAAACTTAGAACCTTTATTGGATTGGGAACGTCCGAACTTATCGATAGACATTTTTATACTAAGCACTAAGGTAGGTATATCTTTGATATATGTAGGTATACTAGGCGATAACACCAACCTCCTTCAGTTCTTCAATGATTGACTGAATTTCATTGTTATGAGCATTATTACCAGCAGCCTGGGAAGCTACTAAAAGTCTAAGTCTATCAACCAGCTCATTTATGTCATCCCAATAGACATATTCTATTTGTTTGTTATTTTGTAGCATATAGTTGTTAGTGTTGCTGCTTACATTCTGAGCTCTAGGTTCAGTTTTTTGTTCTGCGTTATGATGTGTGTCGTAACCAAAACCTTGAGGAGTTGAGGATCTACGACCTCGTGGATTTATCACCGGTTTTATTAGAGTCAGATACTTTTCAGAGGAACAACCCTTGGTTCGTGCGTTAGGATCATAGTTCATTTTATGCACACTAGTTGCTTCTAGAATATCTCTATAGTGTTGAAGATCGTCATAGGTATACCCTCTAGGTGTTTTCATAAATATCAATTCTAGCAGACCTTGTGTTTGCGGATATCTCCGTTGACCTAGTCGAATGTCATTATCAGTAAAATCCAAGTGTTTATTGCCAAGACTCCAGCTACCGGTATCTTTAGCGTAGCGAGCACCATACGTTTGATCAATGGTAGCGAGCCTTGGTGGTTCAGTAAAATACTTGTCTACATAATATCGAACTCGTTCAGGATATTGCTCCAAAAATTCTTGATATGCAGGGTTGGATGTGACAGTTTGTAGATCTGCCTCAAGCTCTTCAAATGTTGGAATATCCTCATCGGAACTTGTCTCCTCAGCCTCTTCCCTAGGTTCAGCTTCAAAAACTTCATGGTCTTTAAGGAACTGTACTTGGGGTTTCGTTTCTGGTACCACTTCTTCTTTGATTTGTTCAGCCTTTGGTTGTTGCTGGGGCTGCTGCTGCTGCTGTGCTGCTGTGTTTTTAGATATTTCACTTAGGGGCTCAACAAGTGGTTTATATAAACGTTGCAGAGCATCATCATTCTCGGCTCTGTTAAGTTTAAGCATTAAATGTTTTTTTCGAATATTGTCAGCAAGTTGTAAAATCCTTTTCTTAACTTTTCGCTCTTCCTTACCCAACACTTCCATTGTGCTACAACTGGTCGGTATTACCAGCTGGTCTAATAATTTGTTTGAGCGATACAGGTTGTGTGGTGGTTTAACATATACTGACTCCTTCATGGTACATGCCTTCTTATTTATCACGATGTCTGGCTGTCTTGTTAGACAGCTGTGTTAGACAGCTGTGTTAGACAGCTGTGTTAGACAGCTGTGTTAGACAGCTGTGTTAGACAGCTGTGTTAGACAGCTGTGTTAGACAGCTGTGTTAGACAGCTGTGTTAGACAGCTGTGTTAGACAGCTGTATGACAGCTGTATGACAGCTGTGTTAGACACTTGTATGACATCTGTGTTAGACACCTGTGTTAGACAGCTGACTGTCCTGTCTATCATCGTTTGTTAGAATAATATATATCTATCGAATCCTTTTCTATATCGACCTTTGTGTACATCGTTTTCCTTCACAATCACCAACACACCATACTTATTATCTTTCCAGCATTGGTGGCAGATAGTTTTAAATTGTTTAAAGTCCATATCGGTGGTCACATGATCGTCGTACACATGTTTTAAATTGGTTTCATCTTGCTTGAATAACACAATAACATTGGTGTTGTCACGTACCAGATGTTTGGGTATTCGTGTATATGTTTGACAGAGATAGAATGAATCAATATTCTTATGTCTGCCCATACTGAAGTATGCTCTTATTTTATCTTGTTTGTCACAAGCTACATCATCAAATATAAACACAGAGTTGTCCTTGGCATCTTCCGGATCTAATATTTCATCGTTTTCTCGATAAGGATAGTAACCAACACCTTTTGTGGCATTCATCACCTCCTTTAACATCTTGTATTTCGGTTGATACAGAGACTTTGAATACACATACACGTTATCAAATTTTAAACCGTTTGCTTCAAACAACAAACTCAGCATGACATTAGTTTTACCACACCCACTGGGACCACATATGATACAGCGAACGGTGTTTGGAAAGAGAGGACCATGCCTCAGTTGTTGTTGAGCTGTGTCCGTAACAACATCGTCTATATTTGTAATGGGTAAGGCAGAAGCGTGTTTGCTGGTACGCATCTTAACTTAAACTAAACTATATTTTATTTGGGTGTGTATATATATGAATGCAAGTGAGACACCCAGTCAGTATGCATGTTGGTGTCACAGAGTGAGGGCTGTTATTAACAAAGACAGATACAGGTTTTGCTGAAACGTTGCGGGGCGTTACAAACACCATGAAAGTTAACAGAAAACTTGATGAGGGGTTTTATGTAATCAACTCGAAGCCAAAGAAGAAGGTTCCCTTTAAAAACATACTAAGTCTGATTGAGGAAGTTATAAAAGATAGAAATCTTATTCCAACAGCGAACGCCGTATTTGATATAGCTCATACAATCGTTAGAAACATTGGTGGACGTAAGAATGTGCAGAAACCTCGAGTTATTCCAATACCTAAAAGTGGAGGCTTCCTTCCGCTGTTGCCTCTGATATTTGGTGGGCTGTCAGCACTAGGAGCTCTGGGTGGTGGTGCTGCAGGTATTGCCAAAGCCGTGAACGATGCCAAGTCTGCGAAACAGAAACTAGAGGAGGAAGAACGGCACAACAAAACAATGGAAGCCATCGCGATGGGTAGGAGAGGGAGTGGCTTGAAATTTAAGCCAAAATGCAAGAGACTGGGCAAAGGCATGTATCTCAAGAAACAGCGCTCCGGTTATGGGTTGTATCTGCAGAAACCAAAAAACGAGTAAGATGTTTACCAGCAAGACCTCTAACAAATGAAGACCTTGTGAAATTTGCTGGTAAAATGAAAATTCCATATTTTAGAGGTGTATACATGCGAGATACTTTGCCATCGAATGGGCCACGCAAGAATGAATCACTTATCATGAATTTGCAAACAAACAAGGAACCTGGCAGTCATTGGGTTGCAGTTAAGAAACGTGGTGACACAGCCGTGTACTTTGACTCATATGGAAACTTGAAACCACCAGTTGAGCTGCAGCGTTACCTTAAAAACTCTACTTTAATGTACAATCATGATGTGTATCAGAAATATAATACTTATAATTGTGGTCACTTATGTTTAAAATTTTTAAATAAAAGCCTTAAACAGTAGCCTGTGTGTATCAGTCATGGCGCACACCTTTGTGTTGAAAGACCGCAGCTCCCATCTGTCGTCAGACTACCATCCACCAATTGTTTTGGATGGTAATTATGCTGTTGCCTTGATAGGCTTTCACACCTACAACAACATACCCAACATCTATGAAGGTAAAAACAAATTTCATGTAAAAGAAGGAACCGGTTGGCGAACCATCACGATACCCACCGGTGCTTATGAAATAACACACTTGGAAGAGTTACTTCAAAATGAACTTGTTGGTGCTACAGCAACACACGAACAAAAGCAACAGGCTCTGCTTCTGAGACCTAATCCGAACACCATCAAATGTAGACTAAAGTGTTATACAAATGTCAGTTTTGAATTTGATGGTTCGATTGGGCGAATGTTGGGCTTTTCAAAACAAGTTCTTCAGCCGGACACCTTTTATGAATCTGATTTACCTGTTGATATAGTGGATGTTAGACAGATTCGCATCGAAACCAATATTGTGTCTGGTTCCTATTATAACGGACAACCCTCACATACGCTGTATGAGTTTGCTCCGATGGTTGATCCTGGCTACGCAATCGACATAGAACCTAACAATTTAATTTACTTGCCGGTGAACAAGCAAGAGATTTCCAATATAAGCATCGACATCGTCGACCAAGATTCAGTTCCTGTCAACTTTCAAGGTGAAGAGGTGTCTGTTCGCTTAAAACTTATAAAAGTTGCTTAGTATGTTGGTCTTCAAGGATATAAAATCAAGTGCATCTACCACATCAAATTCAGTTGAGTCAGACACGTCAAAGGGTACGCTTCGTCCCGATAATATTGAGTTCCTGCAAAGCCTGGGTTATCATGTCGTCAAAACTAGAAATATTCAAAGAACCCGTGTTTGATGATGGCATCGATCGAGAAGAGCTGCGTTCTTACTATTCACCAACTAAATCGTTTGGTAACAGCGATGAAATTGAAATAGCCATCAACCAACAAGATGCGTTCGTATGTCTGGCCGAGTCAGCTCTAATAATCGAAGGTGCTCTGGAACCTGTAGCAATCCAAAATGCCACTGGTGCTTGTTATCTGTCAAATAATGGAGGAGCAGCTCTGTTTGAATCAATGACCTATGAGTTAAATAACAAGGAAGTGGAACGAGTGCGAGACCCATACACCACAACCATCATCAAAAGTCTGCTATCGTTCAGTAAGAATGAAGCCCAATCTCTTAGCAACGCCGGTCTGAATGTGTCGTCGGAGCACATCACCTTAAATGATAACAAGTTTCACATGCTCATACCTGTCTGGTTCCTGTTCAGTTTCTTTCATCATTTCAAAGGAGTTCTCTGTGGCAAACATACTTTCCGCTTTACAAGAAGTCGAAACGATTCCAACGGCTATTACAGCACAGGTACGGCACGAGCAAAAATTACCGTAACCAATATGTTTTTAAAGGTAAAACATGTATTTCCCAATGATAAAATGAAATTGGAACTGATGGATAAAATAGCCAAAGACACCTCTATATTTCTCGCATACCGCAAATGGGACATATATGAGTTACCAGCACTCAGAGATATCAACAGAGATGTGTGGGCTGTTAAAACTGCAACCAACTTGGAAAGACCTCGATATGTGATTATAGCATTTCAAACAGATCGTAAGGATAACGTGAAGAAGAGGTCAGACTATTTCGATAACATTGGTATGTTGGACCTCAGAGTGTTTCTAAATTCAGAATGCTACCCTTATGAATCTATGAATATGGATTTTGAGAAATCGAAATATGCAGAAGCCTATAACATGTATACAGATTTTCAAAAAAACTTCTGTTATAAAAACATGTCGGAGCCTATCTTGAATTATGACGAGTTTAAAGACAGAGCTCTATTTGTGATTGACTGTCAGCACCAGAACGAGTCAATCAAGTCTTCAACGGTGGACATTAAGGTGGAGTTCATGAGTCACGCCAACTTCCCAAAAAATACTCGTGTTTATTGTTTGGTTATTCATGACAGTGTAATGGAATATAAACCTCTAACGGGTATCGTTAGAGCCATTATGTAATAATAGTATGTCATTTATGTATGTCATTTATGTATCAATATGTACAACTTAATTAATCCTAATAAATTTTTATTGTATGTAAATCAGTTGTTTTATTTTTATTTTGTTGCATTTTTATTAACCCCTTTCTGTAAGGTTAACAACTGTAAAAAACGTTGTTTATCCTTTGTAAGACCCCCTCTCTCTTACATCAGTTTGTTTCCTCAATACAAGAGAGAGAGACACTTGTTCAGTATGTGTTAAGTCGTGAAACAAGGATGACGTCTCTTGCTGTATGTAAGTACACTCTTCTTATTATGTCTGTTTGTATTCAAATAACAAATACAAACATAACCTTACTAACAATTGGATGGCAGGGTAATCAGCCTGTACAAGAGAGTGTGTGTTGGTTTTAGGTGTTAATACAGCTTGTTCTAACTTACTTAAATATTATATTTCTTCTGTTCAACAAGACGATTATTTTGATGTGTCACACATGTATGTAGCTCTAAGAATAGCTATACCGGAAGTGTCTACCGGAAGTAACATTTTTATTGAATATGCTTATAGAGTTTGCTTTGCTGAACAGCGTGTATGTATTGGTTCTATCGTACATCTCACAGATCTTCCGCGATAAGGGTTTGAAGTTTTTTATCTCAGTTTCTTGTAGAGCTTGTTACGAAACATACATTTTTGAAGATAGTTCCTTTCTATCACTTTCCATTGAAAAGATATAACGATTTAAAGTTTAGACCGGAAGTGGCCATTTTATTGTATATTCCACTTTGATTTGGCCTCCTTAACACCGTGCATGTATTGGTTCTATCGTACATCTCACGGATCTTCCGCGATAAGGGTTTGAAGTTTTTTATCTCAGTTTCTTGTAGACCTTGTTACGAAACATACATTTTTAAAGTCAGTTCATTTCTATCACTTTCCGTTGAAAAGATATAACGATTTAAAGTTTAGACCGGAAGTGGCCATTTTATTGTATATTCCACTTTGATTTGGCCTCCTTAACACTGTGCATGTGTTGGTTCCATCGTACATCTCACGGATCTTCCGCGATAAGGGTTTAAAGTTTTTTATCTCATTTTCTTGTAGAGCTTGTTATGAAACGATATATTTTTGAAGTCAGTTCATTTCTATCACTTTCCGTTGAAAAGATATAACGATTTAAAGTTTAGACCGGAAGTGGTCATTTTATTGTATATCCCAATTTGATTTGGCCTCCTTAACACCGTGCATGTGTTGGTTCTATCGTACATCTCACGGATCTTCCGCGATAAGGGTTTAAAGTTTTTTATCTCAGTTTCTTGTAGAGCTTGTTATGAAACGATATATTTTTGAAGTCGGTTCCTTTCTATCACTTTCCGTTGAAAAGATACAAGGATTTAAAGTTTAGACCGGAAGTGGCCATTTTATTGTATATTCCACTTTGATTTGGCCTCCTTAACACCGTGCATGTATTGGTTCTATCGTACATCTCACGGATCTTCCGCGATAAGGGTTTGAAGTTTTTTATCTCAGTTTCTTGTAGACCTTGTTATGAAACGATATATTTTTGAAGTCGGTTCCTTTCTATCACTTTCCGTTGAAAAGATATAACGATTTAAAGTTTAGACCGGAAGTGGCCATTTTATTGTATATTCCAATTTGATTTGGCCTCCTTAACACCGTGCATGTATTGGTTCCTGCGTACATCTCACGGATCTTCCGCGATAAGGGTTTTAAGTTTTTTATCTCATTTTAGTCGCCATTTTTTAATTCTGCTTACTTAGACGAGTAACATGACACTAAACACGTGGTAGAAAGGAATTGAACCTGTAACCAACCATTGTTTCTAAGCTTAAGAGTTGAACCTGTTGTCCATTTTGTTTCTGAGCTTCTTTTGTTTTTGTCAGCGACCTCTATTGTCTCTACGATATTTGGTTATGTCTAATAACAAAAGCTTTATGAATGGTTTGTTTTAATAGGGGGCGTAACTTTCAATCATGGAGTCTTCGACCAATACCATTATTCTCGCTTATCAACCTCACTCTCATTTGTCGGCTCTAAAGGTTGGGGTGACGTAACTTTAAATAATGGAGTCTTCAACCATCTTTATCAGCAAAAGGCACCATCTTTAAGAACGAAAGCCGCCATTCTTTATCAGCGAAAGGCACCATCTTTAAGAAAGAAAGCCGCCATTTTTTATAATGTCAGCTTAAGGTATCACAGGCTTCCATCTTTCATTCCGCCATTTTGGTTCTTCCGTTTTGGTTCCGCCTCTAATATTAAACATTATTTTGTAAATCATCCATTTGTCTAATAATAACAAAAACTTTAATTATATTACATGTATGGTTTGTTTGTAATTAAAAGTCGTATATATATATACCAACCTAAAACAATAAATTAACAAGCGTCTGCTTAGCTTAACGGGTAGCATCGTTGCCTCCCATCTGAATGCCCCGGGTTCGAAACTCACCTGCACCAAATGGTTTTTTTCAAAATATAATAATTTGAAGTAATAGGTTAGACACTTATGTGATTGTCTGGCACAAGTCATGTGACGTCACTGTCTGGCCAAAGACAGGTCAATGACCTTAGAATGTTTACATAACAAGACTAAATGTGACTGTCTGGCCCAGGGCGTGGCTGGCGCCGGGGCAGGTGCCGGGCGTGGCGCCGGGGCTTGGCGCCGGGGGCCGGGGCGTGGCTAGGCGCCGGCGCCGGGGCAGGCGCCGGGGCAGGCGCCAGGGCAGGCGCCGGGGCCGGGGCTGGCGCCTGCGTCAGGGTAGGCGCCAGGGCGTGGCGCCAGGGCAGGCGCCGGGGCAAGCGCCAGGGCTAGGCGCCGGCGCCAGGGCGTGGCGCCGGCGCCAGTGACGTCACTTCCTGTGACGTCACTGTCTGGCCCAAGTGACCCAATACCTACTCATACGTAAACATTTAATATACTTTTAATACATTTATACATTTAACTATAAAACAATCACAACAGTACATGAGTACATAACAGATAGCTGACCGAGCGTGGAGAGACGTGTGTTCACTGTAGGGGTTGGTAGCGAGGAGAGAGAGAGAGAGAGAGAGATCGCCTGGTGTATCTTATATGCTGTAGTTCTTGACAGCTGACTGTCGCATAACGTAACGCAACGTTTAACTGTCAAGAGTATTTATGCAGAAACATAGAGTAGTGTTGACTTAAACACTGCGGTCGGAACCACCGCCACATACTCCCCTCTCAGTGGCAACGCTATTAGTTCAAGTATCTTCGTGGAAATCGAACTCTACGTCCATGGCGTGTAGTTTGAACGGGAACGGGAACTTCACTGTCACTTTCAGTTTCACTAGGTGTTGGACTTTCACTGTCACTTTCAGTTTCACTAGGTGTTGGACTTTCACTGTCACTTTCAGTTTCACTAGGATGTCTCTGAGGCTGGAAAGTTGTCTGTTCGTTATCACAAAGAATGAATGCGGGTTTAAGACGGTCAACAGAAATTGTTGTAGCAATTTGAAGTACTGGTGTGTCGGGTCTACGAGATGAATTTTAGAATTAATTCCTGGTGGTGGGTTAGCACCGGTCTTAGAGAGGTTTGTCTTTGTATCGATTAAACGTCTATGTTTCATATCCACAAGTAAAGCAAACTCTGCTAGAAAATCAGCGCCTATAATTGGTTGCTTGATATCGGCAAGTGTGAAGGGCCAGCAGAACCTACGGCGTAAACCTAGATCCAAATCTAATAGTTGTTCGCCATAGGTATGAATAGGGGTCCCGTTTGCAGCATACAAGGTACGTTTCGATTGAAATTTCCGTTGGTCGTGAGTGGGTAAAATAACTGAAATATCCGCTCCAGAGTCGATTAGAAATTTCATATTGGAGCGTCTATCAAAAATAAAAAGGCGGCGTGTTAGGTGGCTCTCGTCTCCTGCCGCGTGGAGGGAGTGCCTTATTAGTTTTCCGACACATGTTTTGCTTTAAAATTGCAAGGTTGGATGCAACGTTTGGCCTTGTTGCCAAATCGTTCATGATACCAACACGTGAAGGTTGAGGAATTTGTGTTTCTGGAATTTCGAGAAAGCTTGGGTCTTTCTCGGGAGGTAGATCGGGAACGCGTTCGCAATTCGTTGACTGATGCTGTTAGCTTCTCTAATTGCGCTGCTAACTTGGCTAGCTTGTCGGGCTCGCGTGACTGAATTTCAGCCACGTTGTATTTATCTCCGGAATATTCCACGATTTTGTCTGCTATAACCGACAAATTTTCTAGAGAATCGTTGCTCGAAGCCAAAATTGAACGAACGTTGACTGGTAAACGTTGTAGAAATAAAATTTTAAGGAAATCCTCTCCAATCTGACTACCGGCTAAAAACTTCATTTCGCGTAAAAGTTGCGATGGTTTTCTGTCGCCTAATTCTAATTCTGTTAAAAGTTTATTTATTTTGCGACTTTCGGACTCTTCAAATTCTAATAAAAGACGTTTCATTAGATCTGAATAGGGGGTTGATGATAACGGTTGGGTTAAAATATCTGAAATTGACTCTGCGACATCAGGATCGAGTATAGCGAGTACATGACTGAATTTTGTCTTTTCAGAACTGATCTGATATATATCGAACTGGGCGTCAACCTGTATTTGCCAGATTTTCACGTTACGTCTCCATATAGGAGGTAATTTTATTGCAACCCTTGCCATGATATTGCTGCTTGAAGAATCTTCGGCCATTGTGAAAAAAATCAGATAATTTTTAAATTAGAAAGGACTGACCTGTTTACTGTTAACTAATTAGCATTTTATAATATTTAGCCACTGTAGTAACAACTCTCATAAATAGGGCGGTTTGTTTTAGGTGCAACGAATCCGCTCGAGTGAGAAATCAACAAAATAATTAAGTATGGGTTTGGCTGTGTTTTTTATAGTAGAAGCTGATGTTTCTACCATCACATGGTTTATCATTATTATAGCTGTCAACAGTACAACAAAGTACGTTCAGATTTAGACTTTCTTTCCAATATATTACACTTTTCCGCGTGCAAAACTAACACTGATATCCGTTAGAATATGGATGAAACAGCTGTTGTTGGTTATATTGTGTCACCACTGGTGGCGCTAGTTGTCAACGCGCACGCTCCCTATATTGGTTTAACAAATAAACCTGACAATTAGAACAACTAAATTAATTATTAATTAGTTTATCCCCAATCCAAAGAAGATACCTACTTATCTATGTGCTAATCACAGCAATTGCAGATGGCTACAGCAGAAAACAGAAGTAGACGCGCGCTGTGTGCTTAAACAATTAGATCATTATCGCCATTTTTTTGACAAATTAAAGCGGGTGCAAATGAATTATTTTGATTTTAATCAATTCCGGTTTGTAAAAGCGTGTATTGCTAATAATTAATTCCATAAGAACATTAACATTTAAACCACTAAATTTAGTATATGTTATATAACGCTGCTATAGATATTTAATGTACCACATATATTACACTGCTATGTAACATTGTACCAATACCTATATATGCTTGAGATATTAGGTTATAGCACATGTCGATCTATTTGTAATCTATATGTAATATAACACTGTTACAGGACTATCATGTATCACACTCGAAACATGTCAATATTACAAATGATTCATAATTGATCTGTGTCTGAAAGGTACATATATGTAACTTATGTGTTACATATATACATTACAATGATCACTGACATTCAGTCCACATCTTGGAAACGTGGCTGGTAAGCTGAGAACGCGCAATAACGTCATAGCCAAACTTGCTGGAACAACATGGGGAGCCACAGCGACAGTACTTCGGACAGCGGCTCTGGCCTTGGTATACTATGTCGCAGAATATTGCTGTCCTGTCTGGATCAACAGTGTACACACCAGAAAAGTATATGTGCAAATGAACCAAACAATGAGACTGATTGCTGGGACCATACGTCCAACACCAACGCGCTGGCTCCCAGTGCTCAGTAATATCACACCACCAGATATCCGACGAACTGCAGCTCTCATCAGGGAATATAGAAAAATCATGGCTAACGCAGCCCTACCAATCCATACCGATATCCCATACCTGTCGTGACAATATCTTCGGCTCAAATCAAGACATCCAGCCATTCGACCAGCATTAGAATCGAACGAAAACTTTCATGCGACTATTGGACTACCATATGGACAGAAACTGCAGGAAACCACTACATTCAACTAGATGATCCAACACACTGTTTTAACGGATCCGACCTGCCACGCTGACTATGGTCAAAGCTCAATCGAGTTAGAACAGGTTGCGGGAAATGTGCTGACTCCTTACACAAATGGGGCAGGGCAGAATCCCCGCAATGTGATTGCGGATCTCCGCGGCAAACTGTTCACCACATCGTATCAGAATGTCATAACCGTTCCTACGCTTCTGACCTCGAAGATTTTATGAAAGCCACACCAGAGGCAATCGAATGGCTCCGCAATTTGGATGTAGATATATGGTTTGTCATAATAGTTATGTTTGTCCATATATATTTGAAATTTCTCTGTTTATATGTGTTTTGTATTTTGTATGTTTTGTATATTTTGTATACTTCTATCACGTGTATCATACTGTAACCCCATACGCTAAATAAAATAAACAATGATACTTTCTTCATTTGCCATGTATCAGTTACATATGTGTTTGCTGGGAGTAAACTACCCTTAAATAAAAAGATTTTTGTTGAAACTTTGTTAGCAAGAAGAGATTATCATTAAATAAAGAAATCCTCAAAGATTAAGGCATCGGTCAGCAAGATTCAATTTGGTCAGCAAATTACCTCCTTCCTTTAAAAATAAAATGTTTATCATTATGGGCTACAATAAACAGTTTATTTAAAACACTTATGGTAATATATTTTATAAACAACATATTTGTCTAGTAAAGTAGGTAAATAAATATCAATTCGTATTTTTCTGTACCTAAACTATTTACTATAACGTGCATTGAAATATACATTTAGGAAAAGATGACGTCAAGCGATTTGGGATTGAAGTTACCAGGTAACCTATAAGTTTTATAGATCTTGGACCATGACGTATAAATGTCATTGGATCTTAGATATCTACCTACTGTTGAATTGTTATGTCAAAAAATGTCGACAAACGTCAACATTTTTTAACATTACAAATTAACTTAGTGATGGGAAAAACTGTTATATTGCTGTAACAGGTGGCAACAGTTACTGTTATTTAGAAATATTTGTTAAATATAACAGGTTCAAAATAACAGTATATGAACTATGAATTATTAAGAATTCCACGTAGACGTAGTACCAGTAGCTGAACCCGTCCGGTGGTGTAGTTGGGTAAAGGAGATTCGCTGCTACACGGGTTCAATCCCCGGACGATGTAACTATCAGTTGATCCGGCCTGAGGGGTGAAGGTGATTATTTTGAATAAAAAGACAAAAATAATTATGAAACAATGTGGATAGAGCAAAAACTTTAGATATCTCTATTTCTCTGAAACATAATTTAAATTGTTTACTATACTATGCAACTATATATAATGTTTAAAATAAAATAAAAAATTTGTTTTATGTTGAAAACAATTAATATTTTTTTATAAAAAAATGATGAAGGGTTTTTTGGGTATTTATCACTAATAATAATTTGATAAACAAAATCAACACTCGTCGATGACTAGGTATTTAACAAAGTATTTTGCGACCTTTTTCAGCTGCTTCTCGTATTTTTGAATGCAAAACCGCTAATGCTTCTTTGCATAATCCAAGAACAATTTAGAAATAGTTCGAGGATGTGGCAAAGATTTCAAAAATTTTTCTCGAACGTAATTATAAGCTTTGTTTGAATAAAAATTTAGGGTAATAGCAAACGACCTTACGTTTGGTAAATAGTTCCGTTGCGGACATTTTAAAAGCTGTTTAATCAGATCTATTTGTGTGGGTAAAGAGGCCTAAAATATTACAAGCAATAATATAAATTCAATAACACTCAAAAGTGAGACGTTCAGGGATGTTTTTGTATTTTCCGTAAAAGCAATACGACTTTTAAAATTCTCAATCAGCGATTTTTGGTGACAAACTCTTAAGACGTCTTTTCTGTTGGCGCAATATATTTATTTTCCTCTTTTGTTTTTTTATTACTCGTTTAGCAATAGACCATTTTTTAAAGATGTTTTTGGAGTTCCTGATAAACTAAAAATATCTACAAAATAACGAATTTTTTTTTTTTTTAAATGGACGATATTTGATAAGTTTTCAGTGAACGGAGTATAATTTTAAAAAATGGTTTCTAGTATTTTTCCCTCAATTCTAAGTCCAGGCATATTAACTTACTTTTGACCTGGAGTAATGTTAACTTTTGGTGTTAATTCAGGTGTTGAGCATGATAGTTCCAAGGCAGTGAGAGTTGATGATAGCGATTATTTATCTCTATTTTCTTCAAAACTATGACTGCACTTTTTATCGGGTAATTTATTAATTTTAACAATAATAAAGGTTTACAAAATAGGAAGCTAAGAAGAATTATTCACCTTCTTTCCGCATGAGCAAGAGCTTATTCATGCCAGAAGTAGAAGGCGCTGGAGAACTTAAAACTAATGGAGACGCTGCGTTTTAATACCATTCTTCCAGTTGGGTAAATAATAAAAGTCTTTATGAAAATGCTGTGAACATAAATAAGAATATTTCAGCAGCGTATCCGATTTAAGGCAGCGCACCATGTTTATCTCCTTTTTTTAGTAGATGGAAACCTAAAAATAGTGCCAAACTGACGTGCCGCCACTGAGAATCGCAAACAGCAACATGCAGAGACATCGTTGCCACATCCTCAGGTAATCTTCTACAAGCAATATACTTTTTCATCATTTTGCATAAACAAAACTCAAAACCTTTATTGCAAATCAAGGTAACACAAAAATAAATTTTCAGTATACTTGCATACTATTCACAGACAAATACAAGCCACAACTGTCGGTTAATACAAATCTAGATACCTCACATGCAGCAAGATAAAGATTTTAAATTTAGTTGTCTGGTTATATTTACATAAAGAAGGGAGAAACCAAATAATATAACGTTAGTAAATATTTACATTCATAAATAAGCCCTAATGTAAGTGTAATGTCTTAAGTAACAGAAAAGTAATAAATTTATCATTCGCAACTTGTCATCATATTCGGCGATTTAAGGATGAATTATCACATAGCGGCAACGCTTTAGCCACCACCCAATCAGAGCAGAGGACCGATGTAAACATAGAGTCCCTTGAATGTTGGCTTCAAACAATTCGGCTGTGTGCCCAGTCTATTCTCTGATATATAGTCAAAGGTTTCTTGTCCTCCTGTAACCTGTTATTTTCATATATCCATAACAGGTTGTTACTGTCATGATACAAATAACGAGAGATATGATATTCCGACCTTTGACTATATAGAGAATAGACCCGGCACACAGCCGAATTGTTTGAAGCCAACATTCAAGGGACTCTATGTTTACATCGGTCCTCTGCTCTGATTGGGTGGTGGCTAAAGCGTTGCCGCTATGTGATAATTCATCCTTAAATCGCCGAATATGCTAACAAGTTGAGAATGATAAATGTATTACTCTTCTGTTACTTAAGACATCACACTTACATTAGGGATTATTTATGAATGTTAAGATTTACTAACGTTATATTCCTTGGTTTCTCCCTTCTTTATGTAAATATAACCAGAAAACTCATTTTAAAATCTTTATCTTGCTGCATGTGAAGTATCTAGATTTGTATTAATCGACAGTTGTGGCTTGTATTTGTCTGTGAATAGTATGCAAGTATACTGAAAATTTATTTTTGTGTTACCATGATTTGCAATAAAGGTTTTGAGTTTTGTTTATGCAAAATGATGAAAAAGTATATTGCTTGTAGAAGATTACCTGAGGATGTGGCAACGATGTCTCTGCATGTTGCTGTTTGCGATTCTCAGTGGCGGCACGTCAGTTTGGCACTATTTTTAGGTTTCCATCTACTAACATGGTGTGCTGCCTTAAATAGAAAATCGGATACGCTGCCGAAATATTCTTATTTATGTTCACAGCATTTTAATAAAGACTTTTATTATTTACCCAAGTGGAAGAAGGGTCTTAAAAACGCAGTGTCTCCATCAGTTTTAAGTTCTCCAGTGCCTTCTACTTTTGGCATGAATAAGCTCTTGCTCACGCAGAAAGAAGGTGAAGAATTCTTCTTAGCTTCCTATTTTGTAAACCTTTATTATTGGTAAAATTAATAAATTACCCGATAAAAAGTGCAGTCATAGTTTTCAAGAAAATAGTGATAAATCATCGTTATCATCAACTCTCACTGCTTTGGAACTATCATCATGTTCAACAGGTGAGGCACTTGGCAGTTCTCCTGAATTAACACCAAAAGCTAACATTACTCCAGGTCAAAAGTAAGTTAATGTGCCTGGACTTAGAATTGAGGGGAAAATACTAGAAACCATTTTTATAAAATTATATTCCGTTCACTGAAAACTAATCAAATATCGTCCATTTTTTAGGAAAAAACTTCCTTATTTTGTAGATATTTCCAGTTTATCAGGAACTCCAGAAAATATCTTTAAAAAATGATCTATTGCTAAATTAGTAATAAAATAACAAAAGAGGAAAATAAATATATTGCGCCAACAGAAAAAACGTCTTAAGAGTTTGTCATCAAAAATCGCTGATTGAGCATTTTAAAAGTCGTATTGCTTTTACGGAAAATACAGAAACATCCCTGAACGCCTCACTTTTGAGTGTTATTGAATTGATATCATTGCTTGTAATATTTTAGGCCTCTTTACCCACACAAATAGATCTGATTAAACAGCTTTTAAAATGTCCACAACAGAGCTATTCATCAGACGTAAGGTCGTTTGCTATTACCCTAAATTTTTATCCAAACAAAGCTTATAATTACGTTCGAGAAAAATTGATGAAATCTTTGCCACATCCTCGAACAATTTCTAAATTGTTCCTGGATTTTGCAAAGAAGCATTCGCGGTTTTGAATTCAAAAAGTCGAAAGCAGCTGAAAAATGTCGCAAAATACTTTGTTGAATACCTAATCATCGACGAGATGTTCATAAGACGTCAAGTTGAGTGCACAGGAATAAGTTTTGTGGTAACGTAAATATTGGCGTGGATATGAATAATTCAAACGAGCTTCCAGTGGCTAAAGAAGTTTTGTTTTTTTCATTAGTTGCTTTAAATAACCACTGGAAAGTTCCAGTGGATTATTTCTTCCTAGATGTCATTTCTCGTGTAGAAAAAGGAAGCCTATTATTTAATCGGGCTTTAAGTTTCATCTATCAAGCAAGAATAGTCGTTACTTCCGTAAGTTTTGATTGTGCAGCTGCAAATATAAGCATGATTAAATGTTTGTGAGCAAATTTAGATACATTTATTCAAAAAGGTTTAAAGGCTTATTTGCCGCATCCTGTAACCAATGAAAATGTATATATTTTCCTAGATGCTTGCCACATGATGTAATTAATAAGAAATTATCCGGTAAGTTGTAGATCTATAAAACATGGCAGCAGACAAATCAGGTGGTCATTTGTAGAAAAACTGGTAGAGCTGCAAGGTTTTTTCTTAAATTTTTGTTGAAAACACTTTTTACTGAATTTGCATAGAAAAAAATCGCTTGTGACGAGATCACAACATTGCAACATTAACACTTTCGAACATTTTATTCGAGAAATCATTTCTATAAAAATTCACTACCATAACGCAGTTGCTGCGTCCAGACTTTTTAGTTAATAGTATACTTAAATAATGTATGGGTAGTTAAACATCTTTTAAATTTTATTTTATTATTTTAATCGTATTTATGAAAATTTCAATCCTATTTCTCGAGACGCCTATGGTGTCGAGGACCATGTAAACAAACATTTTATTCAATGTTGGTTTCAAACATTACAACGCATCGCATTGGGTGATGCCTGGTCTATTCGTAGATAGATAGTCAAAGATTCCGACTGCCTATTTTTAGACCTGTCACGCGCATGGTGTCAAGTGGTGAGTCCAATGCAACAATAATATGCTGTCGTACAGTGGGGTTTGACGTTTCATCACAACCTCTTAACAAATTACGTATTTTACTAATATTTAAGTGCATACAGTTGGAAGTAATAAAAATAAAAAAGGTTAAAATTAGTGCTGTGATCTATATTATTTGAAAAAGACAATATAGGCGTAACTTCAACCGCATTAAACTGACGTATAGAAACTTTTTGATTGCGAATGACTTTGTTTTAAGTGTGTAGTTGGACATCTATAACGTTACTCACCGCGTGACGTCAGAGGAGGGGGCGGGGCATATGCGCAATATCATATCTCTTATAAGTCATTATATCATGGTTACTGTTGCGGCTCGACAACAGGTGAAAAATAACAGATTATTAAATAACAACGCATCACTAATTGAAATATACATTTAGGAAAAGACAACGTCACGCGATTTGGGATTGAAGTTACCAGGTAACCTCTAAGGCACTACTCACACAGGGATATTCAAATCTCGGATACCGGGAGACTTGGATACGGAGACTTTGAGACTCAAAGACTGTGGTTGCCCGTTATCCTCACACGGTCGAGACTGAAACTGCGAGTTTCCGATCAAAAATGATAAAATCAGTATTCAGTCACTGCCGAGTGTGGAATAAGTACGTTTCTTTATTTATGCGCTTATAATTTCAATATATAACGGTAAGATGTCTAGTGATAGTAGTAGTGATGAGGATATCATTATTCAATATTATTATTACCGCCACAGAAAGAGAACAATTAAAAGGTTCTGGTTACATCCATACATTGAAAGAAACATACATTGTAGATTATTTGTTGCTGCAAAAGAATTGCAGGAATCAGATTCCAAGTTCCTTGCATTCTATAGAATGAGAAAAGATACCTACCAAAAGCTAACTCAGCTGATCACTCCCGCTATTCATTATAAAGACACCAACATGAGGGAATGTGTAAGCCCTGAGGAACGAGTTCTAATAACATTGAGGTAAGTAAGTGAAAATCGCAATGTACTTATGTCATTCCTTTAATATCTAACGCAAACGTTATAATAATAAAAAGTTAACTCAAACATTGGAATACTCCAGCACCTCTCGAACCACTTGAAAATAATTTTGCGAAGTGGCCAGCCCTTGTTCGTCCACTGGTGGCATGACGTTTTCCTGCGGGAAGGAAGCTGCGTCATTATATGATGATGAAGAAGACGGATGTGGTGAATAGTGTATAGCTGTGTGAGCTGGCTGAATGGATTGCAATTCTTCCTCCCTGATCTCATCAATCAGACGTAGTACCCCACGTCTAAATGACCGCATCTGAGCTTCAGTTAAAGGTTCGATTTCTGGCAGCAAACTCAAAAGGTACATTCTCTTCCCTTGTGGATCTTTTCCTTCGTTATCAATTTTTTTTCTTTTTGCGTCCATAAAATCTTTAAACGATTTGTCCACATCGCTTAAAGTTTTTCGCTTGCGTTTTTTTTTGAGAAGAATCTTCTATAACCAAAGGAGGTGAAGTAGAAATTATTGGTGGCGGTAGGGATGCAGTTGTGCTATTTTCTTCCTCCTCATCAGAGGGGAATGTGTCTTGTAAAGGTGCGTTTAGCACCTCTTGAGACACCGCAGTAAGGGTAGACTGTAGCTCATTAGATACTTTAGGTATATTTCCTTCTGGGTTTGCAACTGTTCTAATAAAAGGCAGTGCAAACTGCATAGCCTCTGCCAAGTAATAAGGTTTTTTTCTACTTGCACTTGAACCGCTTCGTGTTGGCTTTAGGTGTCGTACAAATACGGAGCGCAGATTTTTCCACTTCTCCTTGCACTCGCTCACTAAAAAGATATAAATACGAATTACTAACTCCACTATTAACGTAATTAATGAAGGAAAACTAGTTTTTGTATTCTAGCTTTCAGCTGTTTGGGAGGTCATTCAACATAATTATTATTTATTGCAGATATCTAGCAACGGGCTGTACTTTTACATCACTCTCATTGTACTTTGCAAGAGGACAGACTACAGTTATTTACATCGTAAGGGAAACTACCAAATTAATTTGGGAAGTGCTGAATCATATCTACATGCCTATTCCAGACGAAGTGCAGTGGAGAACAATTTCTCAACGTTTTCATTCATTGTGGAATTTACCAAATTGCTTGGGAGCGTTGGATGGGAAGCACATTCGCATCGAAAAATTACCAGGGTCCGGTTCCACTTATTTTAATTATAAACAGTACCAGAGAGGACTTAGGAATTATTTAGCAAATTATTTTCTAACACCTCGTGGTTCCCTCCCATGGCAGTGGAAGTACTGCATCAACATTTGATGGTGTCATTCTCATTATTGTACTTAAACCACAGTTTTAAATAATTATAAAAATCTTATAATAAACGTTTCATAAAAAAATTGGATATTTTTTTATTAATTTACTCAAGGATATGTGTTAACTCACCTGAGAGCTTAACTTCCTTGGCTATTTCGTTCCACGCCTTTTCCGTCACATCTTTTTTTGAATAGTCTTTCAGCTTATAATTATACAAAACTGGAAACTTTTCCACTTCACTCACAAATTTTAAATTAAACGCCTGTTCACTCATCTCAAAATATGTATTAAACAGTGCTCTAAACAAGGCAACTGAGCGACTACGAGACTAGCACGTCGAGTCTCCTAGTCTTTAGGTACCGCCGTATCCTAGTCTTCACGACTGGAATATCCCCATCTGAGTAGCGCCGCTTGATTACGTATGACACGTCTCTTAGTCGCCGAGTATTGCAGTCGTTTCGAGATCTGGGTATCCCCGTGTGAGTAGAGGCTAAGTTTTATAGATCTTGGACAATGGTGTATAAATGTCATTGGATCTTGGATATCTAAATATCTACATACTGTTGAATTGTTATGCCAGAAAATGTCGACAAACGTCAACATTTTTTAACATTGCAAATTAACTCCTGACGCCTGGTGAACTCAGAAAGTGGCAAGTGGTCTATAGTCTATACTATATACTATACATTATTTGTTTTAGTCAGCACGTTTAATATTAAATAGTGCATCAGTCTGTTGCGCATTGACAACGAA
Organism: Tillus elongatus; assembly: GCA_964006375.1. Classification (NCBI taxonomy): domain Eukaryota; kingdom Metazoa; phylum Arthropoda; class Insecta; order Coleoptera; family Cleridae; genus Tillus; species Tillus elongatus. The sequence goes on from OZ023262.1 coordinate 13,678,225, forward strand.
GAATTTTCAGAAGCAAATAGTAAATTAGTTAAACATGGATGTCGATAGTGAGTTCGAGTGCAAGAAACAAGTAAAAACAGAGGAAGATTTTAAAATAGAAATAGCAGAACATCATTTGACTGCACTTGTGGATTTAAAAAAGGAATACTGCAGTGATAACGTCAGTTCTGGAAGTAATGATTGCAAAACAAGTTTAAATACTTATGTTTGCAAACAGTTGGATAGTAAGTGTGATTATTTAAGTGATCACTGTGATTTACAGGAGACAAATAGGAAAGGAAATCTGTCACAACACATGTCTAAACACAGAAATATTGATGAGAGACCTTTTAAATGTGGGTTGTGTGATCACACTAGTGCAAGGAAAGCGAATCTGTCGAAACACATCATGTTTAAACACAGAAGTATTCAAGAGAGACCTTTTAAATGTGAGTTGTGTGATTACACTAGTGCACAGAAAGGTGATCTGTCAAGACACATTGTCTCCAAACACCGAAGTATCGAAGAGAGACCTTTTAAATGTGAGTTGTGTGATTACACTAGTGTGATTAAATATCATCTGTCAAGACACATTATGTCCATGCACAAGAGTACCCAAGAGGGGCCTTTTAAATGTGAGTTGTGTGATTACACTAGTGTAAGGAAAGAGCGGCTATCAAGCCACATTATCTCCAAACACAAGAGTATCCAAGAGAGGCCTTATAAATGCATGCTGTGTGATTACGCTAGTGTAGAAAAGAGGTATCTGTCAAAACATATTTCCAAACACAGAAGTATCAAAGAGAGACCTTTTAAATGTGAATTGTGTGATTACAGTTGCCCACAGAAAGGTGATCTGTCAAGACATATCATCTCCAAACATAGAAGTATCAAAGAGAGACCTTTTAAATGTGAGTTGTGTCATTACACAAGTGTAAATAAATATCATCTGTCAAGACACATTATGTCCATGCATAAGAGTACCCAAGAGAGACCTTTTAAATGTGAATTGTGTGATTACAGTTACACACAGAAAGGTGATCTGTCAAGACATATCATCTCCAAACATAGAAGTATCCAAGAGAGACCTTTTAAATGTGAGTTGTGTCATTACACAAGTGTAAATAAATATCATCTGTCAAGACACATTATGTCCATGCACAAGAATACCCAAGAGAGGCCTTTCAAATGTGAATTGTGTGATTACAGTTATGCACAGAAATGTGATCTGTCAAGACATATCATCTCCAAACACAGAAGTATTGAAGAGAGACCTTTTAAATGTGAGTTGTGTCATTACACAAGTGTAAATAAATATAATCTGTCAAGACACATTATGTCCATGCACAAGAGTACCCAAGAGAGGCCTTTCAAATGTGAGTTGTGTGATTACACTAGTGCAAGGAAAGAGCAGCTATCAAACCACATTCTCTCCAAACACAAGAGTATCCAAGAGAGGCCTTATAAACGCATGCTGTGTGATTACACTAGTGTAGAGAAGATGTATCTGTCAAAACATATCATTTCCAAACATAGAAGCATTGAAGAGAGACCTTTTAAATGTGAGTTGTGTGATTACACTAGTGCAAGGAAAGGGAATCTGTCGAAACACATGTTTACACACAGAAGTATCAAAGAGAGACCTTTTAAATGTGAATTGTGTGATTACAGTTGCGCACAGAAAGGTGATCTGTCAAGACATATCATCTCCAAACACAGAAGTATCAAAGAGAGACCTTTTAAATGTGAGTTGTGTCATTACACAAGTGTAAATAAATATCATATGTCAAGACACATTATGTCCATACACAAGAGTACCCAAGAGGGGCCTTTTAAATGTGAGTTGTGTGATTACACCAGTGTAGAGAAATATTATCTGTCAAGACACATCATCTCCAAACACAGAAGTATCGAAGAGAGACCTTTTAAATGTGAGTTGTGTCATTACACAAGTGTAAATAATCATCTGTCAAGACACATTATGTCCATACACAAGAGTACCCAAGAGGGGCCTTTTAAATGTGAGTTGTGTGATTACACTAGTGCAGAGAAACGCCATCTGTCAAGACACATTATCTCCAAACATAAGATTATCCAAGAGAGGCGTTATAAATGCATGCTGTGTGATTACACCAGTGTAGAGAAGATATATCTGTCAAAACATATCATCTCCAAACACAGACCTATTGAAGAGAGACCTTTTAAATGTGAGCTGTGTGATTACACTAGTGTAGATAAAGGAAATATGTCAAGACACATCATCTCCAAACATAGAAGTATCAAAGAGAGACCTTATTAATGTGTGCTGTGTAATTACACTAATTTAGAGAAGCGGTATCTGCCAAAACACATCATCTCCAAAGACAGAAGTATTGAAGAGAGACCTTTTAAATACAAGCTGTGTGATTACACTAGTGTAAGGAAAAGGGATTTGTCAAAACACATATACAGACACAGAAGTATTGAAGAGAGACTTTAAATGAGAACTGTGTGATTAAGTCAGTGTACTGAAAGGGCAACTGTCAAAACACAGAGGTGATAAAGGGACACATTTTATTTTCATTTATTTATTTTTATTACAGTAGTGTATCAAAAGGGAATGTGTCAAGACACATTATGTCCAAACACAGAAGTATTGTAAAATTAACATTTTAGAGTTTTTATGGCCCCTACAGCCTGAAGGCAATGATTTTGTTTTCAGTGTTATTTTTAATTTTGTTGCACTTTATTAACTGTGCCAAACTTTCTTAAGGCTGTTGCTTGGTGGGTCTGATGTTTGATTGGCAAGTATTGGTCTTTCAGCGGCTGTGGTTAAAAACATGTCTCAGAATGGTCAACAATATTATCTTGCAGCATACTTCAGATGAGAGCCAATTTGGGTCCCTAAAACCCAAAACCAAGGTCCATTAAAATTTTTATATGTTTATATATATATATATATATATATATATATATATATATATATATATATATATATATATATATGTATATATATATTAGAGGTGTGCGAACCCATGTTTTGTTCGAACCGAACTATGAACGAACCCAAGCAAATATGTTTCCTCGAACTTCGAACCTCTGAAATAGTATGTCTAAGGTTTACAGTCGAACTTCGAACTTCTTAGAAATTTAAAATCGAACATCGAACTACCCAAAATTCTTCAGTGTTCATATATAATTTCCTTAAACATAAAATTTAGGAATATTGTATCATACAATATTTGATATGTGAAAGATTCCCATTTTTTTAACAAAAAGGAAGAGTTCGGCAAATTTGCAGGTTGATTGGGTGAAAATGCCTTCTGGTGCTGATCATTTTGGTCCATGGTGAAATAAATCATGTTGAAACCAGCGTTTTCCAAAGTCCATCTGCAATTATCCTCATAAATTCTGAAAATTTACGTTACCGATCGCTTTCGAACACCGCCATCGTAATGTTGTTACTGAAAAGGGTGTTGGGAGGCTAGGATATATAAGAAAATTAATTCTGTTATTGCTAAATGGCTCCGTCGTGTCTCAATGTAGCCACCAACTGTCCAAAATATGCATGAGTGAAATCTCCTAAAATTATGCTATCCACTCAATGAGACCGATAACGAGTTTAAAGCGCCGCTACCGAGTTATCGGGGGCGCAACTTCGCTATCTTTGGCAGCATTCAATGCCTGTAAAGTTAAATTTCGAAGTATTTTTGAGAAACGAACTTCGAACTATTTTGGAGAATTACATATTTCGAACATCGAACAACTTCAACATCGCTAGTGCGAACATATTTTCGAACCGAAGGTTCGGTTCGAAATTTTGAAGCTTCGCACACCTCTAGTGAAAATGCCTTCCGGTGCTGATCATTGTGGAGATGTCAATGTTAAATCAAAAACACAAAAACAAAAAAGGTTAATTAAACTTTTTTAGATTTCTAGATCTATAAATAAGCTCAATTATAAATATGTTGTTTGGTATTGGCTAGGCAGTTTTAGCAAACAGATTGAGAGAGTTCAAAGTGAGCATGATAGGTATAAAATAACCACTTACAACTTTGAACTGTCTCCTGATTGTGAATATGTAACTGTTTTGGCTCACTGTGAAATAAAGCATGTTGAAACCAGTGTTTTCCAAAGACAATCTACAATTATCCTCAAATTCTGAAAATTTTCGTTACCGATCGCTTTCGAACACTGCCATCATAATGTTGTTACTGAAATAGGTGTTGGGAGGCTAGGATATACAAGAAAAATAATTCTGTGATTGCTAAATGGCTCCGTCATGTCTCAATGTGTCCCACCTACTGTCAAAAATATGCATAAGTGAAATCTTCTGAAATTACGCTACTCAATGAGACCGATAACGAGTTTAAAGCGCTGCTACCGAGTTAAAGAGGCCGCAACTTCGCTACCTTTAGCAACATTCAATGCCTGTAAAGTGAAATTTCGAAGTATTTTTGAGCAACGAACTTCGAACTATTTTGAAGAATTACATATTTCGAACTTTGAACTACTTCAACATCGCTTGTGCGAACATATTTTCGAACCGAAGGTTCGGTTCGAGTTCGGGTTCGGAATTTCGAAGCTTCGCACACCTCTAATATATATATATATATATATATATATATATATATATATATATATATATATATATATATATATATATATATATATAAATGATCTTCCTCCTAACATTCCTCTGATGGCATCCAACAGAGCAGGATAGCAACAGCCCTCTTTGTAGATGACACAACTTTTATTATCACTGGTAATGCTGGTAGTGATGTCAATAAGACTGTGGACCATGTTCTTCGTGAGGCGAGAGCTTGGTTTAATGATAATGAACTGTTTCTCAATGAGGATAAGCAGCTTTAATCAGTTTTCATGTCAGGGTAATTTGTAATGACACTGCTAGGAGTTTTCTCGGTGTTCAACATTGACCCTGCTCTTGTATGGAGGAGCCAAATAGACTCGTTTGCTGGTAGACTAGCCTCATCAGTGTATGCAGTGCGTAAGATTTCTGCAATGGCTGGACCTGAGGCAGCTTTGATCACCTATTATGGGTTGTTTTGCTCATGTCTGAATTACTGTTTGCTTGCATGGGGAAATGCAGCGAGTGTGCACTTGGATAGACTCTTTGTGTTGCAGAAAGCAGCTGTCAGAGATGTTGTCGGGACGGGTTACTGTGCTCACTGTAAACCCACCTTTCAGGAACTTAACATAATGTCACTATACTCATTGGTGGTTTACAGACAATTGTTGGTGGTGAGAGAGGACAGGAGAAGTTTTGACACACATGCTGAAGTGCATAGTTATAACAACAGACATAAAGATAATTTAATCCAACCGAGGCATCGGATAAATAAAACTAAAACGGTTAGGGTCGACTTTTTCAATGCACTCCCAAGGTGGTTGAGAAATGAACCTATTAATAAATTCCGAACAATTATTAGAGATTTTTTAATACAGGCTTGTCTATACAGAACAGATGAATATTTTAATGTGGTGGTATCGTAAATTTTCACAATTTACATACATGGGCCGATGAAAACCCACACTCTCTAAGAGTTGCAAATTCGCAGTATCATTTTTCCATCAATATTTGGGCTGCTATTATTGAAAATCACATAATTGGTCCTGTTGTTCTACCGACTCGTCTTGACCATGAATCATATTTAAACTTTTTACAAAATGATTTGCCGTTGTTACTACCGCTTTTTATGAGAAATGGTACAATGTGGTTCCAGCATGATGGTGCGTCCGCACATTTTGCAGCAGTTGTAAGAACATATTTAGCCAACACATACGGTCACCGATGGATTGGTCGTGGAGGTCCGGTGTCATGGCCACCTCGATCTCCGGACCTGAATCCTCTCGATTTTTATGTGTGGGGCCATTTAAAAGAAATAGTGTATAAAACACCAGTAAATACACGAGAAGAATTGTTGGGAAGAATAGAATATGCATTTGACAGCATTAGAGAAGATCAAAATATTTACAGAAGAGTAAGAAGATCTTTGCGCAGAAGGTTAAATAATTGTAACGACGCTAATGGTGGTCACTTTCAACATTTTCTTTAGCTTTGTTATTAAAGTCAATTGAGTAATGTACAAAAAACAACAGTTTGGAAAAATCATGGTGTCTTTACGATTACTTTTTCATTTTTTATTTTTAGTTTTTATTTATCATTTTTTATCACTGTTTGTAATATTCATTTCAATGTTTATCACCAATAAGTTTTACGTAGGTTAGTTATTTGCACGTTTATTGCTGTAATGTTTTCTGTATGTTTTGTTTTTCATATTCTTATGGTTGCAGTAAACATATATTATTATTATTATTATTATTATTATTATTATTATTATTATTACGCCGACTAATCGGTACTTTGCCCCTTTTTATAAAATTAATCATATCTCCTAAGGGATACCCTGAACGAAAAAATACCAAGAGGCAGCTTTTGTGGCTTATGTAATAAGCTTCATAACTGATGTATCAAAATTGGAAAATGACAGTGGCGCACATAATTTTTCCCCAAATGAATCTTTACAGTTACCCCATACGCACGCCACTGACGCAGTTGTAAGCAGATTCTCACTTGAAAATATGCACTTTCATAATACACTTTCAAGTTCCAAGTTTCATTAAAATCAATCCAGTGGTTTTGAAATTATTTATAAAAAATTTAAAAAAAAAATTAAAATTCAACTCCCTGTATATTGGAAACTATGCGTTTCCGGGCCCATGTGCACAGTAACTTTTTTTCTTATTTTTTAGTAAGGAATTGCCCCACGAGCGATGGTGCATGTTTTTTGAAACAGCCTGTATAATATATATATATATATATATATATATATATATATATATATATATATATATATATATATATATATATATATATATATAGTGTTTGTGTGTGTGTGCGTGTGTATAATCGTAACTGTACGAGATGTTCACGAAATGGTACGGTGGACAAATCATGTGTGGCACAACATATATGGGATAATAATCACCACATTGACAAAGAAAATTTGAAACTTGTCAAAAATGTTAGACATCAAACTATGCTTGATTCATTAGAAAGTATTTTTATATTAAGGTCTATTAAGAACAAAACTTCATTGAATCGTGCGGCACCTTTAATTTCAAGCCCTTTATTTTCACTTTGCATTTGACCACTTAAACACTCCTAATTTGTCTGGTAGAATAATAAATTGTTGTCAATAAGTCGGCCGGTTTATACATATACTAATCTCTACGTTTGTCTCAACTTAAAGACCCGTTCGTTTTTGTTTGTATCTATGAAGTCAATGTAAATACTGTCACGAAGAATTAAAATTAATATAAATATAGTTTTTATGTAGTATTTTAGTTGAATTATTTATCCTTTGTTAGATTTAACATTGTCAGCCAAACACCCGGGTTTAGGTTTCTATTTAAAAAAGATGAGCGTAGTTGATGTTATTTATCTGACCAGATGTTGCTTGTCGGCTTGGTCCAATATCTACATAGTAAATTTCTAGATGGAAAGGGAACGTGCAGATTCCTTAAATAACTCGGTTCCTTTAGCCTATTATCCTTATGTTAGATAAGGGCTCATAAATATGTCGACCAGAAGATTAAAGCAGGTCTTCGACCTCGTAGTTTTACTACACAATAAACAAACGATCGTTCTTCGACGACAATTTTACTTCGGACTAGTTCGCTTACCTTGACGCGATATAAATACACAGCAGCTAGTACTTTAGTTTAGAAATTTTCTTCCTGTGAAGATGTTGACATCGTCAACGAAACGATCGTAAGGTCTCTGAAATATGTGTTGTGGTGATTTGGGTTTCTCCAAGTGTATTGACAAGTACATTCCAATACTAGAAAAAAAATAAAACTAAATTACAAAAAGCAACCAGTAATGATGCAACCCTGAAAAAGGTAATTGAATTTACTGAAAATGGTTGGCCAACTAAAACATCAAGTCTGTGTGGAGACCTGAAACACTTCTGGAAATTACGGTACAATATTACTATAAATGAGGGCATAATTCTATATGATAAAATTGTCGATCCTAAACCACTAACCACAACATTTCTTAGACTGTTGCATGAAACACATCTAGGTATTGAAAAGTTCGGGACGCAGCAAGTGCGTTATGGTACTGAATTTTTATTAAATGCTTCACATTTGAATAACTCAATTTTCTATAAACTTAGAAAGTTTAATTTTGGTACGCAGTAAGTTCTCTCCTAAGGCAATATATCCATTAAATTTCATTAAAACAGCTGTAATTTTCGGGGAAGATTTTTTTTTCGAAAGAAAACTCAAAATTTTTCCGGAAAACCCCGTCCGATTTTCCTGGCTAACGAACTCATCCAAGCCATTTATAAAAGAAAGCCACTATATATATATATATATATATATATATATATATATATATATATATATATATATATATATATATATATATATATATATATATATATATATATATATATATATATATATATGACATGCTTGGTTCTCGGTTTAAATCGCGTCCAGAATTTATGGAAACTCGACGTTTCGGCTCCTGTTTTGGAGCCATTTTCAAGAGGTAAAGGAAATATGTAAGGACACTCTAAGGCCTCAATCTGCCTACTCCTTAGAGTGATGGACAAAGGTGGGTAAAGGAAATATGTAAGGACACTCTAAGGCCTCAATCTGCCTACTCCTTAGAGTGATGGACAAAGGTGGGTAAAGGAAATATGTAAGGACACTCTAAGGCCTCAATCTGCCTACTCCTTAGAGTGATGGACAAAGGTGGGTAAAGGAAATATATAAGGACACTCTAAGGCCTCAATCTGCCTACTCCTCAGAGTGGTGGACAAAGGTGGGTAAAGGAAATATGTAAGGACACGCTAAGGCCTCAATCTGCTTACTCCTCAGAGTGATGGACAAAGGTGGGTAAAGGAAATATGTAAGGACACGCTAAGGCCTCAATTTGCTTACTCCTTAGAGTGATGGACAAAGGTGGGTAAAGGAAATATGTAAGGACACTCTAAGGCCTCAATCTGCCTACTCCTTAGAGTGATGGACAAAGGTGGGTAAAGGAAATATATAAGGACACTCTAAGGCCTCAATCTGCCTACTCCTTAGAGTGATGGACAAAGGTGGGTAAAGGAAATATGTAAGGACACTCTAAGGCCTCAATCTGCCTACTCCTCAGAGTGGTGGACAAAGGTGGGTAAAGGAAATATATAAGGACATTCTAAGGCCTCAATCTGCCTACTCCTCAGAGTGGTGGACAAAGGTGGGTAAAGGAAATATGTAAGGACACGCTAAGGCCTCAATTTGCTTACTCCTTAGAGTGATGGACAAAGGTGGGTAAAGGAAATATGTAAGGACACTCTAAGGCCTCAATCTGCCTACTCCTTAGAGTGATGGACAAAGGTGGGTAAAGGAAATATATAAGGACATTCTAAGGCCTCAATCTGCCTACTCCTTAGAGTGATGGACAAAGGTGGGTAAAGGAAATATATAAGGACACTCTAAGGCCTCAATTTGCCTACTCCTTAGAGTGATGGACAAAGGTGGGTAAAGGAAATATGTAAGGACACTCTAAGGCCTCAATCTGTCTACTCCTTAGAGTGATGGACAAAGGTGGGTAAAGGAAATATGTAAGGACACTCTAAGGCCTCAATCTGCCTACTCCTTAGAGTGATGGACAAAGGTGGGTAAAGGAAATATGTAAGGACACTCTAAGGCCTCAATCTGCCTACTCCTTAGAGTGATGGACAAAGGTGGGTAAAGGAAATATATAAGGACACTCTAAGGCCTCAATCTGCCTACTCCTCAGAGTGATGGACAAAGGTGGGTAAAGGAAATATGTAAGGACACTCTAAGGCCTCAATCTGCCTACTCCTCAGAGTGGTGGACAAAGGTGGGTAAAGGAAATATGTAAGGACACGCTAAGGCCTCAATTTGCCTACTCCTTAGAGTGATGGACAAAGGTGGGTAAAGGAAATATGTAAGGACACTCTAAGGCCTCAATCTGCCTACTCCTTAGAGTGGTGGACAAAGGTAGGTAAAGGAAATATGTAAGGACACTCTAAGGCCTCAATCTGCCTACTCCTCAGAGTGGTGGACAAAGGTAGGTTGGGTTGTTGAAAATGGCTCCAAAACAGGGTTTTCATAAATTCTGGACGCGGTTTAACCCGAGAACCAAGCATGTCTCACATTAAAGACCGCGGAAATCTTTCTGAACATATATATATATATATATATATATATATATATATATATATATATATATATAAACTTATAAAAATTGAAACTGACCCCAGATATGGGTTCTAGGGGTCCTAGTTCGCGTTCATTTGAAAAAATGTTTGCAAAGTCTCACCATCGATACCTCTCTATTAGTGATTTTTTTTAAATGAAAATTTCACTAAAAAACTAAAGCAAAAGCTCGTGATTCTCTATACTGGAAGGGAATGTCACAAGACATATATGAATTCATCAGTGACTGTAGAATTTGTGAACAGTATCAGAATAAAAATCAGAAAGAGCCCTTACAACCCTACCCTATACCAGACAAACCTTGGTCTAAAATTGCATCAGATGTTCTGCATTATGGTGGCGGTGAATATCTAGTTATAGTTGATTCATATAGTAAGTGGCTCGAAGTGAAAAAACTGCATCATAAGGACTCGACTGAATTAATTAGTCATTTTAAGGAAGTATTTTCCAGACAAGGTATACCAGATACACTTATAGCAGATAATATGCCCTTTTCGAGCATTAAATTCAAAATGTTTGCAAATAATTATAATTAAAATTTAAACTTGATGCGGAAAAATGCTGACTTTGATTTAGCCTTATTAGAATATAGAAATACACCTATTGTCAGCATAGGGCTTTCACCCAGTGTATTGTTGAACAGTCGTCACTTAAAAACAAAACTTCCATGTCTGTGTACTCAACCACATTTTAACCTTGAATGGCATATAACAACAGTCAATGTTTGTTGCAAAATGCTTATGAGAAATAAAAATGTAATGTAGTGTATTGACCCATTTCCACACCACCTTGACCCAATAATTGTCATATAGCCTGGGAATGTAGGGTTGCCGGCGTGTTTTTTTAGCGTGGTATGTGGATGCGGGCTAAGAGAAAACTACGAAGACAATTTGGTCGTCATTGGCTTCACGTGTTTAGATCGTTTTATAAAGATAGTTCTTATCTTGACATATAGCCGAGCTGTCACGTTCGCAGGCAGGCGCGTTATGATTGAGTTATGATGCAGTAGAGCAACTGACTACGAACTGTGTATGCCGCGCAAAGGATTCTGACGTCACTAGTGGGACTGATTCAGAAGCTTTTTAGCTCGAAAAAAAAAAGGTGGTGACACGTGTGAGATGTTACAAATGTGTAATAAAGTCGTCACTTAAGACGTAGAAGGTTATCGCTTTTCTGTATTAGTTTAACAGAATTCAGCATATTTGGTTTTTTTATTTTGATGTCTGTCTTTAAAAAAAAAATTTCGTTCGGAACTTTTATTTTGTTAAAAAAAAGTATTTTGGGATGTGTGTCATTCATTTTGAGTGTTATGAAAACTTCCCTCGATGGGCCTGGAAATGTCAGGGAATTTGATTTTTTATTTCTGCTGGGTACCCTGAAATAGGCAATCCTACTCACGAACCCTGTGCCCACCCATGTAAGACACCCACGAGTCGCCACTGCTGAAAATGTTTATAACTAAGCTAGTGCTTTTTGTTACATTAGTTAAGAACATTTTCAGATGAGAACTTGAACAAATCTCCTTTGGAAACAAGCCGTTTGTGATTCGAGTTCTTTTAACAATTTTCGACCTGTGTAGACGAGAAACAAATTTTAGTGTCCACAGTTAACTGTCTTTTCACTAGCAACTTGATTTCTAGTCAATTCTGCTGTCGAAATGAAAGTTTTAAAACGATTAGGATTTGGATCATTTTGATGGCACGCTGTGTGTTGATAGTTTCTTTTGCATCGATTCTGATAATTGAAGGTTTTTTCCTAAAGCTTTGGTTTCATTATGCACTCCGAAAATCGGTTGACGAATAAACAAGTTATACTCGGAAACAGAAAAATTTTTTTGTTTAAATCCTCTAAATAAAATGGATAAACGGAAAATTCAAACACCATCCCGTAGGCTGGGTCCTATTTCAACTTGTTTTTAGGTGAAATTAAAGAAATAAAATTTATTTTTCAAACTGGAGCTTCTGGACAGTGTAGAAAAATTTCAGTGTTTTATTCAACATACTGTATAAAATTTTGTGAATTACCTGATATTTTACAAAATAACTTGCTGATAGTGAAAGGATCGTGCTTGCAAACGTTTTTAACAGAGTTCAAGTCGATCACGGCAATCTAAGGGTCCTCCTCTTCTTCGTTTAGCGAACAATAAATTTACACAATTTTCTAAATGACTGTAAAATAATACCATACATAACCAGAATGTACATATTTTATTATTGCTTTATAACATTTTAAAAATCAAAAACTATTAAATGTAAAACAAATAAATATTAAAATTTAATAAAAATAAACAAAACTAAAACATAGTAGGGTAAGTGTAGGTACCCTAGACAATGATCAAATATGTTTCTTTCTGGACTGATCTTTTGCAAACTGGTGAATTATTGTATTGCAGTCCGTTTTCTAGATTTGATCTTTCTACATGCAATGAAGAAAGAGCACAGAGTCTTCCTTGGCTAATGGAAGATCTTAACATGTGCGCTGCGTAATGGAATACTGTATGACCTTCAAATATGCCGCTCTCCCTGTTTAGCATAAATCAGTTCATATTATCAAATAAGTAACAAAGATTGTGATATAAATGATATAAAACCATGTTTTTGTTGTAATTTTTGTTTGGCTCCTATCGGAGCCAAACACATTTAAGATGAGGTTTTCTTCCTATATGCGTATGGAAACTATGTGAGCCGTACTATATATAGAATAAAGATAATAGAATAGAATAAAAAGCAAACAATAATAAAAATAATAATAATAATAATAAAACTCCGCCATCGCCGGTCCCAAGCCCGGGTGAGAAAGGAGGAGGAGGTGGAGTAACAGCCACGTTAAAAAACCAGGGTCTGTCTATCCCGGACGGTAGCACCTTGTAAAGGCCCCTGGCTAGGGTCACAGGTCTGTCTGGCCAGTGGGTGTACTGCTTCCAGCAGTGTGCTCACCGCTATCCTATTTACTCTCTTTTCCTTAACCGTGTTACCTTACTCCTTCCTTCATCCCTAATTGGGTCACCAGGGTTATTTGGGGGCACACCCATGAAAATTGAGCACAACAGAAGCCTCGGAAAATGCTGCTGCCTGAAGTTCGTCAGGGCATGTCTGGAGCCGGCGCTGGACATGACAGCATGCCGGACGTCGGTGGCGGGGTGTTGATGAGGCGGGCCCCCGTCTTGCAAGAAATGACAGCCCAAAATCAACAGCAGGGGAGCCTAGTAAGACCAAGAGCTCCACCCACTGAGGGTACTGCGCAAGAAAATCAGCGAGCGCACACCCAGATGGGATTACCAAGACGGCGCATGAAATGGACTATGGATATGAATGAAACAATTATGCGCATTTACTACAAAGTAACACAACTCGGACAACAGACGACCGGGTATAGGCAACAACTTCACACCGAATTTCTCAGAATGTACCCACACATACAGGTCACTCAACAGAGAGTAGTGGATCAGTATAGTGTCATACTTAAGAATAACCTTATTCCACAAACGAGACTAAATACTATCAGACAGGAAGTTGAATATGAAATTACTAACATAGCGGTTACGGAAAATATTGAGATCCTGTTTGATGGTAGTAATCTGCAACTTGTACATACTGAGCAAGAAGAATACATTGAGGGTACAAAAGAAAATGAGGAACTCATCGACAAATTGTCCACATAAATGAGTCGTGCAGTCGCTGAGTATGAGGGAACAAATCCTCTTACAAGACCATCCTTACCTAGGCTAAGATCATCTAGAAAGCTGGCAATGATATTGGAAACTTTTGAACATAATAATTTTGCCATCACACCTTCGAGAGATCAACACATTGGAGCACATGCATACACTGATTTACTGTGCAGCAACTGCAGCAATTAAAACTTTAGGCATTCAGCTTTCTGATCGAAAGTCAAATCACAGAGACACATCAGAGTGCCCCCGGTGCGAAAAAAAGTGGATAAGTAGAGTGGAAACACTTCAAAAAGAAATTGGCCAACTGACACAATACATTTGGGGACTGGAGGCAAGAAAATTGCAGAAAAGAGTAGAGGAAATAATATGCAGAGTTCAACAACAGTCATCACAAGACCCAGTCAACCACACTGCACAAAAATGTTTGGGTACCGTAAAACAAAAGCTTTTTGTATATGCAGAACGCTTGACGAGATATAAAGCGAGCAACAATAGGAAGTGCGACAATACAATGTTTGAATGCTCTGAAAGGACTTTCTGCCATGAGCTTAATTCATCTAGGAATGCAGCCACTGATACGTTTCCAAATACGGAACAAATTGAAGTGTTCTGGCAAAGTCAACTAGCCACAACAGCCTCCTGCAATAATGAATGAAGTCTCCGAGGTTATTAAAGAGCTTCATAATTGGAAGGCACCCGGGCCTGATGGCGTCCAAAACTTTTGGCTGCAGAAATTTGGGTGTACACATCATCTATTGGCGGTGTTAATAAATGATGTTATACTTGACCCAAAGAAGATGCCATTGTTTTTCACACAAAGAGACACGTATCTTCTGCCAAAGGACCAGCATTGTTCTGCAGACCCCGGCAGATACCGACCAATAACATGTCTTCCGACCCTACATAAGTTGATCACATCCTGCCTTGAGAAACACATCTATGCACACTGCGAACGAAACAACATCATTGTGAGCTAGCAAAAAGGGTGTTCCAAAGGATCTATGGGATGCAAAGAACAGCTAATAATTGATTCGGTTGTGTGCAACCAAGCTTACAATGGACGAAGAAATCTCTTTGCTGCCTACGTGGACTATAAAAAGGCCTTTGATTCAGTTCCATAGGAATGTCTCATAAGTGCGCTGAAGATCTATAAGATCGATACTTACATCGTGAGGTTCCTTGAACACAAAATGTCTACCTGGAGAACAAAGATTTAGTTACGGGTACAAATGGGTGACAACATCGTAACCAGCACGATACCAATTAGAAGAGGCATATTTCAAGGCGACTCGCTAAGTCCATTGTGGTTCTGCCTCGCATTGAATCCACTAGCAAACTGCCTGAACTCCACCAGCTATGGCTTCAGTATAAAAAGCAATTGCAGCAACCAAATGAGGCTAAATCATCACATGTATATGCTGCAGTGCTATCGGGGCGGCAAACCCGCGGACGAGCCCAGAGGGCAAAACAAAAATCTGATGTATATGGATGATATTAAGCTGATGGCCTCCACAAAGAACCACCTGGAATAACTCCTTAAAATCGTGGAAGGGTTTTTCAGAGATATTGACCTGCAGTTTGGGCTCAACAAACGTTAGCACCTTAGGTGTAGCCAGAGGGAAAATACAACTAAGTGTATATGAAATGCAGAACGGCCAGCAAATTGCCTCGATGGGTGTAAAAGAGTGTTACAAATACCTGCGACTACAGCAATGGAGGAAAATAAATCACTTGGGAATGAAGAACGATCTGACAAATGAGTTTACGAAACGAATAAGGCAGGTGGTGTGATCACATCTTAACAGCGAGAAGCATGTTCTGCACTTAGCTACTCATTGGGGATTGTGAACTGGAGTAAAACGTACATCGAAAATCTACAACAGAAGGTGCGAACACTCCTAACAAAATCCAAAAAGCATCATCCACATAGTGCTATCAAGCGAGTAACCCTACCTAGACACCAAGGTAGAAGAGGAGTGTTGGATATTGGTAAACAATTGGACCAGCAGATAGTGAACCCGTGTACATATTTCCATCAGCAGCAGCTTACTTCTAAACTACACCATATCATCTCCGAGGCAAATGATTCAACACCCCTACAATTAAAAGAAAGTGAAATACAAAGTCACCATGGGACTGATCAGGACAAGCTGCAATCTTGGATGCAGAAGCCTCTCCATGGGCGACATCTGAATGAGACCTCCCAGGCACATGTCGACAAATTGGCATCGAATTACTGGTTGGTGTCCGGACAGATGTTTCCAGAGACAGAGGGGTTTTTGCTGGCCATACAATATGAGGTCATCCCAACAAGAAACTACTTGAAGTATATAGTTGTAGATAATTCGGTCCAAGATGACAAATGTAGATTTGGGTGTCAGTCATGAGAGACTATCCAGCACATCACCGGAGGATGTCAAGCGTTTGCTGCAACATTGTATAAAGAGAGGCATGACTCAGTTGCTAAAATACTTTACCAAAAACTGGCTTTAAAACTGGGACTTTTAAATCTCAGTAAGATACACTCCTGAGCTTGTCCTAGAGAACTCACGATACAGGTTTTACTGGGATTGGACCGTGCTCACAGACCAACGAGTTGCCCACAACAGGCCAGATTAAATAATAGTGGATAAGTCCTGCAACCAAGTGACGCTGATTGATGTGGCCATTCTAAATACTAATAATTTAGAGATCAAGTACAATGAGAAGACCATTAAGTACAGAGACCTCGAGATACAAGTAAAGAGACAGTGGAGGGCAGATATTTTGGAACTCATCAAACATGACATTTGAGTTAAATGGCTGAAAACAGGCGAATTTACCCTACTTACTGTTTCTAAGGACATCCACTAACACTTTTTAGTGAATTTTCTTTTTAAAAATTCACTAATGAGGAGATCCTGACTTTTGAATTTTGAAAAAAATTCTTCAAATGAGCGCTAATTAGGCCCTCTAGAACACATATCCGGGGTCAGTTTCGTTTTATATATATATATATATATATATATATATATATATATATATATATATATATATATATATATATATATATATATATATATATATGTATGTATGTATGTATGTATGTATGTATGTATGTATGTATGTATGTATGTATGTATCACACCGATAACTCAAAAAATAATGGGCCAATTTTGACAAAATTTGGTAAGCACCTTCCTTTTGTAAGTGGCTTGGATAAGTTCGTTAGCCAGGAAAATCAGCCGAGGTTTTCCCGAAAAATTTTGTGTTTTCTTAAGAAAAAAATTCATATCTCCAAAAATAACAAAGTAAGGGCAACCAAATTTGTAACATCGTTTTATATCGCTATAGGTAAATTACCTGTAGCACTGTAGGTCAAAAGACAAAAAAGTTATGGGCATTTAAAGAAAAATAAATTGGGGTTTTCCTCAAAACGTCAAAGTGACAATTTAAAACGTCAAAATTCGCAACATTTAGGCCAAGAACTTGAATCTAATACGGGCTATGGAAAGAAAATGTCTCAAGAAGAATGTTTTACAAACCCTGAAGTATTAATTTCAACCGTCATTGTCTTCATTTTAGTAAAATGTTTCCAGAAAATTCATTTCAAATAGACCCTTTCTCTGATGCTTGGCAGTAGCCTTAGCTTTAGAGTTTATCGTTTAATGGTATATAACTTTTGTCGAATTTTCGTAAAAAAACAATGAAGCTCAATATATCCGTTATTTTACAAGATATGAAAAAAAATTGTATACATTAATTGTAGGGTGTCTTGATCTACATCTTAAAAAAATATTTCTACAATCACAGGTGGCACATAAGTCGTTGGTGATTTTTTTTTTTTAATCAAACACGCCATAATGTTATTGCACTTTTGCATTTTCCATCGAAATATAATGCATGTTTTTAAGAAAAAAAATTCTGGATGCAGCAAGTGCGATATGGTAGCGAATTTAAATAAAATGCTTCATATTTGAATAGCCCAATTTGCTATTAACCTATAAGGTTGACCGAGAAACGAGTTTTTCAGGGAACACTTTAAGTTTACTTTTGGAAATTTTTGTACATTTTCAAACAATAAAGTTATTTTTATGAAACATGGCACATTGTTTTTACTATATAGGTTATACTGGTAACCAAAATTGATGCCTGCTTTCTGAAATAAAAAGAAAACACACATATTTGCAGTAAAAACATTTCTATGAAAATTCACTACCATAACGCACTTGCTGCATCCAGAGTTTTTTATAATTATCTAAATAAAACATATAAATGGTTAAATAATTTGTTAAAAATAAAGTATGCTATGATGATATACATTCTGACATTTATCAGGTGTAAATTTTATAAGGACAAAGTAAAAAAGCTCGGGACGCAGCAAGTGCGTTATGGTAGCGAATTTTCTTTAAAATATTTTTAATAGCAAATGTCTTTCTTTGATGAAAGCAGGCATCAAACTTGGCTGCCTATATAGTAGAAACAATGTACAATATTTCATTGAAATAAATTTATGGTTTGAATATATATAAACATTTTTCAAAAGTCGTATGCCCAGTTTCACAAAGCTCGATTAAATATTTAACGGCCGGTTAGTTAATAAGAGCTTTAGACGACCAATCACAGCTTCAAAATATTTGGTTGTCATGGCAACAACCCGAATTCTAGTCTGTGATTGGTCTTAATCCTTGATTAACTAATCGGCCGTTAAATATTTAATCAAGCTTTGTGAAACTGGGCATAAATGTAGCAAATGTGTTATGGAAGTGATTTTCCATAAAAATGTTTTTAATAGCAAATGCGAGCAGGCATCAATCTGATTACCGGTATAGCCTATGTGGTAGAAACAATATACTATATTTTATGAAAATTACTTATGGTTTGAAAATATACAAAAATTTTCAGAAAATAAACTTAAATGTTGGTTTTCTATCCAACAAAGCTTACGTTAATAGCAAATTGAGTTATTGAAATTGAAGGATTTAATGAAAATTCGGTAAATTTGCAAATTAGCACCCGAACGCTTTTCAACAAATTTTTTTCAGAAACATTACTAGGACCTCACCTGCAGGTTTCTGAAAACAGTTTTTTGAAAAGCGTTCGGGAGCTAAATTGCAAATTTACCGAAAATTCGCTACTAAACGCACTTACCGCGTCCAGGTTTTGTCTTACAAACGCATCATATTTCGATAAAAAAATGCAAAAATGCATTAAGGAATTTGTTCTACGAAAATTAGTTTAAAAAAAATTATACACCCCTACTCACTCCTGGTACCGTAACTTCCTTGGGGAGTGTGAACAAGAAATTTTTCTTAAAGTTTGTGGATCCAGGGGGGTCGGGGCCTAGGCGGGTTTCTGAAAACAGTTTTTTGAAAAGAGTTCGGAAGCTAAACTGCAAATTTACCGAAAATTCGCTACCAAAACGCACTTACTGCGTCCAGATTTTTTTCTTACAAACGCATAATATTTCGATAAAAAATTCAAAACTGCATTGACGAATTTGTTCTACAAAAATTAGCTAAAAAAAATTATGCACCCCTACTCACTCCTAGTCCCGTAACTTCCTTGGAAAATGTGAACAAGAAATTTTTCTTGGGGTTTGTGGATCCAGGGGGAGGCCCAGGCAGGTTTCTGAAAACAGTTTTTTGAAAAGCGTTCGGGAGCTAATCTGCAAATTTACTGCAAATTCGCTACCAAAACGCACTTACAGCGTCCAAATTTTTTTCTTATAAACGCATCATATTTCGATAAAAAAATGCAAAAATGCATTAACGAATTTGTTCTACAAAAATTAGCTAAAAAAAATTATGTACTCCTACTCACTCCTGGTCCCGTAACTTCCTTGGGGAGTGTGAACAAGAAATTTTTCTTGGGGTTTGTGGAACCAGGTGTGACCCTAGGCAGGTTTCTGAAAAGTTTTTTGAAAAGCGTTCGGGAGCTAATCTGCAAATTCGCTACCAAAACACACTTACTGCGTCCAGATTTTTTTCTTATAAACGCATCATATTTCGATAAAAAAATGCAAAAATGCATTAACGAATTTGTTCTACAAAAATTAGCTAAAAAATTATGCACTCCTACTCACCCCTGGTCCCGTAACTTCCTTGGGGAGTGTGAACAAGAAAGTTTTCTTGGGGATTGTGGATCCGGGGGGGGGGGGGTGGGTGGCGTCTAGGCAGGTTTCTGAAAACAGTGTTTTGAAAAGCGTTAGGGAGCTAAACTGCAAATTTACCGAAAATTCGCTACCAAAACGCACTTATTGCGTCCAGATTTTTTCTTATAAACGCATCATATTTCGATAAAAAGTGCAAAAATGCATTAACGAATTTGTTCCTCGATAATTAGCTAAAAAAAAATTTTAGACCGTTAAACCATAAACTTCACTAAACCCACAAATAAATATCCAAAAAGCCACCAAACTTAACTAAACCGACAGCCAAAGCATCAGAGAAAGGGTCTATTTGAAATGGATATTCTGTAAATATTTTAGTAAAATGAAGGGCAATGACGGTTGAATCTGAAACTTAAAGGTTTGCAGAACACTCTTCTTGCAACATTTTCTTTTCACAAACGGTATTTGTTTTACATTCTCTGGCTAAACATTGCCAATTTTGACGTTTAATATTGCAAGTTTGACGTTTTGAGGAAAATTCCAAAATTTGTTGCTTTAACTACCTATAACTTCTTTGTCTTTAAAGCTAGGGACCTAAATTTTGGTCACTCTTTATAATACAAACACGCACACCAAATTTGGTTGCCCTTACTTTGTTATTTCCGGAGATATGAATTTTTTTATAAAGAAAACACAAAATTTTCCGGGAAAACCTGATCCGATTTTCCTGGCTAACGAACTTATCCAAGCCACTTGCAAAAGAAAGGTACTCTGCAAATTTTATCAAGATCAGTCCATTATTATTTGAGCTATCGGTCGGATATATATATATATATATATATATATATATATATATATATATATATATATATATATATATATATATATATATATATATAAACACAGATCTCCCCTTAAGCGAATTTAAAAAAAAAAAATTCGCTAAAAGTATATATTTTGGAACTCATCAAACATGACATATGAGTTAAATGGCTGAAAACAGGCGAATTCACCCTACTTACTGTTTCTAAGGACATCCACTAACACTTGTTTAATTTTAATAACAGTCTTAAGTAGCAACTATTTAAAAGGCTTTAGTTCTGCTGTCTATCACTAGTGTCTTTTGATATAGGTGTGTATTGATTTAATATGATTTAACACATGCTTTTTGTAAACCCTTGCATAAGTCATCACAAGATAAACATTGATAAGGCTTTTTTATGTATATTTTGACTTAATATGCTTTTAACAATTTTTGTGTGTACATGATTGCAGAATGAACATTAATAAGAATTTTCTCCTGTGTGTTTTGATTTAATATGATTAAACAAACAATATTTTTTCAAAGTTGCATAATTACATGAAGAACATTGATAAACCTTTTCTCCAGTATGTTTCAATTTAATATGATTCAACCAATGCTTTTTGTTGCCACTTGCATAGTCGCAAGATAAACATTGATAAGGCTTTTTGTCTAGGTGTTTTGATTTAATATGCCTTAACAAATGATATTTCTGCACACTTGCATGATCGCACAATGAACATTGATAAGGCTTTTGTCCTGTGTGTTTTGATTTAGTATGTGTCAACAAATTTCCTTTGTACACACTTGCAAAATCACAGGATGAACATTGATAAGGCCTTTCTCCTGTGTGCTTTGATTTAATATGCTTTAACAAACTTGCTTTGTACACACTTGCAAAATCACAGGATGAACAACGGTAAGGATTTTTATTCCTGGTGCGGTTTGATGTAAGATTCATCAACAAATGTTGTTTATAAACATAATCACAGAATGATTCTTTCTCAAACTGCGGGTTAACATCCTGAGATAATTTCTGTAACTCGCACTTCACATCAACAAGCACATCACCCTTAATTGTCAAAGTGGGTCTGGGGCCTTGATTATTAGTAGAACCTTCATTTTCGTTGCAGTACTCTTTTTTAAAATCTTGACATAAGACAACACTATCCAAGGCAGGTTCTTCAATTTCCAGTTTTATTAAAGATGCATTTGGTTGCAGATTTGATTTAGTGTCCTGATCAAATTCCCAGGAAAGTGTAAACTTTTGGTCACTAGATACAACACCATAATCTTCTTTTTCAGCTTTAATATTTTTACGGTAGGCTTCACCGATGTCCTGGTCTTGTTTTATATTATGTTCCATGAGCGTGATTCGACAGCTACTATTTTTTTCAGCTTCTCTTTCGCACTCTAAATAATTTTCAGTATTTTAATTGTCTTTTCTACGTTTCATCCACTTTATTATGTTAACAGTGCTAAAGCTAAAATAGTAAAATAGAACAGTGTTGTATGGTGTATGACATATGCATATGACATAGTGATGGGTTGTTATTTAACAGTCTGTTACTTTTCAACTGTTGTCGAGCCGCAACAGTAACAACCTGTTATGGATATATACAAATAACAGGACCAGGGGTGGGGATGCTGTTGCGCTTTACACTAGAACTCGGAGTCGTATCTGTTTCTGTTGTCGTATCTGTTTCTGTTGCACTGCAACTAGCTACGATGAATCAACTTCTGTTTTCATCCGCAACTGTTATAACAGGATGAATGGACATGAGACTGGGAATGGGGTATAGAGTATAGAGCGGACTTTACTTCCTAACATACTACTTTATACTAGTGTGCTCACAGCTTTGGGAACGTAGGGTCGTCGGTACAATGAAACTGTTAAATTTTGACAGGTTGTTGATTCACAAAAACACACACATATATTTACAATTTATAAACACAAAATATGAAAAATGTAAATAAAATCAACGATGTTTCTTTTTTTCTTTGAGAAAAATTGTCTTACACTAAGAAATACTTTTCTAACAAAACACTTTTAAAGTTCTGAGTTTTTGTTGATGAACATTATTTGACTGACTTTGGGCGACGAAAGTCTGTTACGGCGGTCACTTAAAATTTGTCCTGTTTTAGAAAAAAAGTCTTTCGCACGGAACAGACGTAGCGACAGTCCCAAACTTCTCCTTCACCATTTTACTTAAATGTGGTTTTCCACCATTTAAGTGGATCTCCATTTCTAGGCAAAAGCGGTTCGTTGTTTGCACAGTTTTTAAAAGCGTACTGATTAAGATGACCGGTGAGTCACCGGCGGTGAACCGAGAATTGAAAATGTAACTAGAGATCCTTCTAACAAAAAATAAAAGCGTAATGTAATAAAGAACCATATGTGCAGAATAAAGGCAAATTTCTTTACCGAAATTTTATGATAGGTGCAGCATGTTGGAGCTTCCGGTTTTGCGGAAACTCCATCAACTTTCATTATTCAAATGGAACACGTTTTATATTACCTCATTTTATTAATATTACAAGTCATGCTTGTAAAAAGTCAGCTAAGTTTCCTTCACTTCTGACATTTATGGTCGCTAAAAAATGCGTTCTTAATTTTTCAATATGTGAAAGGCTGTATATGTAGCAAGTGAAAATTATTAAAAATGAACTATATCACTGTAAAAATAAAATCAGGTCACCGCGTATATAAAAAATTTATCACAGTCGTTGACGTAAACTCAATCTTCATTAGATAACTCGATATGCAGATGGCATTTTTGTTTTAAGAAAAAACTGATATGTATACAAACGTACAGTTATGCTTTAACGTGAGTCCTTAGGTATTATATTATATTAGGTAGTTTTTTGCTCATTCTTCTTTGCCTTATGTAACTAATAAATCAATATTCCTTTTTACTTTTCACTTTGGAAATCTAAGAAATGAGTCCGATTTTAAACATCTTTTTTTTATTACTACTGCAAAATAAAAAATCGCTGAAACTTAAAAAATCTCAGAAACAGTACCAATTTTAATGAAATTATAAAAATATTCCCTGTACCCGGTATAGTTGAAACCAGACACACTTCGCCCTATAGGTAGAAAGAAAAAAATTAGTTTTAACTAAAAAAATAATTATTTATTTTATTTTTTGCTTACAATAATTCATGTATTTCATATAAGTCTCATTTTCAAGGAAAAGATGGCTATAGAGGTTTTCAAGCTCAATGCTTAACTAATACTTAATTAGTAAAAAAAATTCGAAAGAAATTCTGCATTGTTGAATTTTTTACCAAATTATTATTAGTGATGAATACCCAAAAAAACCTCTATCATTTTTTTAAACATAATACAAGAATATTTTTTATTTTAAACAATACCCAACTACACCATCGGACGGGTTCAGCTACTGTTACTACGTCTACGTGGAATTCTTAATAATTCATACTGTTCTTTTCAACCTGTTATATTTAACTGTTATTTCTAAATAACAGTAACAGTTGCGACATGTTACAGCAATATAACAGTTTTTCCCATCACTAAGTCAGTGGTGTTCCTGTCATGAGATTATAAGTGCAGAATTTAGGGACGTTTCGGTGCTAAATTTACGGTTTGAGTGCTAAAATATCCCTAGATTTAATTGGAACCAAATTTAAGCGTAACTGTACGTTTTAAGGCTAGAAGGTCTCATAAAAGAGAGGGAAATTATGCACACTTATGATAATAAAACGATAATTAAGCCGAAAATTAAATATTTTATTTTTTTGAAAACTAACAAAAGAAATAATTGTCTTTGAAATAAATAAAAACAAATATATTCGCTTACAAAATAAAATAAAAATGCATAAACATTTGAGGGTTTGACATTTGACGTAACACTTGACAGTACGCAATACGCAAAAGTAGAAATGAATCTAACCATCGAGTAACACGTAGACAGGGTCGGTAATGCGCATGCGGGCAACGATAACTTCGAATGTGGTTCATTAATTTTTTATGTTGTATGTTTTATATCCGTGTCTGACTAGAGAATGGCGCGTAGCTTTAAAAAATTAAAATGTACCAAAAAAGTGTAAAGGGGTGCCAGAGTGTCAAATCTGAAGACACAGTGCTAAATCTGGCACGATCGTGCTAGCAGGAACAACACTGATAGTAGTGCATGATACATGATACAAATAATCAGGGTTGCCAGGTTTTTAAAACTAAATATCGCCATTTTACTGAACAAGATCGCCCAACATCGCCAACTTTCCATCCATATGGGAAATCGCCGAAACTCGCACACTTTCTGTAAGAACTGTCACTTACCAAAACGTCCAAACTGATTTTTTCGGCGGGAATTTCAATTTTTGTTATAAAAGCTTTCTTTTAGGTTGACGAGAAGCTTTAATATAATGATAATAATATAGTGCCTAGAGCCTGGGTGTTCCAATTGTGAGAACGTGTGTCTCTGAGCCCAAGCTCACTGGGTTCGACTCCCAGGGTTACCCTTTCAGAGCATATTATAAATTTAACATCAACCGAGCCGTTGTGGCATTGTATTTAAGCAAGTCAAATGTCTGCACTTTCTGCACTTCCGGGGGGGCATAAATCCGTCGGTCTTGTGTACCATACAATGTAGAGCAGGTTAAAGATCCCCACCCTCCCTACAGAAAGGTTCGGCAAAATTTCCAGGATAGTGAGGTAAAACTGCCCCCTGACGTCGGTGATTGGCTATAGTCGCGGAAATAGACCGACGTTAAAGAATAGAAAAAATCTATAGTCCGTCAAAATCACATGTAAATAATGGTTTGCTTTTAGTCATTAAATTTAAAAAGAAAAAGGAACCAAAACAAGAATGTATTTATAAAATGTCAAAACATTCACCCCATAGCAGTGTTGTAAGAATGCAAAAATAAAATATTTTCTCTTTATAACGAAACACAATAAAATATACTGTAATATAATATAAAACATAAACAACTTTTTGTCCCTGTCACCTGTCATCTTTCCTCTATCATCTATCCAAACATGCTGGGTACTCTTGGTTTCTCACGGATGTCGAAATGTCATTTCTTCTCAACGATAAAATAATGTTCGTCTATATTACTTATGAATTAATCAAACTTTGGAAAAACTGAATAGTTTTACAACAGAGTTCGTTTCTTCAAGATCGCCCAATTGGCGATTTCTAGATAACAAGAGTAGCCCAATTTGCAACTCGGCGCTTTCTTTGAAAAAAACTCGCAACAAAAGATAAAAGATAGCCCATTTGCGATAAATCGCCCAATCTGGCAATTCTGCAAATAATGAGAGATATGATGACTACCTATTTTTAGACCTGTCACTCGCATGGCGTCAAGTAGTGAGTCCAATGCAACAATAATATGCTGTCGTGCAGTGGGGTTTGACGTTTCATCACAACCTCTTAACAAATTACGTATTTTACTAATATTTAAGTGCATACAGTTGGAAGTAATAAAAACGAAAAAGATTAAATTTAGTGCTGCGATCTATATTATCTGAAAAAGACAATATAGGCGTAACTTCAACCGCATTAAACTGACGTATAGAAACTTTTTGATTGCGAATGACTTTGTTTTAGGTGTGTAGTTAGACTTCTATAACGTTACTCACCGCGTGACGTCTTTGGAGGGGGCGGGGCTTATGCACAATCATGATACAAATAACGAGAGATATGATATTCAGACTACCTATTTTTAGACCTGTCACGCGCATGGTGTCAAGTGGTGAGTCCAATGCAATAATAATATGTTGTCGTGCAGTGGGGTTTGACGTTTCATCACAATCTCTTAACAAATTACGTATTTTACTAATATTTAAGTGCATACAGTTGGAAGTAATAAAAATGAAAAAGATTAAATTTAGTGCTGCGATCTATATTATCTGAAAAAGACAATATAGGCGTAACTTCAACCGCATTAAACTGACGTATAGAAACTTATTGATTGCGAATGACTTTGTTTTAAGCGTGTAGTTGGACTTCTATAACGTTACTCACCGCGTGACGTCATAAGAGGGGGCGGGCTTATGCGCAATATCATATCTCTTCCAAGTCATTATATCATGTAATAGTGTATATAGATATAGCGGAGATTTGATTTTGATCTGTGATAAAATTAACGACCTTCACTTAACTATTGGGATATTATACGAGCGTCTCTCAACAGCAAACACTCGGTTGCAGTAATCATGCGCCCTTCGCAGAATATTTTAAGAAACGAAATAAAAGGCCTCTCATAGTGATGGGTCGTTATTTAACTGTCAGCTATTTTTAAACGGTTACCGAGCCGTAACGGTAACCACCAGTTGTGGATTTATAAAAATAACGGCTTAAAAAGTAACGCTTTTTACACTAACCTAGAATTCGGAGTCGTGTCTGTTTCAGTTCTACTGCAACTAGGTTCGATGAATAAACATCGGTTTTCATCGGCAACTGTTATTTAACCATTTAACAGGATGAATAGCCTTGAGATTGGGAATGCTCGCTCTCGCTCACAGCTTTAGGGACGTACGATCTTCGGTAGAATAAAACGGTTTAATTTTAACTTTAACTGGTTGTTGATGAGGATACGGCATACGGACACTACTACACAGAGTTATTCTGTTAAACTGAGAAGCTGTTATTTTTCAAACAGTTGAGTTTCCCACTAGTATGTAAAGCCAAATATTTAATAATAAAAAATGTTGGGTGAAAAAATGAATTTCTGTAAAAACGTGTTATTACTTTCACTATAGACAACGCAAAATAGGGTTATTTTACGTGAGATTAAAGTACTTATTTATTTAAATTTATATACATTACCTAAGAAAACAGTTAACACGTTATTTTCGTTTGTCTGATAATAGTTATCAAATTGATAAAAAAATATAATGATACAACATTTTTTAATATCTATATACATTTAAATATAAAAAATTAAATGAATATATATATATATATATATATATATATATATATATATATATATATATATATATATATATATATATATATATAGGGTGTTTCCAAATTGATGCGAAAAATTTTACAGGGTGATTCTTTGGAGAAAAATAAGGGGTGTCTTTTTATTAAGTTTTTCTTGAAACCCCTTCTCCTCCAAGTTACAGCCCTTTGAAATTTTTGAAACTAATTTTAAAACAACGAATATTAAAATAAGTAAATAAACAATTAATACTATATATCTTCCAATTTTTTTTTAAACTCAAACTCAATTTTTTATACTGTTGGCTGTTGTTTGCAGTTTTTAAAAGTGGACTGATAAAGATTACCAGTGAACCGAAAATGTAACTAGAGATAGAGATATTTCTAAGTAAGAATAAAAGCATAATGTAATAACAAACCATATGTACAGAATAAAGGCAAATTTCTTTACCGAAATTTTATGAGCTGCGTTATGTTATGGAGTTCTTAGAATCACTCCCTGTGTATCAATAAAAGTTCTAACGTCTAACGTCCCAAGACGTGATAAATAATGATATTTATTGATTCTTGCTGTGGCATTGACATTTACGTAAAGACCTCTCATAAAATAAATTTGTTGGAAATGACTAGTTTATAATTCCTAAAACATCTAAGTAAATACTAATATAAGACTCCTTTCTGATTTCTAAAAGTTTCACTTCAGAGTGGCAAAAGATTTACGACACGCTTATTATAATTTCTTAACCCTTTGTTTCCTTTTCATATCGACAAAATTTGAGATTTATACACTACGTGAAATAACGGGGTAAAAATACAATGCATTTATACTAGTGTGCTCGCTCTCGCTCACAGCTTTGGGAATGTAGGATACTATCGATCGACTATCCTGTTTAAAATAACTGAAGCCGTTATTTTCAACGGTTATTATTAAATAACCTTAACGGCTTCAACTGTTAACAGAAAATAACCGTTTTTCCCATCACTAGCCTCTCAGACCTGCTGTTAGTGATGGGCAAAAAGGTTATTTTCTTTTAAAAGTTTAAGCCGTTAACGTTATTTCATAATAACCGTTGGAAATAACAGCTTCAGTTATTTATCTGTTATTTTGAAATGGATAGTCGATCGATAGTATCCTACATTCCCAAAGCTGTGAGCGAGAGCGAGCACACTAGTATAAATAACGTGTTAAGTGTTAAGTAATATGTTATGAAGTAAAGTCCGCTCTATACTGTATACCCATACCCATACATATTTACCAATCCCAATCTCATGTCCATTCATCCCGTTAAATAGTTAAATTTAACAGTTGCCGATGAAAACCGATGATCATCGAACCTAGTTGCAGTGGAACTGAAACAGATACGAGTCCGAATTATAGTTTAGTGTAAAAAGCGTTATTTTGTACCTGTTATTTTTTTAATCCAAACTGGTGGTTACCGTTGCGGCTCGACAACCGTTTAAAAATAACAGATAATTAAATAACGACCCATCACTACCTGCTGTGTACACACAATCCTCCCAACTGACCTTCCTGATCTACACTGACGTCAGTTTGCCCAATCAAAAGCTACAAGAACGATAAAGGTGACGGAAAAGTACATTATGCTCACATGAATGGCATGGTTGGTTTTCCTTCCCCTTTTAGCTTTTAATTGGGCAAACTGATGCCAGGGCAGGTCAGGAGGGAGGATTGTGTGTAAACACTACGTCAGGGAGGTCTTATTTTGTTACTTTAAATATTCTGCGAAGTGCACATGATCGATGTAACCGAGTTTTTACTGTCGCGAGATGTTCGTAATATAATTGATCAATGGAGCTCTAATAATTAAAAGTTCGGGACGCAGCAAGTGTGTTATAGTAGTGAATTTTCATAAGAATTGTACACTATTAGTCAGATATATTATCAAAACAAATTCTTTAAATTTAAATGGACCTTGGAAATCGGTTTTAGAGTCTCAGTCAGCGGTTATTTGAATAAATTTATATTTTATGTGGAGCTAAAAAATTAAAATTTGGCCTTAGGTATATGTAGTACTGAAAGTGCCTTTAAAAAAAATTGTGTTATAAATTTCATTAAAGTTGCAAACAGAAACTAATTAATTATTTACAAAGGGATTGTACCAGTCAAATTATGAATATGGCAGGTATTTTTCCTTATTAATTGCTTGGATGGTTTTGTTTTAGTCAACTCATCCAGTTTTTGCAAACACTAAACAACAAAAAAGGTTTTTTATGTTATGGTAGAAAATGTTCGTCAAAATATTTCAAACTTTATAACTCAATAAATTTCCCATTAAGCCAGCATCTTCAATCTTGAACCATAGTGACACCAATGTAAACGCACGTGGGTAATAAATTACAGGAAAATTACATAATGAGCTTCGCGGATAACTACAAATTTGTTTTAAAAAACCTTTTTTGTTGTTTATTGCTTGCAAAAACTGGATGGGTTGACTAAAACAAAACGATCCAAGCAATTAATAAGGAAAAATACCTGCCATATTTATAATTTGACAGTACATTCCTTTGTAAATAATTAATGTTTTTCTGAAAAACTTTTGTACTTTTAATGAAATTTGTAACACAATTTTTTTAAAGACACTTGCAGTATTTACATATTTATATATAAGACCAAATTTTAATTTTGTAACTCCATATAAAACATATTTTTTTTCAAATAGTCCCTAACTAGGACTCTAAAACCGATCTCAAAGGTCCATTTAAATATAAAGAATTAGTTTTATTAGTATATCTTACTAACAGTGTACAATTCTGATGAAAATTCACTACTATAACGCACTTGCTGCGCCCCGAATTTTTTTTGTGGCTAATTGTTTGCAAAAACTGGATGGGTTGACTAAAACAAAACGATTCAAGCAATTAATAAGGAAAAATACCTGCCATATTTATAATTTGACAGGTACATTCCTTTGTAAATAATTAATTTTTTTTCTGAAAAACTTTTGTACTTTTAATGAAATTTGTAACACAATTTTTTTAAAGGCACTTGCAGTACTTACAGATTATATCTAAGACCAAATTTAAATTTTTTAGCTCCATACAAAATATAAATTTTTTCAAATAATCGCTAACTGGGACTCTAAAATCGATCGAGTTTATTTAAATTATTAGTTTTAATGATATATCTTACTTAATAGTAAATTGTACACTAATGTGTACAATTTTTATGAAAATTCACTACTATAACGCAACTGTGTCCCCGGTATTACGAAAGAACTGGTCCACGGCTGACAGTTTACACAATTATTGTTATTTGATTGTACTTTATTGTACGCAGCTCTATTTATAAAATTTTGTGTAAACTAGAGCTATTGTACTACCTGATCCTGCACGGAGGTGGTGTCCCTGTCGTATCTCTCACAACTTTGTCTAGGCTGATACCTGCGACAACCTCCATTGTTTAAATTTTTATCTACGATTTATTTAAGTAGCATAGCAACACATATAACGTCATCTGTCTTTGTACAACATTGTAGATATTGCATTACAGAATCTGAAGTGATGTCGAGGATTATTTTATTATCAATTTCGAATAACTTTATTTTCCTTTGATCAAACGACTTGAAAATTGGTATACAACCATGCCTGTCTATGTTCTTTTAAGTTGTAAATATTCGTTTCAATCACTTAAACAATTTGAGAGACGTTGCGTTTAAAAAAATATTTTTTAACTTTTTATTAAGAAAAATTGGGCGTTAAGATTTTATGAACGAACTCATCCAAACCATTAGCAAAATAAGGGTAATTCCCAAATTTGGTCCAATTCAGTGACGTATTTTTTGAGTTATCGGTTGGCTACATACATACATACATATATATATATATATATATATATATATATATATATATATATATATATATATATATATATATATATATATATATACGTTCGACGGGGTTCTGGATTTGTTGATTAACAAAACACAGTTCTGGTGTATGAGTCGGTTTCCCTGTATAAACAAAAGTAATGATGGCTCCTCCTTGTACAAAGATTCCGGAGATAAAATACCTCTCCATTCGGATCTCCGGGAGAGGGATGTGCAGGGGGCGCTGACATCAAGATTTAACATATCTTTCTCGAATATATGTGGCCTAATTCTAAACTGAACTCCGTCCATCATTTCCTCCAGGCTAACAGGCCCCAACTCCTCTTCCTCACCGAAATCCAAATCAGTGCCAAAACAGCCACTAATCACCTTAATT
Organism: Tillus elongatus; assembly: GCA_964006375.1. Classification (NCBI taxonomy): domain Eukaryota; kingdom Metazoa; phylum Arthropoda; class Insecta; order Coleoptera; family Cleridae; genus Tillus; species Tillus elongatus. The sequence goes on from OZ023262.1 coordinate 13,710,168, forward strand.
TCCCGGGGTATGAGCTCCTTACTTCCTTTAGATTGCATGTAAGGTGTGTGTGCATACGTCCGTAGTAATCTACCCTGCACCAGACTCCCGAATTTGGAAGCTGGTAGAAAAGACATACTTTGGATGAAACTCTCTCAGGGCTGCAACTAAATTCATCTGTTGCATTTACTGGTCACCTTCTGACAACAACTTTGTCCAGTTCTTCGACTACCTTTCTGAAAAAACCGACCATCACATTTCTGAATATTCTTCCTCCGAGGTTACTATTCTTGGCGACTTTAATGTCCATAATAAGGAATGGCTAGGATCTTCAAAAACCGATCCACAAGGAAAAAACCTGAATGCTATAAGACATCAGTCACCGCCCTTGGTCGCTTAGACCACGGCATGGTCACTGCTTCCGGCGCAATGCAATCCGAGGTCAGACAGTCATCACACCCAGATATCGTTTGGCACTACAACTCCGCGAATTGGAACGAAATGTGGGACTACCTTTCCTCATTTCCATGGGCATCTGTCCGCTTCTCTCATCCTGACCCCTCTGATATCTCACAAAACGTCACTTAAATCATCTAAGCTGGCATGGAACTATTTATTCCACGTACACAGAAAACCTCTTCAGCCACTCAAAAGCCCTGGTTCTTTAAATCCTGTGACAAGGCCGGACTTGAAAAGGTCAAAGCTCACAAAACGCTTCTATACAATCCCAGTCAAGAAAACCGTCAACCATTTAACGACGCAAGAAACCAATGTGTCCGCATTCTTTCTGAGGCAAAAAACTAGTTTAATAACCACATCAGAAACAAAGTCCTCTCAAGCTCCAACGGCAGCAAACCCTTCTGGACTGTTGCTAAATCTATTGGGAATAATGTCTGCAAGAGCACATTCCCACCTCTTGTTTCAGGGGATGAAATTGTTTCTACCGCCCTGGGCTAGGCCGAACTTTTTGCATCGTTGTTCGCCGGCAATTCTACTCTCAATCCACCTCCAAATATTCAACCACCAACAGTCCCCAATGTCGCGCATAAAATGACGGATATCATTTTCAAAACTAAAAACGTATAAAAGATGGTCCCTTCTCTTAATACCAGGAAAGCCTCTGGCCTTGACGAGATCTCAGCAATTGTTCTCAATACATGCGCCACAGAACTTGCTCCTGTCCTGACTCGTCTGTTTCAGACATCTTACAATAGAGGCACATTCCCTAGTAATTGGAAAACTGCTCGAGTATAACCCGTCCCCAACAAATGATCCAAAGCGCTTCCTAACAACTACAGGCCTATTTCTCTCCTTGCAGTCGTCTCTAAAGCGATGGAAAAGTACATAAACACCGAATTACTAAAATTTCTTGAAAAACACAGTCTAATCCACCACAGGCAGTATGGCTTCCGTCAGCTCCGATCAACTGCCGACCTCCTTTCCTTTGTCACCCATTCTTGGAACAAGCATATGGAACTACATGGTGAATCCCAGATTGTCGCTCGAGACATATCCAAAGCGTTCGACCAGGTCTGGCAGGCAGCGCTGCTTAATAAAGTTCCGGCCTATGGCTTACCACCAAAAATCTGTACCTGGACAGCAAATTTCCTCTCCAACCGGAGCATTTCTGTTGTGGCTGACCATTTCTCTAAACTGTATCCAATTAATGCAGGAGTCCCTCAAGGTTCAGATTTTGCACCTACTTTGTTTCTTCTTCCCATTAATGGCCTCCTCTCTAGCACATCCAACCCAGTTCACAGTTAGGCAGATGACAGCACCCTCCACTCAAATATACAATATTCTAAGCCTGTCTCTCTAGCCCAATTAGATGAGGATTGCAGACTCATGGATGGTTCTGTCTCTGTGGATCTCCAAAAAATTTTAGGCTGCGGAAGTAGAAATCTTGTACAATTCAACGCCACCAAGTCTGTCTTGCTTTCTATCTCATAAGAGATACACCAGCCCTAGACTCATCACAATGAACAATCAAGTCATTTAAAGTAATGAGTCCTTTTTACTTGGCATCTCTGTGGATTGAAATCTCAATTGGCACCAACATGTCACATCAGTTGCAGAAGCGGCTACTAAGAAATTAGGTTTCCTCTTCCGGGCTCGTAAATACTTTTCTCCAGCTAATCTCTATACCTTATATACTATACAAAAAGGCCAAACCTCGAATACTGCTCCCACATGTGGGCTGCCGCTTATACACTCACTATCCTGGACTCCATTAAGAAGATAGCTGTACGTCTCATTGGTGACCCTACCCTCGCCCAAAGGCTGCCATCCCTTGCCCACCGACGTGCCGTTGGTGACCTCTCTCTCTTTTATAGATATCTGCACGGGCACTGCTCAGAGGAGCTTTCTTCCATAGTTCCTTCACCTGCTGCCCCCAACAGATCTACCAGGGGAACAAGCGAATGCACCCTTTTACTGTCCAGGTCACCAGACATAGAACATCTTGTTATGCCCGCTCTTTTGTCCCAAGGACTTCCGAGTCCAGCAGTTTTGAGCGACACTGCCTCTATGTTTGCAACCCTCCATACACGTACTTACTGAATAAGAATCTTCAATAGTAGATTGGTCGACTGTAATGTGTAATGTATTCCCTTGATAGGCGTGGTTTAGCTCGAGTAGCTCTAGTCAGAACTGAAATAGGCAAACAGTTTTGCGGCATTGTGTTTTGAAATAGTATATACCAATGCATGAATATATTATATTTTTTAGTCTCGTGGGGTCATTTAGATTCACTAATTACGTATATAAATGAGAAAACTCAAATTACCGCTACCTATTCCAAGTAAAAAGAGAAGTAAATTAAACTTAAAAAAAAAACAATATATTTTTTAGTATTTCTAAGTCCATTTTTAGGGAGACCTAAAAGCCAAACAAAGTTTTTTGCGATATGTGAAGAAAAAACAAGGCTCCTATGAGAGTTGTCCGAACGCGTTGAATTTCAATTATTATCTTTAGCAAATGCGCAATAGTAGCGAATTTTCATAAAAAACTTGTTTTCATAAATCTGCAAGTTAAAATAGTAAGTATTGAAAAAAAGTAAGCAGGCAACGCGTTTTTGCAGCGAATGTTCATAAATATATTTGAAATGTTATAATAAGTCAATTTCCCATTATTAAGCTAAAATCTTAACTTTTAATATTTAACAGTACAATTAAGTGTCTATAATTAAGCAGCATTGGGTACCTACAATATTTTATAAAAATAAAACGTAAATATTTAAGTTTGACTGCCTTTTGAATAAGTAGCAGGTTTAGCAAAAGTAAGTACAAAAAATTATAATGTTTGTAGAGTTTTTAAGAGCATTCCAATTCATACCTTTATCTGTCCCATTATTAAGCAGATTTTTTTTGTTAATAATTATTAAAAGACAAAAAAGGCATATCTTAGTGTATACTGCACCACGAACATCTTACAATAAATGTTGTAATAAAAAAAGGCACTGAGCATGGCTTAACCGAAATATAACGCGGGGATTGAAACAGCCGGGATGTCTGTTGTGGAGAATATATCAGCCAATAAAACCGTCCGGATCGCTTCGCGCCAATTTCAAAATGAAGTATAAGTCCCACTATCTCATACGTTTTGTAATTGACGAGGCAAATTCATTAAACAACTGTTTTATGTCTGTGCCTTTAATTTGTAGATTTTTTTAAAGTTTATTTGTTTGTTAGTTAGTGTAACAGAAGCACATATCAGCGTATAATGCGTTATTATTTACTATATTTGCCAAGTAAAGCAGCATAAGAATATGATGACTGTGGAGAAAAGAGTAGGTAGGTAGATACTTATATCATGGAAACAACTATTAACCAATGTCAAAGTTTGTTGTGAAAGTGTAGGTAAATTATGTTTAATGTCAGACATCTGTAATGAAAAACTAGGTATCAAATTATTATCTTTACCAAATTCCAAACTACATTTAGATCGTTAGAGTAGGCCTATAAAAAGTTCGCAATTTGTTTCCAGACTATGATGGCTTACTAGAATTATTTGTGAACACTATCTATTTTCACGAGTTAGCGCTCAAAATCGAAAATAACCTTTTAATGAGAATGAAATGTAACATTAAGTAACTACTTAATGATTCAGTTAGGTATAAGAAAAAACTTCAGCGTGATGTCAGGACAACTCCAGGCGAAACCTTGTTCTTGTTTTAGACTTGCTCGTGCATTTATTTGATTTATTTTCTATTTTCAAAACAAAAAGAAATCATTGCCCTTGAATAATATAATTTTAAATTTCGTGCGTCTTTGTACTTATTCTACTTGACTTTCTAATATTGGCCAAATCGCCTTCCAAAACACTAGTCTGACCAATGACATAATAGATAGGTCTATGAGCCTGACTTTGTGCCATGTTGCCAAATGTAAAAGTTATCAACGATTTTTGTGACTAGTCTATGACCTAGCGTCTTTCAGTTTTTGCTGTTTTTAAAATACTAAATTTGGTATTCTTCTGGCAGCTAATTTATAGTAAAAAAATTAAGTTTGAATAAGCTAATTGTTCTTTTACTCAAAAACATCAAATTTGCGGTGATAGTATTATAATCTTTATACTAGAAACCTATGTACCAAATTTCATTCAAATAGCTTTATATTTTTTCGAAAAAACGAGGTCCCATTTACCTGGCGAATGAACTTATTCAAGCAATTTGTACAAATAATATATATATATATATATATATATATATATATATATATATATATATATATATATATATATATATATATATATATATATATAATTCGGTAAGTCAACGAAATGATAAAGTACGGCGTTGCACCCTATACTAATAGTATATATATAGCGGTCCGTCGCGAGCTTAACATAAGTTTTTAAATAGGACACGGCATTTTTTAATCCATTGCTACTATTCTCTGTAAAGTTTCCTCTATTTATTGACCAATAATATCGTATATGTTATATATGGACCGTTTCCGAAATATGTAACTTTCTCAATTATTTTCTCTCAAAATCGTTATACGTTTTAAAACTAATATCAGGTCAGGTCATTGTTTTGAAGATTTTAGAAATAAATAGTAAACGTTATTATTACCACACCACTCGGATAACTACTGGGATAATAAAGCTTCTATATAGTGTTCAATATCGTCCGACAGATTTGGATAACTTTATATATATATATATATATATATATATATATATATATATATATATATATATATATATATATATATATATATATATATATATATATATATATATATATATATATATATATATATATATATATATATATATATATATATATATATATATGTATTCATCTGATAACTCAAAAAATAATTAACCAATTTCGATGAAACACAGCAAGTGCCTTTTTTTATTAATGGCTTGGATGAGATCGTTAGCCAGGAAAATCGGGCAGGGTTTTCCGGGAAAATGTTGAGTTTTGTTTAGAAAAAAAAATTCTCCGAAAATTACAAAACTGTTTTAATGAAATTTAATGGATATTTTGCCTTGGGAGGGACCGTAGTACGTACTAAAATTCAACTTTCTACGTTTATAGAAAATTGAGTTATTCAAATTTTGAATTTTCTTCGAAAAAATTTTTTCCTCCGAAAATTACAAAGTGATTTTAATTAAATTTAGTGGTTATATTGCCTTAGGAAAGACCTTATAACATACCAAAATTAAACTTTTTAAGTTAATAGAAAATTGAGTTATTCACATTTGAAGCATTTAATAAAAATTCACTACCATAATGAAACTGCTGCGTCCAGACTTCTATAAGATATAACTGAACCACACCAGAATAAACTACCTATTATGTTCTGACTACACTGTTATACAGAACAGTTATTTAGGGTCGAAGACAGCAGGTAGCAGGTAGGCATTTACGATCGTTTGATGGCCTTCTATACATGTGTTGGGTTTTATTTCGAACATTCTTCTAAATCAGCCCTTGCCCTTAGAAATAAATAAGCAGGTAGGTTAACTTAAAAACGCAGGCTTTATTATAATATAAACTCGTATTTGCTCAGGGCTTCAACTTTGTTTTTTCAAAAGATAAAATAACTATATATAAATAACAAAATAAATAGACAAGGGTTCCATTGAATGTTACTCAGATGACATGATAGCGATTATTAGAAACGGAAAAAGAATTACAAAGGATGTTGAGTGTGCTAGATGTTGTTTTAAAAATATCAAACTAAACATCAATACGACGAAAATAAGGGTACACAAGATAAGTAGAGGACAGCGAAAATGAATACAAAGCTTAAATATGCAACAGCTTGAACAAGTAAAATGTTCATGTACTTTGAAAGTATTATTACGGATGATGATAAATTTAGCAAATCTGAGGAGAATCCCAACATTCAATAGGTAGACAACATACCTACTTTTCTGGCAGATAAACATTCAAATTTGGGTATAAGGAAATGGTTCAAGTCAAACGTAGAGCATAGCATACCGTACTAGTTTTAGTGACTCATACACTGTTCCATGCACAAAAAAAAGGGAACGCAGTAAGTGCGTTTTGGTAGCGAATTTTCATTAAATGCTTCAAATTTCAACAACTCAATTTGCTATTAACCTAAGGTTCGTTGGCTAGGAAACAAGTTTTCTTGAACACATTTAAGTTTATTTTCAAAATTTTTTTGTACATTTCCAGGCGCAGTAAGTTATTTTGATAAAATATGGTACATTGTTTCTACTATATAGGTTATACCGGTAACCAAATTTGATAGGTAGGTTTGTGAGATAAAGAGTAGACTATAAACTAACATTTTTATTTCTATGTTACAAGCAAAAAGTTTATTTCTATCAAAATTCACTACCATAACGCACTTGCTGCGTCAAGACTTTTAGGAAAAACTTTTCAGTAACATGCTTAGAAATAACCCCCCCCCCCCCCCAAATGCACAAATCACAAGAAAAACTCGTTAATTTGCATGCTGATGACCTCCTGGACAGTTTGAGATGAAACGACTGCTGATACATAAAGTTTGGTATCTTGCATGTACGCTGACAGTAATGTTAGCTTTTGTTCGCTTGCCTTTACCGAGTTATTGACATGTCAGGTTTTTAACACATTACATATTTTAAACAATTTCTCAGCAGCTGATAGATAAAGTTTTGTATCTCGCACGTACGCTGACACTATTCTTATCTTTTGTTCTCTTGCGTTTGCCGAGTTATTTACATGTAAAGTTTTTTACACATTACACACTTTAAACAATTTATCAGCTGCTGGTAGATAATGTTTGGTATCTCGCACGTACGCTGACACTATTCTCACCTATTGTTCTCTTGCCTTTGCCGAGTTATTTACATGTAAAGTTTTTAACAGCTTACATACTTTTTAAACAATTTCTCAGTACGGTTCTGTTCGGTGACACCCCTTCCCCTCCTAATGGTTTCTTATATATATATATATATATATATATATATATATATATATATATATATATATATATATATATATATATATATCTGTGTTCACCCACGTTATTTCTTAAATTGTGCCTAGTTTACCTTGTTCTCTTAATGAACATCAGTTTTGTAGTGGTTTAAGCGTACATGTGTCGCTGGTTCCTGGTCCGTGCCAATGTTATTTGTTTTCTACATTGTTTTTGCAATGAAGGGTCTGCTTCGCTGGGGGATTCTTCTTTCCCTCTCGCATGCATACCACCTACCCTCGTTGCGTAAACCACAAGTCAAATTTCCTGAGAGCAGCCCTCAAAAAAGTAACAGGTGCTGGGGCGAATAGGGGTGCTGTGCGGGGAGGCAGGGTTAAAGGGGATATGGATTTTATATGTGAAAAAGGCCGCTTTAAGACGTTTTCTTAGCATTTTCTGCTCATATTACGTTTTTACTACCTACCCCGCCCGGCAACCCTATTTACTCCTGGTCCCGTCTCTTCCTTGTGGGGTATGAACAAGAAAATTTTCTTGTCGTTTGTGCATCCAGGGAAGGAGGTCTAAGCATGTTTCCGAAAAGATGTTACAAAAAAACGTCCAGAAGAAACTAGCGAGACATGCATGCCTAAACCACTACAACACAAATGGTCATTAACAGAACAAGGTAAACAATGCTTAATTTCAGAAATAATGTCTGTGAACACTTGAATATACAGGAAACCGTCTAAACAAGTACACTTACTAGCGGTGTAGTAAACTGAAAGCGAAGTGATAAATTGGCAGTAGAAGCCAATATTTCATGTGTCTAGGATATTCTCGGGATTCCCAAAGTCAATGTGAACCTTATGTCGAATGTAATGTTTAGGGGGGGAAGGAGGTGCCACGGAACAGGACCGTACTGAGAAATTGTTTAAAAAGGTATGTAATGTGTGAAAACTTTAAATGTAAATAACTCGGCAAAGACCAGAGAACAAACGGTAAGAATAGTGGACACGGGACCGACGGCTTTACTCCCCCTCCGAAGGGCGGAACGTGCAGACATTCAACTTGCTCAAATACAATGCCAGAACCTCGGTTGATGTTAGTTTTACAGTTTGTACTGAAAAAGTGAAAGGAGTACCCTGGGATCGAACCCAGTACCTTTCGGTTCAGAGGCACACGTTCTTACCCCTAAACCACCAAGGTTCGTGAATTTTGATAGAAATAATCTGGCACAAAATATTTTTTTTGAACTTTTAGCTTGTAACATAGAAATAAAAATGTTAGTTTATAGTCTACTACTTATCTCACAAACCTACCTACCAAATTTGGTTGCCACAGCTGTTTTATTTTTTGTCTTATATATATATATATATATATATATATATATATATATATATATATAAACTTATAAAAATTTAAACTGACCCCGGATGTGGGTTCTAGGGGTCCTAGTTCGCGCTCATTTAATATTTTTTTATAAATCTCAAAAGTCGGGATCGCCCCAATAGTGGATTTTTTCGAAGAAAATTCACTAAAAAGCGTTCGGCTGGTTCTCTGCAAATTTAACCAGTAAACACTTAAATGTAACAATATTGTGTTTTTTTACATTTTTTGTAGATGCTGTTGGACCTATTTTTAGATTTATTTGATACAGGCAAAAATATATTAAAAAGTATAAAATATTTATTAGATCTTATTAAATGAAAGAACTACAACCCGACAACACTGTATACGGTATTAACGTTTCTGTTTCATATCTTGGCTGCGCAGTTTAAGATGCGCCGTGTGACACCCTCAATTCAAAATGAACCACGTGTAGGACTTTATTGTGTCTGAAATATATTTTGTGTTTGTATTTTCAACAGAAATAGAAAATTCCTAATTGCTTCAGATGTCTAGAACGACTGAAAGTTAAATTGCGAAGATACCTACTATAATACGAGAAAACAATGCTGCTATACCAAGTAGGTACACTTCGTTTTTCAAAAAACAAGGGAACAGGGAAGCAACAGAAAGACAAGTTGTATTATTTGAACTGTGAACTGGCTCTTTACTTCAGATTTTGAAATGGGTAAGTCAGTTGTAAAATTTGTTAATTAGAATCAAAATATAAGTAGTTTTTAATATATGTGGGAAACTATAACCCCATTATTTTCATTTGTAATAAAAATGTCTTGTTTTTCAAGTCTTTATATATATATATATATATATATATATATATATATATATATATATATATATATATATATATATATATATATATATATATATATATATTAGGTAGCCTATCGAGTTTTACTCTTGCAGTTGTGATTTCTTTATCAAAAAATAATGTGTTACAAGAAATGACTTAATTTTCTTAACATGGATGTTCTTCAAAATGTTAGGTTTATCTATTCAATTTCACTTCTGCTTGTATAAAAAAAAAACTCTGAAAGGAGCAAGTGCACTATAGTAGCGAATTTTCATCAGTTTTGTTATAGTGTACTATAAGTGAAGAGAAGTATGCAAAAATTGAAGTTGTAGGAACAAGAGCCAGTAGGTAGATATATTTGTAAAGTAGGAGCATCCTGAAGAAACTGACATTTTAGCAAAATTGATAGTGACAATTCTAGAAAGTTTGATACAGCATTTTTGAGAAGGAAATTTGTAATTTTCGATGGAAAAACTTGACTCGCAGAACTGACCAGTGTGGTGAAAAAATACCGGAAGTCTCTAGTTGGCCTAGAAGCTTCACAAACCATGATCTACATATAAAAGAAATATTATACGTTGTTACCTCTTGAATAGCGCAATTTTCTTTATGAAAATTCGCTGATATTGCACAATTTATTACAAAATTTAGAAATATGTGGTAAATTCAATATTCTCATGCAACATTTTTTTCAATTTCAGAGCAAGCACAAACAGAAACCGAGCAAAGTGACAAGGTTGTTCAGATCTTATCCAAGGTGAGCCAAGCAGTTGATGGCTTGAGGGAACACCTGGTCCCTCTGTATGGTTAGTGTTAACTTTCAAAGATTTATATTATGTTGAATATAATTTTGAATTTGTTGTAATTTTGTAATGTTTTGTTTGCAATATACACGCACTTGCCTAGCCTGATGCTGAAGAAGAAGAGTTTGAAGTTATATCATAAATGTTTTATATAGATATATATAATTTACTGTTTATAATAAAAGGCAATAAAAAAGTTTACTTTTTGTATGCTCTTACAGAAGGGTCCTGTACGTATTTATGTTGTCTTGCAACCAGAAGTAAAGTGTTACCAGAAACAGGTGCAGCATCAGTGGTATCAAATGAAAGCAGTGGTATTTGCGACTGTTGAAAATAATTGTTAGTAATACATATACTGATAATCATGATCATCTATAAACTTTTTAGTTTTATAAATTTTTGTGTGTATTTTTTGCGTAAGTTACAAACACATTTGTTTTTATACTATGTTGTGTGTGGTGTCTGTGTTGGCATATTTTGACATAATTTTACATCACTAAAACAGTCAGATTTATATAATTTTATATTAGCCTAATAATGTATCTTTAGCAATATTCATTATTAATAAATCAGGATATTTATAAAACTCTCTGACATATCCGATAATTTAGAGTATATTGCATCACATGATTACGCTCTCGATTTGTGCCAATAAATGAACTTGTTCACATGTAATGCATGTTTATTGCTTTTAATGTAGGTAAACCTTAAAAATAGTATTACAAACATTCAATGATAGTTGTATTTTATATTTATATTATAATATCTACCTTAATTCTGAGTCTTGTGTGGACCTTGTGTTCATGTCTCACGGGTGCTATGCAGATGCAGGAAAACTTCACTTTATAGTGAGCCAGATTCATGAGAGGATAAATTTGACTAGCAATTACAACTTGTGGTTTACCGTTGACTTCTGAACAAAATTTGCCATGTTTTCAGAGGTTCTAGGGTTCATTTCAGTGCTGGAGTCAAACCTGATACCTTTAGAGTATCAGAGATTTTCACCACTACACCACAGGCAATGACCTTATACCCACATTAAATTATAAATATCGTTTGTTCTAAAATATAACATATAGAAATAAGAAAATAGTTTGTTTCATTTTTATATAATTTTCTGTTTTTACGTTGTGTCTTACAGTTTATTTAATTCAAATATATGATTATGTTTTTAGTGTACATAATATATTATGTTGAAAATTTAATAAATCTTAGGCAACCATGTATTTTTTATAACTAACCAAGTTTACGCACTTTGTTAATTGTAATGGACTTTTAATTTGGATTTATTATATTTATCAAATATGATTTGACTTGGAAATAATTAATAATTAACAATATGTTGCCAGTCAGTAATCTTCACCACTATGCTATATGTTGTTACCTTTATATTTACATAAAGATATAAATATGTTCTATTATAAATCATAACAATTAGAGGTGTGCAAACCGAACTATAAACGAACCCAAGCAAAAATGTTGCATCGAACTTCGAACCTCTCAGATAGTATGTCTAAGGTTCACAGTCGAACATCGAACTTCTTAAACATTTAACATTGAACACCGAACTAACGACAGTTCTTCAATGTTCACATATATTTTCCTTAAATACAAAAATTAGGTACATTGTAGCATACAATATTTGGTACATAGAAAAAAAAGAAAGGTTTGACAAAATTTGCAGGTCTATTGGATGAAAATGCCCTCTGATGCTGATGTTTGTTTTTAAGATGAGTCGGTGTTGAATCAAAAATACAAAAAGGCACATTGAACACTTTTTTTATACTTCTACATCTATAATAACTAAGCTCAATTATAAATATTTTGTTGTTTGGTATTAGCTGGGCAGTTTTAGCAAATTTGAATGAGTGGGTTAAAAGTGAGCATATATATATATATATATATATATATATATATATATATATATATATATATATATATATATATATATATATATATATATATATATATATATATATATATATACTAACAATTGTAACTGTTTCTTGATTGTTTTAACTGTTTTGGATCATTGTAAAATAAAGTATGTTTAATCTAATGTTTTCGGAAGGCAATCTGCAATTATAGTCATAAATTGTGAAAATTTACTTTACCAACAAGTTGCGAACACTGCCATTATAATGTTGTAACCAAAAAAAGGCATTGGGATGCTAGGATATATAAAAATATAATAATTCAGTGATGTTAATTAGCTGTCTCAGTGTCTCACAAACTGTCAAAGATATGAATGATATTTCCTGAAATTACACTATAGACTCAATGGGACTGATACGGACTTTATAACTTCGCTACCTTTGCCAGCATTGGATGCCTGTAAAGTTCAACTTCAAAGTATTCTTTAGCAACGAACTCCAAGCTATTTTGAAGGATTACGTATTTCGAACTAGTTTAACATCGCCTAGCGCAAACAATTTTTCGAACCAAAGGTTTGGTTCAAGTTAGGGTTCGGTTCGAAATTTCGAAACTTTGCACACCTCTAAAAACAATATATATCATAATAAATAAGAAAAAATTGTATATTAAATATATGTGTTTGAAACTTTATTTGTTTAAATGTTGAGTTTTATTTTCTTTTATAAAAACTGAAATATATCTTACGTGATAATGTATTTTTTTTACCAAAAACCCATTTCTCTGTACTTCATATATATATATATATATATATATATATATATATATATATATATATATATATATATATATATATATATATATATAGTTGTTAATTTCCAATGATTTTTTTTATTTCCTTCATTATGTAATTAAGTATGTATATTATTTCAAAATAAACTATTTTTAACATTATTTCTCCCCAATCATACATTAAAAAACACAGTTTTGCAGCAAATTAGCGTTAAAAATAATGTTAAAAGGTAGGTGTCATCAAGGAGAGGTTGTTTGAAAATATTTATACGTTTTCCCCTCAACCATAAACTTGGAAAAACAAGTTTGCAGCAAATGAGCATTAAAAAATATAGAAAAGTAGCTGCCAAAGAGTAAAGCTTTTAAGAAATATATATAAACAATTTCTTAACTATAAACATTGAAAGACAATGTTGCAGGAAATGAGCATTAAAAACCAATGTTAAAAAGACTATCATGGCAGCCAGCTTTTTTTGAATTTATTAAACATTTTCTCATTAAGCATACATTTTGAAATACAATTTTGCAGCAAATAAGCATTAAAAATTAATGCCATCAAAGACAGCTTTTTTAAAAATATTTGGCAATAATAAAAAAAACATTAAAATTAATTATAATGCGGTTTTGCTGTTAATTAAAAAATGAAACTAATCTTGTCAATGAATTTTTTCATTACAAATATTTTTATAGGAAGATGTCATTGCAATTTAAACTATTAATACCTTCTACAAAAACGATTATTTACCCTTATGTATATTTATTTGTATCTAAATAACTCAAACAATTCAAAATGCAATTAAATAAGTCTCCTATAAAACATAAATTTGAATGTCTACATTAATTACATATTTATTTTCTCTATATGGGAGGAGCATAAGAAATAAGAACACTCCCATTGGTCTGTCTATGACACTTCACACAGTCAGCCAGACAAGTACTGAAAAAATGAACTTTCTGCCTGTATGGAGGCAATCTATTGTTGTGTCGCGCTAAAGAGTGTCGCCCAGAACCACTGTCGCGCTAATCGACGACCTCGGGACTTCCAAGTTGTGGAATTCCTTGCCGGCATATGTTTTTCCTTCTCCTCCAAACCTTCAAGTCCAGAGTTAACAAGTCTCGCCTCTTTCCTCCTTGTCGACACCCACGGTACGATAGTATTTAGGCTGTGAACCCTTGTGGTGTGTTGTTGAAGTAAAATAAAAAAGGAACTTTCTAACGCTACTATAATCACACTGACCACATTTATAAGCCCTTATGTCACTGTACCTTGCTATAATGTGTTGTGTTAACTCAAATATTTCAACAGTACTATATTCACACTCACCACATTTATAAGGCTTTTCTTCAGTGTCTTGCTGTTATGTGTTGTGTTAACTGAAACTTTCTAACACACACATAATTAGTGATGGGCAATATCGTTATTTTATGATATCACTGTGAATCCTCAGAACCTCGGTCATTCAGGGGTAAGAACGTGTGCCTCTGAACCGAAGGGTACTGCGGGTTCGATCCCAGGGTACTCCTTTCACTTTTTCAGTACAAACTGTAAAATTATCATCAACCAAGGTTCTGGCATTGTATTTGAGCAAGTTGAATGCCTGCACGTTCCGCCCTTTGGAGGGGGCGTAAAGCCGTCGGTCCCGTGTCCATGCGATGTTGGGCACGTTAAAGATCCCAACCCTCCTTATATAAAGGCAGGGGTTCGGCAAAATTTCCAGGATAGTGAGGTGTAACTGCTCCCTGGCGTCGGTGATTGGCCATAGTCGCGGAAATACGCCGACATTAAAGAAACAAACACACACACACACACACACAGTGAATCCTGACTGTGACTTTTTAATATCAGTGACTAAAAAACGTGACATGATCACAGTTTACAACACAGCTGTGAAATCAACGCAGAACAGAAATGTGCATATCCATATTACATATCAGGATCAGGCATAATAGTGACAGATACCTAAAACATAATAAATAATAATGTACTTGTCCTGATTCTGTTACTTTATTGTTTGTACAGTCTAAATATTGGGAGATGTAAGAGCAAAATAAGTACTCTCTACCCTAATTAATGGTTTTAAGTTCTAACCTAACGGAAGCACAGAATATGAAAGTAAAGTATATTTTGAGACAAGAATGTATTTACCCTAATCAGTTAGAATGATTTTTGTGATATCAAATGAGTAAGTAAATAGAAAAAGTTTGAAATTTTAATTCAATATCTGTAAAATTTTAAAGAGTAAACTGGTCCCATATGAAATTTCTGTGCTAAAAGAATAAAAATCTTCATCAGAACTTAATCACAATCACCATTTTAGGATAACCTACAAACCTAGACAGACAGAATGCGCAAATGCAGGTCATGTTGCAGCCTGAAGCGAATGGAATGTCCTGATGACGATTTCACAGTTTTTCATAGACTACAATAAGTCACTGCTTGTGATTTTCTGATATCCGTGATTAAACCACAGTTCATGAAATTTCTCCCACCACTACATATAATCATACTGACTACATGTATAACGCCTCTCTTTGGTGTGTCTTGCTGTTATGTGCCTTGTCATCTCAGAGCTTTCAACAGGACTACAGTGTGTCCCAAACTGGATGGGAATGTATTGCTATCTCCGTTATTATTAGAGACAGGGAGACGGTTAAATTAGCAATGTTTTGTAGAATTTCATGCTCGTTCCAAATATGACTTGTATTTTGCCCTGCCTCTTTTCGTTTTTGAGTTATTTTGAAAAATATAAATTATCGATTTCTCTTTTCTTCAATATGTTAAATTAGCAATGTTTTGTAGAATTGCATGCTCGTTCCAAATATGACTTGTATTTTGCCCTGCCTCTTTTCGTTTTTGAGTTATTTAAAAAAAAAAAAATTATCGATTTCTCTTTTCTTCAATATCTAAGTAGGTGCTGATCTGACATGTCTAAGACTTGCACATTATCAGGACACGTTTTACTGAGTAATCTTTTTGCGCTATTCTTAACTTTGGATTGTCATTTATTTTTGAGCTACAGGTACCAACGTTTGTTTATTATGGCAGCCATATTGTATTTTTTGCTCATGTGATAGCCTGTGAAAAGAGCTTTCCAATTATGTACAACATGCTTGAGAAATCTTGTAATTGCACTGACAATTTTGAGAAAAATCGTTTTGAGGATAGTAGGCTATGAAATCCAATACCATTAAACAAATGACAAAAAAAAAGTGTTTAAAAAGCAGTAGGCCATGGAGTCTAACAATAAACTTCTACTTTAAACATTATTTTCCGTAATGATTCACGATAGAAAAATAGGAACTTTGAGCACACCAATGAACTGGCCCATTATTACAAATGATATTTTACATTACAACATTATCCTAAAAAATTGTTATAATTTAATTAAATAGGTGAACCTAGTAAATAACTAAATTTACTAAGAGAACTCAATAAAAAGCAGATTTATGATTTACGAAGACGCCTTTGAAAATTGTTTGATTTTTAAACGTAAGTCACCTGAAAAACAACAGATGAAAGGTTGCTATGGATATAACACTATCGCAACAATTAAGAATACTGTCATTCTTAATTATCTGAACAATTTGAGGTGTGTTTAACACCAATTTTGTACTAAGTAGTTTGTTTCCTGTTTATTTTAAATATTATTCAACAATATGTTCAATAATGAAGAATATTTTGGCATGTTGGAATGTTATATTCATTCTAACCAAAATACTGGGGCAGCTGCAAATTCATATCAAAACAACCACCCAAAAAGACAACAACCAACCACCAAAATATTTCCCAGGATAGTGACCAATCTATTGAATGACGGTAGCATCCACGCAAAGAAACTACCAATGCCTAGAAATGAAGAAATAAATAATGCCGTCTTACAGGTTTCAAACGAAAACCCTCTGCAATCTGTTCAGCATTATCGTGAACAAATTGACGTTCCAAAAAGTAAGGTACACTGTATATTAAAACAAAGTCTTTACCATCCATACAAACCTACAATCGTACAAGGTTTAAATGTTGATGATTACCCTAAGCGACTTTAATTCTGCAGATGGTATCAAGGACAATGTCAGAAAGAATAAAATTTTCATTTAAAAATAATATGGACTGATGAATCCAGATTTACAAATTGAGGTGTGTATAATCACCATAATAGGCATTATTGGGCAAAAGAAAATATCCATCTAAAGGACGAAAGATTATTGCAAGACAGATTTCTTATTAATGTTTGGTGCGACTTATTAGGTAAAAAACTGTTATTTTTAATTGTAGATTAAACAGTAAAAAAATTTCAGGTAACTTCATTGTTGGTCCGTTCTTTTTTGAAAATAATTTAACTGGGGAAAGGTGTCTTAATCTATTTAGAAATGATATCTTACCAACAATTAGAAGAGTTCATGATAATTTAAAAGAGATTTGGTACCAACAAGACGGTTGTCCAGCTCAATGCTAGGATCGTCAAAAAAATTTTATAGCAAAATTTTAATAATCGTCTTTTGTAGCAAAATTTTAATAATTCTGTCATTTGTAACAATGAGCCAGTTCATTGGTGTGCTCAAAGTCTTGATATAACACGCATGGATTTTTATTTTTGGCGAACTCTGAAGAATGATGTGTATAAATTCGATCCACCACAAAATATCAATGAATTACGAAACAGCATCATGGAAGCTATAAATCATATTAACCGAAACACCCTCGCCAGAGTTGGCAGGCATGTTTCAAAAAGGTGGTCATATTGAACAATTTTCAATTTAATATATTTTTAAGTTTCTATTTTATTATTTGTTGAGTTCCGTTTCTAATTGTGTTGTTTGGTGGAGTTTAAGTTTCTATTTGTTATTGCCGGGTTTCGTTATTAAACTATTTCACATATTACATAGCATTATTACCTAATTAAGTTTTGTAAATTAAATCACAATATTTTTTATCGTGTATCATTACGGAAAATTATGTTAAAAGTAGAAGTCTATTGTTGAGACTCCATGGCATACTGATTTTTGAACACTTTTTTTTTTGTCATTTGTTTTCTGGTATTGGATTTCATAGCCTACTATCCTCAAAATGGTTTTCCTCAAAATTGTCAGTGCAATTACAAGATTTCTCACGCATGTTGTAGATCATTGGAAAGCTCTTTTCACAGGCTATCACATGAGCAAAAAATCTAATATGCCTGCCATCATAAAAACAAACTTTGATACCTGTAGCTCAAAAACAAATGGCAATCCAAAGTTGAGAATAGCACAAAAAGATTACACTGTAAAAAGTGTCCTGATAATGTGCAAGTCTTTGATATTGAAGAAAAGAGAAATCCATAAATTTTGATTTTTTCAAAATAACTCGAAAACGAAAAGAGGCAGGGCAAAATACAAGTCATATTTGGGTGACGGTCGACTTTACCGCAACTGGAATCGAGCAAAACGGCGCACACCACAAGAAAGAGTACGTAACTAAGATAAATAATCAGCAAAAAAATTTACGGAAAAACCATAAATAGCAGAATAAATGATAATTAAAGTTATGAAAAATGCACTATTTTCAAGTTTCGAACTGTCACTTTTCAACAGCATTGCCACATTTAATATTAAATTCCAAGAGTGTTTTGCCGCTTGAACGCAACAAAAGATCTTAAATGCTTTTTACACACACTCCTGCCGACCTGACAAGACACCACCTTGTCAAAATAAAAGCTAAAACCGTTTTAAGTGTTATAAGTCATTGTGCCTTAGTTACCACATAAAATTTCCCTAAAGAAAAAGAAGATAAATACTACCCTGTAATAAGGAAATAGATTAGAAACTGACAACAACGCCTATCTGCATGAAATATGTCACAAAAACAACAGTCATAAATTCCGGTACAAAAATATACGTTTTTATTGTAAATCTAAACGTTTTAATTGCTTTTATCACTGAAAGGTTATTAAAAACAAAATATACCATACTTTATTAAGGTATGTACAACTGTTTTTAGGCCTTATTCTATTATAATCACGTTGAAATGTAGTTGTGGTAAAGTCGACCTTCGCCCATATTTGGATTGAGCATGAAATTCTACAAAACATTGCTAATTTAACCGTCTCCCTGTCTCTAATAATAATGGAGATAGCAATACATTCCCATCCAGTTTGGGACACACTGTATAATCACACTGACCACATCTATAAGACCTTATGTCACTGTACCTTGCTATAATGTGTTGTGTTAACTCAAAACTTCCAACAGTACATATAATTACACTGACCACATTTATAAGGCCTTTCTTCAGTGTCTTGCTTTTATGTGTTGTGTTAACTGAAACTTTCTAACACACACATAATCACACTGACTACATTTATAAGGCCTCACTTTGGTGTGTCTTGCTGTTATGTGGCGTGTCATTGCAAAGCTTTCAACAACACTATAATCACACTGACCAAATTTATAAGGCCTTATTTCAGTATGTCTTGCTGTTACATGTCGTGTTAACTGACACTTTCTAACTCACATATAGGGGAAGGTCGGGCAGCTGGAACCACTTTACTTTTAAATTCTGTAAGTGTGAAAATTCATAAGATACCTCAAAGAATTTTGTACCCTCCTTTGTTGTATACTTTATATTTACTGAAAAAAAAACTAAGCGATACTAGTTGTTTTGTCCTCGTTTGTTATCAAATGAACATTCTTGTCACCTTCCCACCCTTACACGTCTATCGTTAGTTAACCGTTAGGGTCGCCTACCTACTTCAATAACAAAGGCGACAAGAGTTTGTGACTGGACAGTGTGCAGATAGACTTCGAAGAAAGCACCTCACACATTTGTGTATTGCGTTAGTAGTTATTCACATAAACAATAAACATTTATTAAATCAGTAAATAGTGTGTGCCAACATCATAGTATTAGAAGAGAAGACACTTGAGGGGCCCTTCAAACAAAAGGAAGAAAGAACGTCAAGTAAGTGCAAACTCTGTATTCCCCTTTGTCTCCTTGTTCATTAGTTTTCTTTGTCTTCCGAATTACCTGCTTAAATCCGACACACTAGTAAAAATATTATATTATTTATCAGCAGATTTTTGAACAATTGACTTTGGCTCCTTTTGCCGATACCATACGGGCAAAAGGATTAATTGGCAAGGGCAAAAAGAACCGTATCAAAAAACAATTTATATCCTCGGAAAACTTGGAAAAAAACAAAAATTCAACATTCTAATGTAATAAAAAAAAATCTAGTTGGAATATGAAAAAACTAATAATTCATTTTCTTGACTGGAGTATTATATCTCTACAATTGTCACAAATATAAAATCCTATATTGTTATAGTCACTACATAGCTGGTGACACCAACCCTTGCATATGTTGCACTCAATCCATTTCTCCCCTGGAATTAAATTTCCGTAACAATCACCACAGACAAGACAGGGAATTAACTCCTCAGGAACCTCTTTCTCTTTAGGTCTCTTTGATAGGCAAATTAGAAACTCTTTGTCTGGTTCGGCATTCAACTTTCTTTTTCCTTTCTCTGACGGATTCTTCACTTTTGAACGAATTTCTTGCTTTACTGGAGTAGATGTCAGAATTTCTGATTTTTGGGTCTTGCGTTTCTTAATTGTTGAAACAGCAGTATGCTTAGGCAATCGCCTTATGTCTAATAAACGGATATTGGGATTATCAGGCTTGTTGGAGGGACCTGCTTCACAAATGTCTCTCAAATCTTTCAATTTATCCCGAATTTTTAATAAAGGTCTATCTTCATCAGAAGATTCGATTTCTGATATAATTTCTGAGGTCACATTAGTTTTTTGGTTCCCATTTTCCTCAATTGTGTTTTATGTGTTTCCATTTTTCAAATCTTTGTTTTCAGCTTGGTCATTTTTGTCAAGTATACGGCCATTTTGTTTATAATCAGTGTCGTTGGGCTGTGTTTTATCTGTAACGTCGGCAGGTAGGAAGTCAAAACCTTTAAAGACGTCTATGTCACACTCTGCGATGCCAGTTTTCTTAAATCTGTTGATAGCATTCTGAGGTGTTGCTGATTGAAGGTACGCGCCACCAAAAACTGCACCAATGTCGAAAAACGTAAGTCTTTGTGAAGGGTGATTCTTTTGTCATTTGTCAACCTCGTGCTGAAAGTACGCACTGAATGGAGAGTAGACACTGACGTCTAAAGGTTGCAATTTATGTGTAGTGTGTGGAGGGACTGTTAAAATAACCAGATTGTTTGATTATGCATAGTCTAGAGCTTCTATAGACCTATGCGAAGAATGGTTATCTAAGATGAATAAACATTTGTGTTGATCTGTTGGCCGGACACACCTAACAGAGAATTGTAACCATTCCAAAAAAGCTTCAGCTGTCATCCAGCCACTGTCTGTCACAATATCTATACAGCCAGGAGAAGTACCAGCCAGGAATCTTGGATTTCGCTTTTTTCTTGGGAAAATGAGACAAGGCGGTATAAATCTACCTGAAGCAGAACAACAAAACATAGCAGTTACCAATTGACCCCTTTCAGCTGATGAAATACTGCCTACTTGCTTCTTGCCTCTTACACTTATGACTTTAGGAGGCCTCTTTGCTGATGTTTGAATCCCTGTTTCATCTGCATTATATATATCAGCTAGCGAAAACTTATATTTTTCTCTTAGAGCTGAAAGATTGTCAAAAAACAATTGTACCTGAGGTCGATTGAAACCCCTAGCACTTGCTATACTTGTTGGTTCGGGAACCCGGAAGCTCAGTTCAGGATGCCGAGACATAAAGTTGTTGTACCATTGTTGTCCCGCCATTCCGTTTTGAAAAGGATGATTGATTTTATTTTTTTCAGCAAATTGGAAAACTAGTTCACATAAATCTTTTTTGGTGATGCCGTAAAATCGTCTGTCTACTTCTTTGATGAAATCAACAAACTGTTGCTCCTCATCACTAGTGAACACTGGCTTAAAACGACCTAAAGATTTTGTTGGCACACCCGACTTTACATAATTGCGTAGGGTAGGATATGGAATTCCATGCATTAAAGCTGCTTTCCTTATTGAAAAATTTGATTCAGTTACTTCATTTATAGCTAATGCCATTGTAGCCTCCGACCAGCCTAAGCCCTTATCACTGTTTCTGTTATATTTGAAAACCATCTGGAAATAAAAAATATATATTCAGAAGCCTTTTGAGCTACGTGCTACACATTCACATAAAAGGGTAAAAAGAATCACAGCTCGGGCAAGAGGAGCCACTGATTCCTTTTGCCCTAACACACATGTACTTAGTGCAACGAATGCCACACAAAACACTGTACACAACGCATGCAATTTATAGGTTAGGACTACGCAGTGAATGCCTTATTGTGTCCTATTAAAATTATAAGCACATATTGGTTACCAGACCTCATTAACATTTATGTAACTTTTGTAAAACTAAGTATTCAAACATACCTTGAACTAAATTTCACAAAGAAACTAGGAAACCTGTGGAAGTCACTGCATGCAATTTATAGGTTAGGACTAGGCAGTGAATGCCTTATTGTGTCCTATTAAAATTATAAGCACATATTGGTTACCAGACCTCATTAACATTTATGTAACTTTTGTAAAACTAAGTATTCAAACATACCTTGAACTAAATTTCACAAAGAAACTAGGAAACCTGTGGAAGTCACTGGATCTAACGCAGCCATCCGTTCAACAGAATACGGTGCATAGTCTGACACTGTTGCCAAGTCGCAATTAATCACATTTAGTTCGGAATTTACGTGATTCCTTTTGCCCATATGGTTCTTTTTGCCCGAGCTCCCCCTAATCACACTAAGCACATTTATAAGGCCTTTCTTCAGTGTGTCTTACTGTTAAGTGTCTTGTTAATTGAGACTTTCCAATGGCACCATAATCACACTGACCACATTTATAAGGCTTTATTTCAGTATGTTTTGCTATTACGTGTTGTGTCAACTGAAACTTTCTAACACACATATAATCACACTGACCACATTTATAAGGTCTCTCTTTGGTGTGTCTTGCTTTTATGTGCTGTGTCAACTCAGACTTTCCAACAGCACTATAATCACACTGACCACATTTATAAGGTCTTATTTGAGTATGTCTTGCTGTTACGTGTCGTGTTAACTGGCATTTTCTAACACACATATAATCACACTGACCACATTTATAAGGCCGCTCTTTGGTGTGTCTTACTGCTATGTGCCTTGTTAATTGAGACTTTCCAGCTGCACCATAATCACACTGACCACATTTATAAGGCTTTATTTCAGTATGTTTTGCTATGACATGTTGTGCCAACTGAAACTTTCTAACACACACATAATCACACTGACCGCATTTATAAGGCCTCTCTTTGGTGTGTCTTGCTGTTATGTGCCGTGTCAACTCAGAGTTTCTAACAGTACTATAATCACACTGACCACATTTAAATGGCCTGTTTCCAGTATGTTTCACCATTATATGACCTGCTAAAACATGCTTATGGGCAGTACCAAAGTGACATTTATCACATTTGTAAAGCTTTTCTTTAGTATGTCTTGCCCGCATGTGTCGTGTTAACTCAAACTTTCTAACAGTACCGTAATCACACTGGTCACATTTAAAGGGTCTTCTTTTGGTATGTTTTAACATTATATGACGTGCTAAAGAATCCTTAATCGTAGTATTAAAGTCACACTGATAACATTTAAAAGGTTTTGCTCCAGGATGTTTTAACTTTATGTGGTTTGATAGAGTGCCTTTCCAAAAAGTTCTGTAATGGCACATGTTGCAAATGTAAGAACTTTTTGCATTGAGTTTTGATTGTGTATCTAGTTCAGTTTTAACTAGTACGTCCTTCAGATCAAGAAGGTCATGATTACTGAGACCTGTGCAGCCGTGATCCATGGTTTCAGTTTTAAAATCTTCCACAATCATTTCACTTTTAATAAAACCATTTCCATCAATTATGTGTCCTCCTGTAACAGCTTCAAAACCCTCATTAGTTCCCTCGTGGCTCACTCCAGCAATATTCAGCTCACCTATAAGGTCATGTTTTGGTTCATCTACACACTGGCCTTCGATCTGCTCCAGTTTAACAGTGATAGGCGTATATTCTGTGTCGTGTTTAATTTTCACTCTTTCTCTCCACTGGTGATCAGAGTTTTGTTCGCTTTTAAGCACTAAATGTTCATCTTTGGTATCAAAGAAATCTACGAAAATGTCATCCTTACATTCACACTCATTTCTGTGAACTGTTTTACACTTGCAATCGCAAACCTGGCTCTCTTGGTTCACACTCATGTTTAAATTAAATAAAACTCCGGCTAATTTGAAAACGATTATTTGGAAATGTTATAACTGTTGGTCAGGTTTTTTTAAAGTAGGGTTTATATTTTATATTTTTAATACAGCACATCGCATCTGACCATCTGACAACTGACAATCGGATCTGGATCATTTGACGTCTGACATTCTGGAAACTTCTATCTACGAAAATGTCATCCTTACATTCACACTCATTTCTGTGAACTGTTTTACACTTGCAATCGCAAACCTGGCTCTCTTGGTTCACACTCATGTTTAAATTAAATAAAACTCCGGCTAATTTGAAAACGATTATTTGGAAATGTTATAACTGTTGGTCAGGTTTTTTTTAAAGTAGGGTTTATATTTTATATTTTTAATACAGCACATCGCATCTGACCATCTGACAACTGACAATCGGATCTGGATCATTTGACGTCTGACATTCTGGAAACTTCTATCTACGAAAATGTCATCCTTACATTCACACTCATTTCTGTGAACTGTTTTACACTTGCAATCGCAAACCTGGCTCTCTTGGTTCACACTCATGTTTAAATTAAATAAAACTCCGGCTAATTTGAAAACGATTATTTGGAAATGTTATAACTGTTGGTCAGGTTTTTTTTAAAGTAGGGTTTATATTTTATATTTTTAATACAGCACATCGCATCTGACCATCTGACAACTGACAATCGGATCTGGATCATTTGACGTCTGACATTCTGGAAACTTTATGACACATGACACACGACACTGCATACTAATTAGGCCTTTACGAAAAGTTACCGGGTAGTAGTGATGGGAAAAAGTGTTATATTGCTGTAACAGGTCGCGCTGTTACTGTTATTTAGAAATAACAGTTAAATATAACAGGTTGAACATAACAGTATGAACTATGAATTATTGAGAATTCCACGTAGACGTAATAACAGTAGCTGAACCCGTCCGATGGTGTAGTTGGGTAATGTTTAAAATAAAAAATATTCTTGTATTATGTTTAAAACAATTAATAAATTTTTTATTAAAAAAATGATGGAGGTTTTTTTTGGGTATTCATCACTAATAATAATTTGGTAAAAAATTCAACAATGCAGAATTTATTTCGAATTTTCTCTACTAATTAAGTATTAGTTAAGCATTGAGCTTGAAAACCTCTATAGCCATATTTTGCTTGAAAATGAGAGCTATATGAAATAAATGAATTATTGTAAGCAAAAAATAAAATAAATATATTTTTTTTAAATTAAAACTAATTTTTTTCTCTCTACCTATGGGGCGAAGTGTGTCTGGTTTCAACTATACCGGGTACAGGGAATATTTTTATAATTTCATTAAAATTAATAATAAAGTAATAAAAAAAAGATGTTTAAAATCGGACTTATTTCTTAGATACCCAAAGTCAAAAGTAAAAAGGAATATTGATTTATTAGTTACATAAGGCAAAGAAGAATGAGCAAAAAAACTACCTAATATAATATAATACCTATATAAGGACTCATGTTAAAGCATAACTGTACATTTGTATACATATCAGTTTTCTCTTAAAACAAAAATGCCATCTGCATATCAAGTTATCTAATGAAGATTGAGTTTACGTCAACGACTATGTGATTACTTTTTTTATATACGCGGTGACCTGATTTTATTTTTACAGTGATATAGTTCATTTTTAATAATTTTCACTTGCTACATATACAGCCTTTCACATATTGAAAAATTAAGAACCAATTTTTTAGCGACCATAAATGTCAGAAGTGAAGGAAACTTAGCTTACTTTTTACAAGCATGATTTGTAATATTAATACAATGAGGTAATATAAAATGTTCCATTTGATTAATGAAAGTTGATGGAGTTTCCGCAAAACCGGAAGCTCCAACATGCTGCACCTCTCATAAAATTTCTGCACATATAGTTCTTTATTACATTACGCTTTTATTTTTTGTTAGAAGGGTCTCTAGTTACATTTTCGATTCTCGGTTCACCGCCGGTGAATCTCCGGACATCTTAATCAGTACGCTTTTAAAAACTGTGCAAACAACGAACTGCTTTTGCCTAGAAATGGAGATCCACTTAAATGGTGAAAAATTCATTCTTATGAATATCCACATTTAAGTAAAATGGTGAAGAAGAAGTTTGGGACTGTCGCTACGTCTGTTCCGTGCGAAAGACTTTTTTCTAAAACAGGACAAATTTTAAGTGACCGCCGTAACAGACTTTCGTCGACCAAAGTCTGTCAAATAATGTTCATCAACAAAAACTCAGAACTTTAAAAGTGTTTTGTTAGAAAAGTATTTCTTAGTGTAAGACAATTTTTCTCAAAGAAAAAAAGAAACATGGTTGATTTTATTTACATTTTTCATATTTTGTGTTTGTTTATAAATTGTAAATATATGTGTGTGTTTTGTGTGAATCAACAACCTGTCAAAATTTAAGAGTTTCATTGTACCGACGACCCTACGTTCCCGAAGCTGTGAGCACACTAGTATGAAGTAGTATGTTATGAAATAAAGTCCGCTCTATACTCTATACCCCATTCCCAGTCTCATGTCCATTCATCCTGTTATAACAGTTGCGGATGAAAACAGAAGTTGATTCATCGTAGCTAGTTGCAGTGCAACAGAAACAGATACAGATACGACAACAGAAACAGATACGACTCCGAGTTCTAGTGTAAAGCGCAACAGCATCCCCACCCCTGTACCTGTTATTTGTATATATCCATAACAGGTTGTTACTGTTGCGGCACACACCAATTAAAAAATAACAGACTGTTAAATAACAACCCATCACTACCGGGTAGATATCTACCGTTTACCTAATGGTACACAGCTGGCTTTATGGTAAATGGATCCGGTGCAGTAATTTTCGAACGGTTTTAAATGCGCGGTAACTAAATGACAAACTCCAAACTGTCAAAGGTTCGTCTTTGTTGTTTGATGTTTGATGATATTTTGGCTTTGAACTAGTAACAAATACTATATAATGTATTTTGTAGTAATATTAATATATCAGTATGGATACTGAAAAAATTGCTTTAGTTAATGTTGTATCTGAAATATTAGACAGCGATAGCGACAATGTTATTAACAGGAGTTACGACTTTTATACACTAAAAAAATCCAAAAAGAAGCGCCGCGCCATTGAAAATTATGTATCTTATATTGCACACTTTACACTAACTACTATTAATCCACTAAATGCCAATACAATACCTTCGCCTTCATTCAAGTAACGATTGAGAAATGAACGAATGAAAATCAAAAAACTTAGGGTATTGGTATTATTATTTATTTACATCCATTTTATAAGTTAGATTTTGGACAATTTGTATAGAGAATTAAGTTTGTTCTCTATATAACTCAATTTACCGACTGTTTGGTTCGGTACACAAATCCTGCACCAGGTTGATGCACCGGGCAGATACCGTATAATATTCGAACGATGGACAGAGTAACCAATTACATTTTCGAACGCTTGCGGTGTAACCGTTATCTACTCGGTTCTCGGTTACTTTTCGTAAACGTCTATTATTCTAGAATGACGTCATTGATTGGTCGGCCATATTTTCTTCGTGGCACATATTTCCACGTGACTATGTTTTTTTGGATACAGGAGAGGAACATGTATCATGCAGACATCATTCACAACACCCTAGTGAGTGGGATATCGAGGTACTGCGAGACTCTTACTCACTAAACTCCTCTCCCTGGAGTACCGGACCCTTGTCCATACCTCCGTCGAAAAGATTTCACACACTGACGGTTCAGTTTGAATCTTTATTCTGTTTTCGTCACGGGGGCGTTAGCGGATAAGTATAGGCTTTGGGCGCTTATGCCGTAGTCGGTGGCACTACAAAGGGGAGCATTTAGGTGAGAAGCGGATTTTGCGAATTGAATGGTGGATAGTCGAGTTATAAATTCAAGTGTCGAAGGCATCCAGATCAGAGCAGTGAATCTGACTGTTTCTGACAAACCATGGCGCTCCGGTAACCATACTCAGAATTTTATTCTCAATTATTTGAAGGGTCTTGATGTGTGTGTCGGCAGCGGTGGCCCATGAGGAGATTCATAGGTCAAAGCTGGCCGGATGATAACTTTGTACAGGAGCAGTTTATTGTTCACGGACCATTTGGAATTTCTATTAGGAAGTGGAAAGAGCTTCGAGATGAACATCGATGCTTGTCGTCGGGCATATTGGACATGAGGGCGCCATGTTAAGCGTTTGTCGATGAAAACCCCGAGTTATTTGATGGAGTCATGCAATTTGTATAGTTGTCTACATCGGACTAGAGGATTTTTTCATTTAAATTGGCATTTCGAACATATCAATTGGGGTGTTTCGAATTTAAATCGGCAGCAATTGTTATGGATTGGTTGGTATCGAATAAGAGGTCTAGGTCGGCGTCTAGAATTATCTTTTGTGGAGGATTATAGGCAGAAATTAGATTTATTGGGCGTGCAGATGAAGTATTAACTACCATTTGTGTAGCCTCGATGTTTTGCAGAGCTAGCGTATTGAGAGGGTGGTGGGCAATATTTGTTTTGACATACCTCTGAAAGTGGTGCGGTCATTGCGGTATAATGTATAGTTGTGGAGTTTCGGATTGGTTGGGAGACGCATATTGGTTTCCTGGACTAGAATAGAATCCAGTTTTAAGCGTTGGACGAATTCTTGGAGCGCATTTCTTTTGCAGACTAGTCATTTTGCATTCCAGGATGCAATCTGCAGGGGTTGTGGCCTTCTTCGAGAAGTCATTTACGTCTGGGAGATTAACACGATTTCAGGGATTAGGGGGATGGCGGATGTGATCAGCGTCAGCAGATCCGGGGAGGTTTGGAGAAGCTTCAGGACTTTCCCCGCGACCAATTTCAGCTGTGAAATTGATCGATGTAATGAGGGACAGTACGTTGGAGAGGTCCATGGAGGGAGCTGCGTTTACAGTGAAAGCTGCTTTTGCAGGGGGAGCTGGATTCAGCTTGGAAGTTGCAGGTTTCGAGACTGGTGTGGGTTGTGCGGGACGGGAAGGTGCAGTGGCAGCCACATAGGTAATTTGCGGCTTACTTTGGGAGGTCTGCTTTTTGGGCTTGTGGAATTTAGGATAGCCTTTGTAATTGGCGGTGTGACCCTTGTCGCAATTGCAACAGGTTGGGTCGACATCTAGGGGGTTTTTACACTCCACAGACAAATGGGGCTGCTGCATTTTACGCAGCGGGTGGCACTCCTACAAGACTGTTGAGAGTGAATAAACCTTTGGCAGCTATGGCACTGGTTCGGTACGGACTTTTTGTGTAGCGACTTCACCTTGACGATAAGGGCGCACACAGTTTGGACGCCGAAAATTGACCTTTCGCACTTGGGAAGGTTTGTCATGATGAGGGGCATGGGGATTTTTTTTTTGTGTTGAAGCAAGTGCGTTATGGTAGAAAATCCTCTTTAAATGCTTCAAATTTGAATAGCTCAATTTGCTATTAACCTATAAGGTTGACCAAGAGATCAGTTTTTACGGAAACACTTTACGTTTAAATTATTTTGGTTAAACATGGCACCTTGTTTCTACTATATTGGTTATACTGGTAACCAAATTTAATGACTGCTTTCTTAAAATAAAAACACATATTTGCTATTAAAAACATTATTATGAAAATTCATTACCATAATGCACTTGCTGCGTCCAGACTTTTATTGTTTGCAAAAACTGAATGGGTTGACTAAAACAAAACCATCCTAGCAATTTATAAGGAAAAATACCTGCCATATTTAAATCACCATTCTTAAGAAATAAAGTAGCCTCACTTCAATCTGGCTGACTGTTTGGGAATATTCACCTTGTTGCCCTGCTCCCCTGACTTGTCTGCAGAATTGCTTCTCAGCATCTTTTTCACAATATTGATTGCAGTGGGTTTTCTTGGTGTATTTGACCCAATACTTTTTTGTTCTGGAATTTTAGGACCAGATCCTTGCTGTTGTAGAGCTGGCGTGGGAGGTGCGCTATTTGACTTAGGTTCCCGTACTGGTGATGTGGCTACTTCAATATCGTCCAGATCTCCTGCTCTATAACTGTTTTCATTGACATGTAAAACTCCTTTTTTAATACACGCCCTTTGGTTTTTTGCCCTAGCAAGTTTTAGGTGCTTTCGTAGCACACTCTGATCTTTTAATTGTTGCTGAGTTAGATCATGTTTTACATAGATATTAGTTCCGATGAGTTTCCCAGTTCTTCTCATTACAAGCTGTTTATTATCAAATGAGGTAACTCCACTATGATTGGCTTATTCCCCACCGGTTTTTTTCCTACTGTGTAAACATCATTGATATTATTGAAATCCAACTCAACACCAAGAAGTCCCCTAAATTTTGCCAATACAAATTCTTTCAAGTCTGCAGCGGAATATTCTACGCTATTTATTCCGAATATTATTACGTTGTTCTTCTTAGCCCTTCTTTCCAATATCTCCACTCGATTTCGTAAGTGAGTATTTTCCGATTCCAGGGTTACTATCCTACTATTGGAATCTTCGATTGTACTCAGCAACTTGCTTTCTAGATCATTGAGATGTTTTTGATGGCCTCCAAAAGTTGTTTATTAGTAATCTCTTCTACAATATTTTGCATCCTATAATATGTAAAATAAACCAGTTTTTAGCAGTGTATATGAGATGTATCGCAGCACTATCGCTTTTAAATATTGGTTATCGGTCTCTGATAAGAAACGAATTCCAATGCAAATGTTTATGTCTAAAACTACGTTACTTCTTATTACTTCTGCCAGCCCACTATAACACAGTCACAACAAGAATTTTTTACTCGATCGTCTCATATAAATTTCAGCAATTAACACCCAGTTTACGATACTTTTTTTACGGCTATAACGGTCTCCGATACACTTCGACTTCTCAACATTCACAAATCAATCTAAAATCATATATATATATATATATATATATATATATATATATATATATATATATATATATATATATATATATATATATATATATATATATATATATATATATATATATATATATATATATATATATATATATATATAAACATTTAAAGTCCTCATGGAAATGGGTTTCAGAGGCCCTAATTCGTGCTCATTTGAAGAAATTTTCCGAAAGCCTCACCATCGATACCTCTCTATTAGTTAATTTTCTTAATGAAAATTCACTAATATCAATTCAAAGTCACAAAATTAAAATTATATATATATATATATATATATATATATATATATATATATATATATATATATATATATATATATATATATATATATATATATATATAGTGTGGCCCATTTATAATGGAAACACCCCTGTAACTTTTGTACTAATAACTCGATTTTGATTAACAAAAGATCAAAAGATATAAGATGCAAAACTCTGTGAAAATTGTTCCCTATGTTACCTGACCAAGGCCTACTAATGCAGATTTTCTACGTTAAAAAATAGGAAAAACGGTTAGGGTCATTTTTAGGAAGAAAGTAAGTACACCACTGCATTCAGCATCCCTCAGAATATATATACCAAATATTATCAAAAAAGAAGATTTATTAACCGGTTCAGAGAGGTTTATTTGTGTGACCCTTCTCATAGGAAACACCCCTGTAACTTGTATTTATAACGCGATTTTTTTAACGAAATCTTGAAAGATAGAAAAATTATAAAAAAAAAACTCTGGACGCAGCAAGTGCGTTATGGTAGTGAATTTTCATAAAACTATTTTTTAATAGCAATAATGTGTTTTTTTTTAAGAAAGCAGGCATCACATTTGGTTACCAGTATAATCTATATAGTAAAAACAATGTGCCATGTTTCATCAAAATAACTTTATTGTTTGAAAATGTACAAAAATTTCCGAAAGTAAACTTAAAGTGTTCCCGAAAAAACTCGTTTCTTGGTCAACCTTATAGGTTAATAGCAAATTGAGCTATTCAAATATTAAGCATTTGATCAAAATTCGCTACCATAACGCACTTACTGCGTCCAGAATTTTTTTTCTTACAAACATGCATTATATTTCGATGGAAAATGCAAAAATGCAATAACATAAGGCGTGTTTGATTTTTTAAAAAAAGAAAATTTGTATCACCAACGACTTATGGGCCATCCTGTGATTGTAGAAATAATTTTTTAAGATGTAGCTCAAGACACCCTATAATTAATATACACAATTTTTTTCATATCTTGTATAATAACAGATATATTGAGCTTTATTGATTTTTTTTTACGAAAATTATATACCATTACCGATAAACTCTATTAGCTAAGACTACTGCCAAGCGTCAGAGAAAGGGTCTATTTGAAATGAATTTTCTGGAAACATTTTATTAAAACGAAGGACAATGACGGTTGAAACTAAGACATCAGGGTTTGTAAAACATTCTTCTTGAGACATTTTATTTCCATAGCCCGTATTAGATTCAAGTTCTTTTTCTAAATGTTGCCAATTTTGACGTTTAAATCGCAACTTTGACGTTTTGTGAAAAACCCCAATTTATTTTTGTTTAAATGCCTATAACTTTTTTGTCTTTTGACCTACAGAGCTAAATTTTGGTAGATAGCTTGCCTATAATGATATAAACCCGCGTATAAAATTTGGTTGCCCTTACTTTGTTAATTTTGGAGATATAAATTTTTTTTGAAAGAAAACACAAAATTTTCCGGGAAAACCTCGGTGGATTTTCCTGGCTAACGAACCTATCCAAACCACTTGCGAAAGGAAGGTACTCACCAATTTTGACGTTTAAAATCGGGATTTTGACGTTTTGAGGAGAACCCAAATTTATTTTTCTTTAAATGCCTGTAACTTTTTTGTCCTTTAACCTACGGAGCTAAATTTTGGTATGTAACTTGCCTATAATGATATAAACCCGCGTATAAAATTTGGTTGCCCTTACTTTGTTAATTTTGAAAATATAAAAAAAAAATCGATTTTTTTCGAAAGAAAACACAAAATTTTCCGGGAAAACCTCGGCGGATTTTCCTGGCTAACGAACTTGTCCAAGCCACTTGCGAAAGGAAGGTACTCACCAAATTTTATCAAAATCGGTCCATTATTTTTTAAGTTATAGGTGTGACACACACACACACACACACACACACACACATATATATATATATATATATATATATATATATATATATATATATATATATATATATATATATATATATATATATATATATATATATATATACATATAAAAAAACTGACCTCGGATTTGGGTTCCGGGGGTCCTAAATAGCGCTCATTTGAAGAAATTTTTTCAAAATTCAAAAGTCGGGATCTCCTCATTAGTGAATTTTTTTAAAGAAAATTCACTAATCCAAGTTACAGCCCTTTGAAATTTTGGCAAAAAAAAATTTTCATTAAATTTCTCCGTTATGAAATAATTTTAAAAAAACGAAATTTTGCAGATGCATAAAGCTAACAAAATGGCAGTTTTAACTGGATTTTGTAACCCTATAATGTTATCACAAGAGGGTGAAAAAACCTACCCTTACATTATTTTTTATCAGCACTTTTTATTGTGTGTGTACCGTTTTCTACTTAAAAAAATGATTTAGAAAGATTCATTTAGCAACTTTTTTATGTCTTGACATTTTCTCATAAAATTGTTAGTTTCATCACAAAAAAATAAAATATTACTCAGATCGATGAATTTACAGAGTGGTTGTTATTTGCTGAAAAATCAAGTACGTGGTAAGCTGTCAAATAACGTCATAATTACACTAATATGTTAATATTGTTACAAAGCACTTCAATAGACGTAGGTGCGGTGTTGCCACATCGCCAGAATTTCCCCAACATCTGGGAATGTTTGCACAATCTGGCAACACCGCCTCCCCATCCCCCTGGGGGTGTCTGGGGTGACCCCCCCCACACAGGCGAAGTCTCAACCCTCTAGGACCAGAAATAACGAAGTTACCAACTTGTACCCCGTCGGAACGGATAACTGAGGTCTGCACATTCCGAACACCCTGTATATACATCCTGTATAGGCAGAGAAACCCTTACACCCTGTATACGCAGAGAGATCTTATAGTTCGAGAAACACCTCTTGTGTAACATAGGAGTGGTGACCACATTTGGGTCATCCTGTATATACATCCCCCTGTATACACACGGGACCGATCTGTATTCACAGAACCTTCTAGTAAAAGAAGGTTCTGGAACGTTCTGGAATGGAACGCTCTAGAAAGGAGGGGAAGGTACGGCGAGTATATAAAAGCGAAAGCAAGCCAGCCCGAGTGCAGTTCAGTAAGAGAATGTGGTAGTGACTTGAAGAAGCAGTGTAAAGTGTTAAGAGTAGAGACTTGTGTGCAGATTAGTAATTGTGGACAGTAAATTAAGTGTTTTGTGAGAGAGACATTCTAGAAATTTTATTGTATCCATATTTAGAGTGTAAATAAAGTTGTTTTGTTAAAATTAAAAGTCTCACTTATCCAGAACCCGGAGAAAACGCAACAATTTGGTGTCAGGAGTGGTATTTCTGAGTGAAGAAGTGAACAAGCAAGCTAGCTGTAAATGGTAAACACCAGATCGACTGACTACGACAAGATGGCTGAAATCAAAGAGTTGATGGACTTACTGAAATAGCAACGCGAAGAAGACGAACAACGACGACAAGAAGAAGAAAGAAGACGGCGCGAAGAAGACGAACGACGGCGGCAAGAAGATAAAGAAGACCTCAAGAGGCAACGCGAAGAAGACGAACAGCGGCGACAAGAAGATGAAAGAAGACGGCGCGAAGAAGACGAGAGAAGACGACAAGGGGAGGAACAGAGGCGTCTTGAAGATAAAGAAGAACTCAAGAAGCAACGCGAAGAAGACAGAGAAGACCTCCGAAGTATGTTCCACAATATGAGAGTTGGTGTAAAAGAAGAAATAGAACAGATCAACGAACAAATAGAAAATGTGAACAAGAAAGTAGAAAATGTGGACAAGAAAGTAGAAGCTGTGGAAAATACAATAGGAGTGGTAAACAGGAAAGTAGAAAATGTAACAGAGGATTGGAACAAACGATGGGAAGAAGTGGAGGGGTTGAAAGAACAAATGAAGATGATGATGAAAGGCACAGAAGTCAGACATAGAGAACTGACAGAGCAGGTGATGGGCCAGACTGACAGAACTCAACCAAGAGGAGTTACTGGAATGTCCCCAGTTCAAAATCGGCCGGAAGAAGATATGCCAATCGTGCAGCAGCCTCATGGAACCTTGAAGCCGCCGACTTTTGACGGAGAAACGTGGCCAATGTACAGGAGGCAGTTTGAGGCGGCAGCTCTCAGCAATGGGTGGAGCGAACAACAGGCAGCAACTGCTCTAATTCTCTCGCTTCGAGGTAAAGCCCTAGAAATCCTCCAGAACATCCCGGAGTCGAAACAGCAAAACTACTTCACAGTGATACAGGCCCTAGATTTGAGATATGGTAACAAGTACATGAGCCAGGTCTACCAGACACAACTAAAGTCAAGGGTCCAGAAGCCAAATGAGACGCTGCAAGAATTTAGTGCCGAAGTGGAGAAACTTGTGCGACTGGCATATCCCCAAGCCCCAGAAGAATTTGTCAACCAGATAACCGTCCAGACCTTCATCGATGGGGTACTTGATAATGAAATGCAACAAGCTTCAAGGCTCGGAAGGTTCAAAACACTTACGGACTGCGTAATTTATGGATTGGAATTTGAAGCAGCGAAGAATGCATCTCAACCTCGCCGCAACAGGCTGCGCGAAGTGAAGGAGATAGAGGACTTTGCAGACACAACAGCGGAACTAAGGCAAGAAATGAAGTTGATAAAAGAAGCCATAAGCAAGCTCACTGCACCAGTTGGGGCACGTAGGATGAAAGCAGATTGGTCAGACATAGAATGCTACAAGTGTGGTAGGAAAGGGCACATAAGTAGGCAGTGCTCACAAACCCAACAGGTGGCTCGCAGAAGACAAGAATACACCAACAGGGAGCGCCATCAGGGAAAACGACCTGACGCCAGTGTAGGTGGGCGACACGTGGCATGCGAGACCCAAGGCCCCAAAGTCAGGGTCTCCACTATCAGACGCTACCGCGAGAGCCTCGTTATACCTGGTAGCATAGACGGAAGACAATGCAGTTTCACCATCGATACTGGCGCCACTAGATCCGTTGTACGCCCAGACATGTTGCCAAATATGTCGGCACTCACGACCAACAAACAGCCTGTGTTGGAGACAGCGAAAGGAGATAGGATACCCGTGCATGGAGAGGCCATTGTTTACATTAGGCTGGGCAGTACTGAGCTGCAGGTAAAGGCTGTCGTCGCAGAAATCGTCGACGAATTTATTCTGGGCTTGGATATAATGGAAGAGTTTGATGTCTTTTCAGTGGACTTCCAAAATAAGATTTTGAGAATCGGCAACGAAGAGTTGTATTTATCTCCAACAGCAGGCGAAGCTAATCTCAGGGTGAGACTTATTGTCGACGAGGATACACGGATTCCTGGTAACAGTGAGAAGATTGTCAGAGCCAGACTAGAGAAGAAACTTGATTGTATGTCTGCTCTCATAGCGGAGCCCCTGCAAGATAGACGTGATGGTGCCCTCGTCGCACGATGCTTAGTAGACCCAAAGAGGACAATACCCATAAGAGTGGCTAACGTACAAACTAACAGGGTCACATTGAAGAAAGGTGTGGTTATCGCCACTTGCGAACCCATTGACCGAGTGACGTTGTCCAAAAACGTGACACCCACTGCATTAGACAGAAGACTGCCAGTAGAAATAATAGAGCGGTTCAAGAATTCATGGGGCCAATTGAACAATTTTGAGATGGAAATGGCCCTGAAGTTCATATTGGAGGAGGCCGATATTTTCGCTCAAGATAAAATAACAGGTCGTACGAGTCTAGTGCAACACAGAATTAATACTGGCGACGCAAGACCAATTAGACAGCCGCCAAGAAGACTGCCTTTTGCCAAGCAATCAGAAATCAAGGCGATGGTTAACGAAATGCTGGAAGATGGTGTGATCGAGGAGTCTAATAGTCCTTGGTCGTCCCCAGTAGTTTTGGTCACCAAGAAAGAGGGCACTATGAGATTTTGCGTGGACTATAGGAAGCTGAATGATGTCACCAAGAAAGACAGTTATCCCCCGCCCCGGATCGACGACACTTTGAACACTTTGGCCGGATCAAAGTGGTTCTCTACATTAGACCTGAAAAGTGGCTACTGGCAAGTAGAACTCCATAAAGACGATACGGAGAAGACTGCTTTTTCAACCGGGAATGGGTTGTACCAATTCAAGGTCATGCCATTCGGCTTATGTAATGCTCCTGCCACCTTCGAGCGACTAATGGAGTTAGTGCTGAGAGGACTGACATGGGAAACTGCCGATGGTAGAGACTGTATATACCAGACCGTTGTGCCAAGTGAGTGCATAGACAGTGTTCTTCAAGAGTTACACAATAGTAGAAGTGGAGGCCACTTTGGGGTCAACAGGACTCTTGCCAGAGTGAGAGACCGCTTCTATTGGATAAACTGCCGAAGAAGCGTGGAAGAATGGTGCAAAAGGTGTGACCAATGTGCTTCAAAGAAAGGACCAAAGACCCGATCCAGAGGAAAAATGATGCAGTACATCTCAGGTACACCGTGGGAGAGAGTTGCCGTAGACATCGCAGGACCTTTTCCCATCACAGAGTCTGGGAACAGATACATAATGGTGGCGATGGACTACTTCTCGAAATGGCCTGAAGTTGCGCCGATCCCCAACCAAGAGGCAACGACCGTGGCAGAAGCCCTGATGGAAAATGTCATATCACGGCATGGCGTACCCTTGGAGATTCACACCGACCAGTGCCGGAATTTCGAATCAGAGGTCTGGAAGAGCCTAATGGACTTGCTAGGCATAAAGAAAACGAGAACAACGCCACTCCACCCTCAATCAGACGGCATGGTAGAACGGCATAACAGGATCATCAATCAGTATCTTGCTATGTTTGTTGACGAGAATCAGAGAACCTGGGACAAGCTGATACCTCTGTTCCTCCTAGCTTACAGAAGCTCTCAGCATGAATCTACCGGCTACACTCCATCCATGATGTTGACCGGCAGAGAGATGCGGCTACCAATCGACATGACGAGACCACCACCGAACGAAGACATAGGGGACCTAGCTACGTTACCTGAGTATGTCGCCGACCTAGAAGGAAAACTGCGCACTATACACAGATGTGTCAGAGATAGGCTCCTCTTAAGCAGTGACCGGATGAAGATGCGCTTGGATCGCAGAGCAACACCCCATACATTCAAGGAAGGTGATGCAGTGTGGCTGTACCAACCAACAAGGAGAAAGGGCCTCAGTCCCAAACTTCAGAAACCATGGGAAGGGCCATACTTGGTGACTAAGAAAATTAACGACCTAGTCTACAGAATCCAGCTGTCTCCAAGAACTAAACCCAAAGTTGTTCACATAGAGAGGTTGAGTCCCTATCGGGGCAACGAACCCCCAAGTTGGCGGCCGGTAAATACTGTTCGGGACGAACAGTCTTAAGGAGGGGGGCAGTGTTACAAAGCACTTCAATAGACGTAGGTGCGGTGTTGCCACATCTCCAGAATTTCCCCAACATCTGGGAATGTTTGCACAACCTGGCAACACCGCCTCCCCACCCCCCTGGGGTGACCCCCCACAGGCGAAGTCTCAACCCTCTAGGACCAGAAATAACGAAGTTACCAACTTGTACCCCGTCGGAACGGATAACTGAGGTCTGCACATTCCGAACACCCTGTATATACACCCTGTATACGCAGAGAAACCCTTACACCCTATATACGCAGAGAGATCTTATAGTTCGAGAAACACCTCTTGTGTAACATAGGAGTGGTGACCACATTTGGGTCATCCTGTATATACATCCCCCTGTATACACACGGGACCGATCTGTATTCACAGAACCTTCTAGTAAAAGAAGGTTCTGGAACGTTCTGGAATGGAACGCTCTAGAAAGGAGGGGAAGGTACGGCGAGTATATAAAAGCGAAAGCAAGCCAGCCCGAGTGCAGTTCAGTAAGAGAATGTGGTAGTGACTTGAAGAAGCAGTGTAAAGTGTTAAGAGTAGAGACTTTTGTGCAGATTAGTAATTGTGGACAGTAAATTAAGTGTTTTGTGAGAGAGACATTCTAGAAATTTTATTGTATCCATATTTAGAGTGTAAATAAAGTTGTTTTGTTAAAATTAAAAGTCTCACTTATCCAGAACCCGGAGAAAACGCAACAATATGTATTGTTCTGGCTTTTACTAATTTCCAAAAATTCATAATAAGAAACAAAACTATTGTACTACTATTTTATAATTAATAGTTAACAAACTAAGAAACGAAAAGAAATATTAAAAAAATGTCAGTACGTATCATCATAATAAATGTTGAAAATGCCCCCTCTGGAGAGAACGCATGACTCTAGTCTGTTTCTCATTGAACTTCGTATTCTATGAAAAATACCGGGTGTGTTTCTTATAATAAGTATCACATGGTGCGAAAATATAATTTCTGAGGTCATCGATGTTTTGTACAATAAAAAGTACTGATAAAAATAATGTAAGGGTAGGTTTTTTCACCCTCTTGTGATAACATTATAGGGTTACAAAATCCATTTAAAACTGTCATTTTGTTATATATATATATATATATATATATGTATATATATATATATATATATATATATATATATATATATATATATATATATATATATATATATATATATCTATATAGGCATTTTCACCCAATCAATCTGCAAATTTGTCGAACCCTTATTTTTTGTAATAGGAGTGGGAATCTTTTACATATCAAATATTGTACGTTACAATATTCCTAAATTTTGTATTTGAGGAAATGATATATGAACACTGAAAAATTTTGGGTAGTTCGATGTTCGAATTTCTAAGAAGTTCGAAGTTCGACTGTGAACCTTAGACATACTATTTCAGAGGTTCAAAGTTCGCGGCAACATATTTGCTTGGGTTCGTTCATAGTTCGGTTCGAACAAAACATGGGTTCGCACTTTGACTATATATCAGAGAATAGACTCGGCACACAGCCGAATTGTTTGAAGCCAACATTCAAGGGACTCTATGTTTACATCGGTCCTCTGCTCTGATTGGGTGGTGGCTCAAGCGTTGCCGATATGTAATAATTCATCCTTAAACCGTCGAATATGATGACAAGTTGAGAATGATAAATTCATTACTTTTTTGTTACTTACGACATTCCACTTACATTAGGGCTTATTTATGAATGTAAAGATTTACTAACGTTATATTCCTTGGTTTCTCCCTTCTTTATGTAAATATAACCAGAAAACCCAATTAAAAATCTTTATCCTGCTGCATGTGAAGTATTTAGATTTGTATTAATCCACAGTTGTAGCTCGTTTTTGTCTGTGAATAGTATGCAAGTATACTGACAATTTATTTTTATGTGTTACCTTGATTTGCAAAAAAGGTTTTGAGTTTTGTTTTTACAAAATGATGAAAAAGTATATTGATTGTAGAAGATTACCTGGGGATGTGGCAACGGTGTCTCTTCATGCCTAAGTACATTGCTGTTTGCGATTTTCAGTGGCGGCACGTCAGTTTGGCACTATTTTTAGGTTTCCATCTGCTAAAGAAAGGGGAGAAACATGGTTGGCTGCCTTACATATAAAATCAGATAGGCTGCCGAAATATTCTTATTTATGTTCACAGCATTTTAATAAAGACTTTTATTATTTACCCAAGTGGAAGAAGGGTATTAAAAATGCAGCGTTTCCATCTGTTTTAAGTCCTCCAGTGCCTTATTTTACTTCTGGCATGAAAGCTCTTGCTCATGCGGAAATAATTCTTTTTAGCTTCCTATTTTGTAAACCTTTATTATTGTTAAAATTAATAAATTACCCGATAAAAATTGCGGTCATAGTTTTGAAGAAAACAGATATAAATCATCGTTATCATCAAATCTCACTGCCTTGGAACTATCCTGTTCAACAGGTGCGGCACTTGGCAGCCCTCCTGAATTAACACCAAAAGCTAACATTACTCCAGGTCAAAAGTAAGTTAATATGCCTGGACTTAGAATTGAGGGAAAAATACTAGAAACCATTTAAAAAAATTATACTCCGTTCATTGAAAACTTACCAAATATCGTCAATTTTTTAGGAAAAAACTTCGTGATTTTGTAGATATTTCCAGTTCATCAGGAACTCCAAAAACATCTTTAAAAGATGGTCTATTGCTAGACGATTAAAAAAATATATATATTGCGCCAACAGAAAATATGTCTTAAGAGTTTTTCACCAGAAATCGCTGATTGAGCATTTTAAAAGTCGTATTGCTCTTACGGAAAATATTGAAACATCCCTGAACGTCTCACTTTTGAGTGTTATTGAATTTATACCATTCCTTGTAATATTTTAGGCCTGTTTACCCACACAAATAGATCTGATTAAACAGCTTTTCAAATGTCCACAACGGAACTATTCACCAGACATAAGGTCGTTTGCTATTACTCAAAATTTTTATTCAAACAAAGCTTATAATTACGTTCGAGAAAAAATTATGAAATCTTTGCCACATCCTCGAACAATTTCTAAACTGTTCCTAGATTCTGCAAAGAAGCATTATCAGTTTTGGATTCAAAAAGAAGAGAAGTAGCTGAAAAAGGTCGAAAGTACTTTGTAACCTAGTTATCGACAAAATGCTCATAAGACGTCAAGTTGAGTGGACAGGAAAAAAGTTTTGTGGTAACGTAAATATTGGCATGGATATGAATCATTCAAACGAGCTTCCAGATGCTAAAGAAGTTTTGCTTTTCTTATTAGTTGCGTTAAATGGCCACTAGAAAGTTCCAGTGGGTTATTTCTTTCTGGCTGGCATTTCTCGTGAAGAAAAAGCAATCCTATTCAATCGGGCTTTAAGTTTTATCCATCAAGCAAGAATAGTCGTTATATCCGTAACTTTTTATGGAGCAGCTGCAAATACAAGCATGGTTAAATGTTTGGGAGCAAATTTAGATACATTTATTCAAGAAGGTGTAAAGGCTTATTTGCCGCATCCTGTAACCCATGAAAATGTATATATTTTCCTAGATGCTTGCCACATGATGAAATTAATAAGAAAATATCCGGCAAGTTGTAGATCTATAAAACATGGCAGCAGACAAATCAGGTGGTCATTTCTAGAAAAACTGGTAGAGCTGCAACATATTGAAGGTTTTTTCTTAAAATTTTGTTGAAAACACTTTTTACTGAATTTGCATAGAAAAAAATCACTTGTGACGAGATCACAACATTACAACATTGAGACTTTCGAACATTTTATTCGAGAAATCATTTTAATAAAAATTCACTATCATAACGCACTTGCTGCATCCAAACTTTTTAGTTAATAGTATACTTAAATAATGTATAGGTAGTTAAACATCTTTTCAATTTTATTTTATTATTTTAATCGTATTTATGAAAATTTCAATTGTAATTCTCGAGACGCCTATGGTGTCGAGGACCGTGTAAACAAATATTTTATTTAATGTTGGTTTCAAACATTACAACGCATCACATTGGGAGATGCCTGGTCTATCCGTAGGTAGATAGTCAAAGGGTTCGCACACCTCTAGTGCTTTTTGTAGACACTTGCAAAATCACAAGATAAACATTGATAAAACCTTTTTCCAGTTTGTTTTAAATTATTATGTTTAACAATCACTCTTTGTGCACACTTACAAAATCACAGAATAAGTATTGATAAAACTTTTCTCCCGTGTCTTCCAACTTAGGTGTGTTTTGATGTAATATGATTTAACAAATGTCTTTTGTAGACAGTTGCATAGTCACAAGATAAACATTGATGAGGCTCTTTTTTTGTATGTATTGATTTAATATGCCTTAACAAATGATGTTCCTGCACACTTGCATACTCACACAATGAACATCTATGAGGTTTTTCTCCTGTGTGTTTTGATTTAATATGATTTGACAATTGACATTTCTGCACACTAGCATAATCACACAATGAACATCGATGAGGTTTTTCTCCAGTGTGTTTTGATTTAATATGATATATCAAACCAATTTTTTGTACACTGGCATAATCACATGATGAACACTGAAAAGTCTTTTCTCCAGTGTGTTTTGATTTAATATGCTTCAACAAACTGTTTTTGTACACACTTGCATAATCACATGATGAACATTGATAGCGCTTTTCTCCAGTGTGTTTTGATTTAATATGCTTTATCAAATTTTGTTTCCACACACTTGCATAATTACATGATGCACATTGATAAGGATTTTTTGCAGCGTGTTTTGATGTAATATGATTTAACAAATACCTTTTGTAGACAGTTGCATAGTCACAAGATAAACATCGATAAGGCACTTTTTCTGTATGTTTTGATTTAATATGCCTTAACAAATGATGTCCCTGCACACTTGCATAATCACACAATGAACACCGATGAGGTTTTTCTCCTGTATGTTTTGATTTAATATGGTTTAACAATTGACATTTCTGCACACTTGCATAATCACACAATAAACATCGATGAGGTTTTTCTCCAGTGTGTTTGGATTTAATATGATATATCAAACCATTTTTTTGTACACTTGCATAATCACACAATGAACACTGATAAGGCTTTTCTCCTGTGTGTTTTGATGTAATATGCCTTACCAATTGACATTTCTGCACACTTGCATAATCACACAATGAACATCGATGAGGTTTTTCTCTTGTGTGTTTTGATTTAATATGCCTTAACAATGAACATTTCTGCACACTTGCATAATCACACAATGAACATTGATGACGTTTTTCTCCTGTGTGTTTTGATCTAATATGACAAATCAAACCATTTTTTTGTACACTTGCATAATCACATGACGAACATTGATAAGGCTTTTCTCCTGTGTGTTTTGACTTAATATGCTTCAACAAATTTTCTTTGTACACACTTGCATAATCACACGATGAACATTGATAAGGTCTTTCTCCTGTGTGCTTTGATTTAATATGACTTAACAAATGATGTTTTTGCACACTTCCATAATCACATAATGAACATTGATAAGACTTTTCTACTGTGTGTTTTGAATCAATATGCTTCAACAAATTGTCTTTGTGCACACATGCATAATCACAAGATGAACAATGATAAGGCTTTTTATTCCTTGTGCGGTTTGATTTAACATCCCGAGATAATTTCTCTAACTCACACTTCACATCAACAAGCACATCACCCTTAGTGTCCAAACTGGGTCTTAGGCCCTGATTATTAACAGAATGTTCTTTTTCATTCCAGTACTCTTCTTTAAAATCTTGACATAAGATAACACTGTCCAAAACATGTTCTTCAATTTCCAGTTTTATTAAAGATGCATTTGGTTGCAGATTTAATTTCGTGGTCTGATCAAATTCGCAGAAAAGGGGAAACTTTTGGTCAGTATATACATCATCATAATCTTCTTTTTCAACTTTAATATTTTTTTGGTAGCCTCCACCGATCTCCTGGTCTTGTTTTATAATATGTTCCATGAGCGTAATTCTACAGCTACTATTTTTTTTAAACTCTCTTTAACACTCTAAATCATTTTCACTGTTTATATTGTCTTTTTCAGGTTTCATCCTTTCT
The DNA here is from genome assembly GCA_964006375.1 of Tillus elongatus. NCBI lineage: Eukaryota > Metazoa > Arthropoda > Insecta > Coleoptera > Cleridae > Tillus > Tillus elongatus. Next base: position 13,755,094 of record OZ023262.1, read on the forward strand.
GTTAAAAGTGAACAGTGATAAAATAAAACAGTGGTGTACAGTGTATATAGATATAATGGAGCTTTGATTAACGAGATTCACTTATCTATTGGGAATGGTACAACTGGTCAATGGGGCTTTAGATCTTTATAATAACTATTGATAATATAATAACTCATACTCATAACCTCTAATAATTAATAATGATAGTTATAAATAGTGATGGGTCGTTATTTAACTGTCAGCTATTTTTAAACGGCTACCGAGCCGTAACGGTAACCACCAGTAATGGATTTATAAAAATAGCAGCTTAATTAAATAACGCTTTTTACACTAAACTAGAATTCGGAGTCGTGTCTGTTTCAGTTCTACTGCAACTAGGTTCGATGAATAAACATCGGTTTTCATCGGAAACTGTTATTTAACCATTTAACGGGATGAATAGCCTTGAGATTGGGAATGCTAAACATTCTTATTTATGCTCGCTCTCGCTCACAGCTTTAGGGACGTACGATATTCGGTACAATAAAACGGTTTAATTTTAATTTTAACTTTAACCGGTTGTTGATGGGGATACGGCATACGGACACTACTACACAGAGTTATTCTGTTAAACTGAGAAGCTGTTATGTTTGAAACAGTTGAGTTTCCCACTAGTATGTAAAGCCAAATATTTAATAATAAAAAATGTTGGGTGAAAAGATGAATTTCTGTAAAAACGTGTTATTACTTTCACTATAGACAACGCAAAATAGGGTTATTTCACGCGAAATTAAAGTACTTATTTATTTAAATTTATATACATTACCTAAGAAAACAGTTAACACGTCATTTTCGTTTGTCTGATAATAGTTATCAAATTGATAAAAAAATATAATGATACAACATATTTTAATATCTATATACATTTAAATATAAAAATTAAATGAATATATATATATATATATATATATATATATATATATATATATATATATATATATATATATATAGGGTGATTCTTTGGAGAAAAATAAGGGGTGTCTTTTTGTTAAGTTTTTCTTGAAACCCTTTCTCCTCCAAGTTACAGCCCTTTGAAATTTTTGAAACTAATTTTAAAACAGTGAATATTAAAATAAGTAAATAAACAATTAATACTATATATCTTCCAATTTTTTTTAAACTCAAACTCAAACTTAATTTTTTATACTGTTGGCTGTTGTTTGCACAGTTTTTAAAAGTGAACTGATCGACTGATAAAGATGACCAGTGAACCGAAAATGTAACTAGAGATAGAGATCTTTCTAAGAAAGAATAAAAGCATAATGTAATAACAAACCATATCTACAGAATAAAGGCAAATTTCTTTACGGAAATTTTATTAGCTGCGTTATGTTATGGAGTTCTTAGAATCACTCCCTGTGTAGCAATAAAAGTTCTAACGTCTAACGTCCCAAGACGTGATAAATAATGATATTTATTGATTCTTGCTGTGGCATTGACATTTACGTAACGACCCCTCATAAAATAAATTTGTTAGAAATGACTAGTTTATAATTCCTAAAACATCTAAGTAAATACTAATATAAGACTCCTTTCTGATTTCTAAAAGTTTCACTTCAGAGTGGCAAAAGATTTACGACACGCTTATTATATAATTTCTTAACCCTTTGTTTCCTTTTCATATCGACAAAATTTGAGATTTATACACTACGTGAAATAACGGGGTAAAAATACAATGCATTTATACTAGTGTGCTCGCTCTCGCTCACAGCTTTGGGAATGTAGGATACTATCGATCGACTATCCAGTTTAAAATAACTGAGCCGTTATTTTCAACGGTTATTATTAAATAACGTTAACTGCTTCAACTGTTAACTGAAAATAACCGTTTTTCCCATCACTAGTCATGGGCGATTATGAATGATACATTCGAAATATATCGATTATGCCGATATAATCGAGCATTCGATTATAACGAGAGGATCATTCGTTATTCGTTAAAATCATTCGGTATAATCCTTTCATTCGTTTGGACTCGCCACTCATACTGATAACTGATTTGAAATATGAAACATTATCAAATATATTCAAATCGGTAGGCAACACACATTGCTAGATCAAATCAAAAATATAACATCTAACAGCTCAGTGGTAGGCAGACGGAAATTAATTAGACGTAAAAAAACAAAAACAAAAAACGCAACGTTATGTTACTTATGTTTTAAGGTTCGTTTAATTAATTTTTAGTTTTAAGAAATCAAAAATTATAAAAAAAAACAAATAAAACTGTAATCAATACAGAAACAATTAAATAGTTTGAAATCTCCACTACAAGTTTATGTGTAAAAATACAGTCTGGTCCGAATGTTTGCCCGAAAATCGATTCCTTCTTGCATTTGTGATAAAATCAGTTTTGGAAAACATCCTTTCAGAAGGTGCAGATGTAGCTGGTGCACAAAGATATTTTGTATGCATTCTGTACAATTCAGGAGATACATTTTTGTTTTCTGACCAAAAGTGAAGTGGATTGCTGGAACAAGGTACATTTGGCATGGATAAATATTGTTTCACTGTCAGAATCGCTTTTGTAGTGGGTGAAGAGGTCATTATATCAGTTAAGTGCGCTATTTTGTTGTCAAAATATTCTCATCATAACATATCGACATCACTGGCCTCAGAATAGGGATGCGCGATGTTTCTAAAACATCGATGTTCACATCTTTTGATACATCGAAATCAAAACATCGATGTGTTAAAAATATCGGATTAAAATCATGGATTTTCTAAAACATCGATGTTTTCTATAAAACTGTAATAATGAGTCAAAATAATGAAAATATATTTTAGAAATAAATGTAAAATATTTATTCTTAAAGTACGCAAAATATTATGCACTAAGTATAAAAAATGAAATAAAATTTAAATAATGATTTAAAAGGCAGAAACAAAGAAATCACATTTCAAATGTCTTGAAAATAGAACTAAACCTTATTCATTAAAAACAAATTTGGGGACAATTTAAAAAAAATAATTATACTCCGAGTATAAAAAATTAAATTAAATTAAGTTAATGCTATAAAACGCAGAAACAAAGAAATAACATGTTAAGTAACACAAAAATAAAAGTGTCTTGAAAACAGAACTAAAACTCATTCATAAAAAAAATATTTTGTGAACAATTTTGGAGAAATAATAATTATGACAAGCGCTTCCCTTTAAGTCTCTTTCTCTGCTAGGTTAAAACTTGCCCTGCCTTTGAGGAAAAGTCTTTCGGAGGGACGTGACGTCGCTACCATGCTAAGATATTTTGGTGCAATTTTAGATAAAGTAGGAAATATACATTCCATGTCCTTCCAGAGCTCCAACAGATTTTATGTAAATTTTCTGACCGGGCATTGAAGGTACTGAGTAATTTCGGTAAAAACTTTGTCTTTTTGTTCTTCGCGATAAGAGACATAAGAGCAAGCACCACTAACATATTCTACCATCTTGTGATGTTCGCTCCAAATGTTGAATTTTTCATCTTCTAAGAAGAAGACGCACTAGGCAGTGTTTTTTTTCTTAAGTACCTAACTATTATTATTAAATGATAAATACCAATACAGTAATTTGATGGGGAATGGGGAATCACTAAAATTCGACGTACGATATTAGTAGAAACCTAGCCTAGATATTCAATATCTACTTCCAATATGCACGACACAGTTACCTATTTATATTTTAAATAACAAAATAAATTTTACTTTGATTTTACCCAACTTTTGTGCGTATTCGTTAAAGTTTACTTTTGTTAGACATTTTCTAGTTCTACTACTGCTCGCTAGATGTACACAAAAGAATTGACTTGGTAATTGGTAATGGAAAATGATAATGATAAATTACTATGGCATTGAGAAACATCGAAAGAAACATCGTAAAAAACATCGATGCTGCCTGATAATATCGAAAAAAATAACATCGATGTTAATATCGAAGATTGTAAGCAAAATATCGATGTTTAAGAAACATCGATGAACATTGCGCATCCCAACCTCAGAACTTCCAGGATCTGATTCAGGTATAGCCGCTGGCTGTTCAACTACGGTGTTTGCAAAAATACCTCCCAAGTTCTTCTAGTATCCTGTAAGACACTATTGAAATACTTTTATTTATTATAATAAAATATAAAATCATAAATAGTTACAATACATTATTTGTTTCCAACTGTTTTAAAATAAAGTGCCGCCAGTCATTTCATTGGTAAGTCGAAATCTTGGTAACTGGGAACTACTCAATCGTGCTCCTTAGTTTCTTCTTCGGTCGTTTTCGTGCCTCGTAACACAAATTTCATGCAAATCATTCATAATCGATGTCTCGAGATATCATTCGATCATTGTGGTTGATTATTTCGATTCCGGACATATATCGATTATGCCCAACACTAATGATAAAAGATAAAACATATATAATAGTAGTAATGATGAAGTAAGCGATATTTCTATACCGGTGATTTCTAAATAACCCATATTACCGTCGACTGTTATTTTAAGGGAACCGGTTTGCATCGACTACGGACATTTGGCGAATTCCCATTTCAGCGTTAATCGTCCTGTAATCAAAAAAGTCGAAGACGCAGCAAGTGCGTTATGGTAGTGAATTTTCATAAAAATGATCTGGCACAAAATATTTTATTATAACTTTTTTTTCTTGTAACATAGAAATCTAAATTTTGGTGTAGAGTTTACTTTTTATATCATAAACCTACCTACCAAATTTGGTTATCATAGAATTTTTATTTTTTAAGATAAAATTTTTTTTCAAATGAAAACTCAAAATTTTTCCGGAAAACCTCGTCCAATTTTTCTGATTAACAAACGTATCAAAGACATTTACAAAAGGAAGGTACGTGCCAAATTTTATCAAAATCGGCCCATTATTCTTTGAGATAAACATTTTTTTTGAATGAAAACTCAAAATTTTCCCGGAAAACCTCGTCCGATTTTCTTGGCTAACAAACTTGTCAAGGCCATTTACAAAAGGAAGGTACATGCCAAATTTTATTAAAATCGGCTTATTACTTTTTGAGATAAAAATTTTTTTCGAATGAAAACTCAAAATTTTCCCGGAAAACCTTGTCCGATTTTCCTGGCTAACAAACTTGTCAAGGCCATTTACAAAAGGAAGGTACATGCCAAATTTTATTAAAATCGGTTTATTACTTTTTGAGATAAGATTTTTTTTCGAATGAAAACTCAAAATTTTCCCGGAAAACCTCGTCCGATTTTCCTGACTAACGAACTTATCCAAGCTATTTACAAAAGAAACGTACATGCCAAGTTTTATCAAAATCGGCCCATTATTTTTTGAGTTATCGGTGTGATACATACATATATATATATATATATATATATATATATATATATATATATATATATATATATATATATATATATATATATATATATATATATATATATATATATATATATATATATATATATATATATATATATATATAACATATAAAAATTGAAACTAACCCCGGATATGGGTTCTAGGGGTCCTAGTTCGCGCTCATTTGCAAAATTTTTTTCAAAATTCAAAAGTCGGGATCTCCCCATTAGTGAATTTTTTCTACGAAAATTCACTAAAACGGTGACGGTGAACGAAGACTGAGTATGCGCAGTATGCTACGTCTTATGGCGTCCGCGGCCGGCGGTGTTTCAGATTTTACTTTTTACATGCGTTCCTTTATTATATTTTATATATACCTTCCTCTATTCCTCTACTTATTACTATCTTACAATGGTATACCTACGTTATACGTTTTTGTGTTATATAATTTTTTTATGTGCAGAAATATGCCTTTATTTAATTGGAATTGTAAAACATGGGTGAAAAATTAATGTTTTTAAACGATTACGGCCATCTGCTACAGTTTAGTAGTAGTAGTAGTAGCAGTGGTGGGGAGGCCAACGCGCAGCAAGTAGCCCACCATGGGCCCTTTTTGCCAACCCCAGCAACCCAGCAACCATGCTCTACTCCTCCTCGGCTCCGTCGCCAAACCGCCTCGACCTCGAGATGAAGGCCGTGACAATCTTCAATTGGACGGTACTTACCTGATTCCTCTGCAGAGTTCTCGATCCGAACAGTTCTGCTCGAAGACTCCCAAAAGCCTCGCATTCACACAGGTAGTGGTAGGACGTTTCCTCATCCTCGCCGCATTCATGGCAAATGGGATCCCTCTCTACGCCTATCAATGTGAGGTGTCTTCTAAGGGCGCAGTGGCCTGTCAGCACCCCAAGGATGCGGCGAAGCGTAGGACGACTCCTTCCGAGTAGCCAGACAGCTTTATCTCTGTCCGGCCCCTCCATGAAGTCCCTCGCCTGCCATCTGCTACAGTTTACTCATTCAGATATATCCTGCTGGGAACACAATTAAAAACTATGTGACACATTATAAACTTCCAAACAATGAAACCCAACATTTAGTCATTTAATATTACACATTATTATTATTATTATTATTACTATTAGAATATTTAAAGATAATGGATGAGTTCACCAGGCGCCAGCGCTACCAACAAGTCTTATTTTGTTATGTCAAAAAATGTTGACATTTTTTTATTACCGGTGATTGTAAAAACGGTATACTCATCTCTAATAAAAGATAAAAAGTCATATACATAAAGGAAGACGCATATAGAGCTGTCCAGAACACGTGATTTAAATACCACCAATATGGCCGCTGGTAGGCACACAAACACAAACAAACTTGTGTTCCGTGGATGTTAACTTTTGAAATTGTGCTTTGCGCGTGTTTAAAATGGCTTGTGTTGACAAGAGTGAATATCTATTATCACTGAAAAATGAAAATGAAGACGTTGCTAGAAGATATCGAGAGAAAATTCGTATTATTGAAGGAATTGATCCTTATACTCTGACGACGGGCCCAATGCCTCCTTGTGAAGGACTATATAGTTTCACACCAGTTGAGGCTTTCGATATCGTTAACTATTTAGTGCTTGCCCACAGTTTTTATACCAATCAACAAATGAAAACCCATAAAAGTCCCTGCTTACAAATATTTTGAAGCAGCCCAGCAAACACGCAACCATCGGCCGTCTGCCGGGATAATGCCGTCTGAGCTGGTTCAGTAACGGCAACGACGAAACAGCGCTTTACCCTTACCTTATTGGCATTGGCAAAATGCAAATAATATTTACGGTATTCCCCAGTAACTAACCAATGTTGGCTATGCGGTGAGAATTATCGCTTTTTCATTGTACCGGCAAAACGCTGGAGAAGTGCAGGGTAGCCATAATAGTGCTCGTCTAACATCGTGAGCCGATAGTGTTGGCGCATGTCCATGGTGCTAGCACAAAAGAAAACATTAAAACTAAAACAACATGGCGTATGTTTATGTGTTGTAGTGCTGTGTGTTGTGTGTTTGAGCTTAATTAAAGTAAAATGATAAATGATAAAATGCAAGAAATTATATCTGTCGCAAGGCAATAGGTAAGTTAATCATTTTTTAATTTGTTTATAGTCTTATCGCGTTATATTAAATGTAGTATTCTCACAGTATGCAAACCATGAACACTTGAATGTACAGTTTGTAAATCACGCAAATATTGGTAACTGATTTTGTGTGTCAGCTATTGTATTATTCACCATTCTTCCTCCATAATTAAGGGAAGGAAGTAACATTATTGAGATTGATTAATTCAATATAACTTATAGCTACGCCTTGACAAACCTTATTAAACTTATTATTTGTAAATGTTGCGTTGTGGAAAAATCGAACATTTTTCGTTAATATAGTGTCTGATTTTCAGGAACAATGAGCAAGAACCCTTTGTGTGAAGATGTCAGACAACAAAAAGGTGACTCAATAAAGTTTTGCGCCTTCATAATGCAGCAGACAGTGAAGAATATAGGAGACAAAAATATATTTTAGGAAAAATATTGTAAGCTTAACCTGAAATATAACTCAAGTGCTAGATGAAATGTTTTAAATGGCTTACAGTTGTAAAAGATAATACATCCTCTGATGACGCTAACCTTGTTAGTGAAACGATCGTCAAATCTTTAAAAATGTGCTGTGGTGATTTGGGGTCTCCACAGTACCTATCAGTGCTCGTCACAGTTTAAAATATTCACTTAGTGTTCACCTTCGATGAAATTTCAAATCTCAATAAGTGGACAAACCAGATGGACACAGCATCTCTTGAAAAAGACATCTTAGGGAATTATTCGTACAGTCAAGTGTACATACTCGCAAATATTCACTCGTTATTATTTTCACCAATTATTAGCAGTAAATAATATACAGGTCGTGTTTCATCTCTTTAAGTTTGTTTGTGCGAGTGCCTATGTGCTGAGTACACATGGATATTCAGACCATATGAAAGTATATGTACCTACTAAAATATTAATATTCAGTTATATTGTTAATTGAATGGATTCTCAGATTACTGTTTCATTTATGAGTTTGTTTATTGATATTTTATTTGGCATTATTGTTAATTTTGATACATTTATACTTTATTTATTGTTAATTGCAAAAGTTACTATTTTATTTTTGACATTAAAACGTCTAATATATATAGGTACTTGGTTTTTATTTCATACGTCCTATAATATATGAAAACTGTGAAATGTTTCAATATTCTGATTTATTTTATGTAATAATATAATCTAACTCTACAAAATTGAATATCGATGAAAATAATGGTCTGTATTGATGGGTTATATCTATAAATTACCAATATCGTTTAACAATTTGATAGGTTCCTTATGTATACTTATTCCTAAATCATGTTGATCAGTATTGGACTATTATATATATATATATATATATATATATATATATATATATATATATATATATATATATATATATATATACAGTGTAGTGCTGGCCCTTCATAGTAGAAGTAGTGGGCCACCTAAAATTGAGCACTTGATATTAGTGCCTGAGAAGTGCAGATTTGATATTGAAATCAAGTAACTCTGTAGCATTGGTAACGTGCCTGACCGGTAATGTATGTGCTGGCTAACAGACCGTTGGCCAGTTGCTGGCCGGAGTTTCCTATAGTTACCGGCCCAGCATTGTATTCAAGCACTTCTCCAGCAATGCAAGTGCCGGAAACCGGCTATGACGCCAATACTGGGCCAGCATTAAAGGTTAGCTGGGAGGGTTCGTTCATAATTGCCAGACTAGAAAAATTGGAGCTCATGTTGTAATTGTCGCACAGGTAAATATAAATTTGCCTTTTTTTAAAACCATAATTGCAATCAAGGGCTTCTTGTTTGTGGTGCTCTAGAATTGGCTTGATATATTATGCAAGCTCGTAAGCCACATTTCGCACTTTCTTTCGTGTCTTAAAGTACAATGTTCTTACATGATCCAAAGCATACCTACTATGTGGAAAATCAGTTAATTTTAATTTAAGTTGAATAGTGATTACATTGTTCATTTTGTGTTTCAGGTAAAGCATTCGCAGAGAATGAACTAATGTATGGTTAAATCATTTTTATGTACCTCCAGAACTTGCTCATCCAATTTCATTCTCTTCTCTGCTCTTTCTTGTCTAGCAGCATTGATAGCAACTCGCTTTATCACTTTCTTTGAATCTTCTCCATATCCCATGAGTAGAGAAGAAACCCAGTCAGGATTATTTTGATCTATTAATTCAGCTGGTTTTCCCACAATTCAGGTAATACCTCTTGTAAACGTGAAATCAAGGCTGCAATGAAGTTGTATCTGTGATAAAATGCTTAGTGTATGCTCTGCTATACTTGAGTGTAAATTCTGTTATATCTTTTTTTTTTAATTGCGTGTATCCACCTTAATCTCCGGATTTTGGAAAGATCATACAACTCTGGTTTATGTGGCAATTGTAGTACACTTGGTGTTCTGAAAAACTTGACTCTATCGCGATTACCACGACTCCCGCATTTCACAACACAACACGTCGTAGGCATATTTTTGAAGTTAAAAAAAAATAGCACTTTATTTGATTACACACTACTGTCTACTATATTTATATTTACACAAATTTTAAACTAATGGGAACATTTATAAACAATTTACAAACTAGACCCTTTAAAAAACACGGGAACGTCATACACAGCTAATCAAAACAATAGAGTAGTTCCAAATGTGTGCCTACCAGCAGCCATATTAGAATTGTGATGACAGCATCTCGGACAGCTCAATAAGGGATCCTCTATATACCCATACATCAAGGCATCGAATATCGAAAACATCGATGTCCACTGTCGATATATCGAATATAATCCGATGCATCGGCTAGTTTCGATGTTTAACGATGCATTAATGTGAAGTACAATTTTTCTTGACTCCTGGGCGAGTTCACCAAGCGCCAGAAGCTGCAAGGGCTGAATTGTGATGTCAAAAAATTTGACAAATGTCAACATTTTGTCAACAGTATTTGACATAACAATGCATCGCTGGCAGACGAGCGTCTCGCCACAGTAATGAGACGCTTGCATTGATCATGCGCACTTCGCGAATATTTTAAATAACTAAATAAAAGACCTCCCTGACGTGCGGTTAACACACAATCCTCCCAACTGACCTGCCCTGGCATCAGTTTATAATTAGACATGCTTTGCGCTGTTAACTGGTGCAATTCGGACAATCAGGCAAATAACTTTGCCAGACATATACCATCTTTTGATAGATATATACTTTGGATACATTTGCAGTTTACTTTACGGACAGTTTTAGATATATCGACTCCTAACAGATAATCTTTGGCATCTTACATGCGCACGTTGACACTATTTTCACCTTTTACTACCTTGTCTTTGCCGAGTTATTTTCATTCCTCGCTTCTTCGCTGGCATGCTGCGGTAACTTAAAAGTGATTTTTTCGCTTGCTATATTTCATGCTCCTTTCCCGGTACACCCCTTCACCTGCAGTTGCTTACCTATCACTATGTATATCTCAGATTGCTCTCCGCCGTTTTTTGGCTCAGAGGGCAGCGCGGGTGACGGGACGGGAGGCCCGACGGGTCTGTTACTTCGTCGTGGGGGTTTTCCTTCCTGCCTACAGCCACCCTCAATGCATAAACCACAAGAAACATTTCTTGGGGACAGCCTCCAAGAAAGTTACGGGACTTAAGGCGTATATGAGTGTTGTGCGGGGTGTACAACGTTTAAAGGAGGTATGGCTGCGAAATGTGAAAAGGGCAGCTTTTCTGTCAGACTAAGTGGTTTTTTAAGCATTTTCTACTCATATTTCCTCCTCGCCCAGCACTCCTATTCACTCCTGGTGCCTTAGCTTTCTTGGGGGTTGTTTGCAACAAATGTTTCTTGTGGCTGGTGCATCCAAGGGGAGTGCTAAACGTGCTTCTGAAAAAAAATGTCTTAAAACCCTCCGGGCAGTAAACTGCAAATTTACCGAAGTTACACTCCACTTCGTCGCCTATATAATGTCTTTTTGAGATAATATAAAATACAGCACTAAAGTCAGTGAGTTCACTTGTATCTTCACTACTTTTTTAGCACAACACATATTTCAGAGACTTTACGATCGTTTCGTTGACAATGTCAACATCTTCAGAGGAAGAAAATTCTAAACTAGCAAACTAACTCCCGTGTATTTATATCGCGTCAAGGTAAACGAACTAGTCCGAAGTAAAATTGTCGTCCAAGAACGATTGTTTGTTTATTGTGTAGTGAAACTACGAGGTTGAAGACCTGCTTTTAATCTTCTGGTCGACAAATTTATGAGCCCTTATCTAATATAGGTTTAAAGCAACCCTTTTCTTGGGAAACTTTCGGTTCATCAATCACTAAAAATAATACAAGTAAATATAAAGTCTGGACGCGGCAAATGCGTTATGGTAGTGAATTTTCATAGAAATGATCTTGCACACAATATTTTTTTCCTGTAACATAAAAATATGAATTTTAGCATATAGTTTCTTTTTAATATCGCTAACTTACATACCAAATTTGGTTAGCATAGCTTTTCTATTTTTTTTCCCGAAATAAAACCCATAACTTTCCTGGAAAACCTGGTTTTATTTTCCTGGCCTGCGAACTTATCCAAGCCACTTACAAAAGAAAGGTACATGTCAAATTTTATTAATATCGGACCATTATTTTGTGAGTTATCGGTCTGATATACACACTCACACATACACACACACACACACATATATATATATATATATATATATATATATATATATATATATATATATATATATATATATATATATATATGTATATATATATATATATATATATATATATATATATATATATATATATATATATATATATATATACACATATAAAAATTTAAACTGACCTTTGATATGGGTTCTAGGGGTCCTAGTTAGAGCTCATTTGAAAAAAATGTTTCAAAATTCAAAAGCCAAGATCTCCCCAATAGTAATTTTTTTCTAAGAAAATTCACTAAAAGGGAAAAGGGAGTAGGTGTACCTATATTTTAAATTCTTAATATTCTGTAGATATCTTAAATAAGGCAAGTGTAAAATATAATGAAATAAAACATTTTAAAAGAATACTGATGTTAATAGGTAATCAACTAACATTGAAAATTAACTATAATTAGAATGCACAAAGGAGTCGTCTTACAGATTTCTCCTTTTATTTTATACAATGTTTTTAAGATACGTATGCGTATTTTATGAAAATTATAATTACTTTAATAGTTAGTATGAATAACAAATTATACTCAATAACTGATAATTATAATTAAAGCTTTGGCGTTTCTCAAGCACAAAGCATGCAGATGCAGGTAATCTTTTTTGGGCGCCAAGATGGCTTATTGCTTTATGGCATTGACCTTGACCATATCATTCTCCTACTTTGTAAAAGTCACGTACAAGACCCTAATCGGAATCGACCCATTCTTGTTGCGACGTGGCGATTCCCATTCTCAGTCTCAGACTCACATCTCCGAGTCCGATTCAATCATGAGATGAGTCGGTGAGTGGTGAATCAATGAATCGGATTCAGTGACCAAGAGTCCTGAGAGTGAGAGTGAGTCTGTGACTCGAAATCGGGAGTCGTATCAGCAACTGAGTCGATTCACTTGATTCACTGGTGGGAGTCGACTCAGTGAGTCGAATCAGTCAGTCAGTGCCCAACACTACTTTATACACACTTGAATAATGACATGATAAACATTGATCCCACTAAGCATGGTAGCTTACAAATGCTTACCGCAACGTTAGATAATTTACCATTAAGAAAGTTAAGTTTGCAACATTTCTAAATGTTTGCAGCCAAAAAACTAATGCAAACTTACAAATGAAACTTTAACATAACTTTCAAATGTAATATCTCCTTTGCGGGCTTGTTGTTTTTCTCCATTTGTAAGCTCACGTAAAGTTACAATTGTAATGTTCCTGAAAGTTTGTTTTAATTAGTAAACATTTATTAGAATTCCCTCCATTTTCGTATTCGTGTATGTTCGATCGCATGTCATCGCCGTCCAATAGCAACATACAACACTAACGCCAACAGCGAACTGACTCTGACAATGCTCCTGCTATTAATGATAATGGCGGATTGTTGTTTTGTTTATATTATATTTATGATATGATAAGCTGTTATTTGATCTGTCTATTGTCTATTTATTTTTCTGAAAGTGTTAAAAATTGAACAACCTTATTGTAGCATGAATTGCTTGAATTTTGGGTAATTAAGTAATTCGTTGTCTGGAGTGTAGATAATGAAACATGAAGTATATCGGCAAACATGTCAAGTAAGAATCCCTAAAACAGCGGCGATCCTTGGGAGCCGTCTACTTAAGGATCGCCGGTGAATTATTCTAAAATGGCTGCATTTATATTTTTGTTTCTTTTTACAAAATATGCTCAATGAAAAAGAAAACCTAATTGCTAAATACGAATTTTGTTATGTCCTTAGAAGCAGCCTGGAGATGTCTTACCTGGTCAGACCAATTCATTTTAAAACGTTAAATATGATTGACATCAATCGACATCATAAGGAACAGTACAGTACCCATCAAGTTGCCAGGATTGCTTATTTTGTACATTGTCACAGTATCCTATCGTATGAAACATTTATATGGGTTAACTCGTCAGCAGCGGAACATGTGTTTATCATGCAAAAAAGAGCAATAAGGACAGTGAATGATAAAGCTCGCAACATCAATACCAGGTGCAGGCATGAATTAAAAATACAGTTGCACAAAAAGAAGAAAACAAAGCAGATGTTTGATTACTTGGGAATCAAATTCCTCAGTTTTCTACCTAATGTTATTAATATGCTCCCACTAACAAGATTACAGTAGGCACTAGTGGATGTTATAAAACAAAAACCAAGGTGAAGGAATTTATTGGTGCTCTAAACTAATGTGTGTAGTGTTACATACTTTGTATTAATTCTTTGTAGTGTGTGTGTCTGTGTGTGTGAGTGCGTTAGGCAAAAGCTTTGGAAGGCAAGTTACACTAGCTACAGACTTTTTTTATATATACATAATTCATTGTAGACATAATTTTGTTTTACTTTAATCCAATGTTTCTGAATGTACACAGTACTATACTTACTCGATAGGGATTGTTAAGACATATGCGTGAACACTTTCAGAGACTGTCACCATATTTAAGCTATTTTCGCATTGAAGTTGTATTCATTTCCATGCGCTTGATTTATCCATTGCATATTCTTACGTTTGCTTAATTAAACTTTCTCTAAAATCGAAATGAACACACCATTTTAGATATTTCTTTTTTCACAATGGTATTTGATATGTTGACTTTATTTTATGTTACATATGTTACCACATTTTTTAGAAGCTAAAAAAATTCTCGCCTCTCAAAATAAGTAATGCTACTTCGTTTTTGTTATTGGTGTTTCACACGTTTTCCTAGACGACTAAGAGTTATATAGTAAAACAATATCAAAAACAATTGGTATTCATTTAGAAAAAATAATTTTTGAAATCTGTCAATTAATAACGATATCACGAGTTCAAGTTATCTATTTTGTTGCTGAGTTTTGACTAGAACCGCATTTTAAGCTAAACATGGACACTCGCCATATGGCTGAACTATTTCTATCTAGTAACTGTAGTCGATACTTATAAAGACAGTGACTTACCATGTACATTTGATGGTCAATAAAGTGTATATATCTATCTATCAGCAGAAATGAAATGTGTTGTAAGTCTTTATTGTTTTTATGTAATAAAGATTTTATTCTAATTAACATTGTCTTAAGTCGTTTTTTACAGTTTTACAAGAAATATATATTATGTATAAATACACCTAGACCTATATTCAGTATCAGTTTGTAACTTGAAATAAATTCAGTTAATCAAATACAGTTTCTTTTTTTCAAAAATGCTTGGACACATTGATTAGTATTTCAAGTTGCAGTCTTTTAAAAAAGCTATACAGTATGTACCATATTTGAAAAATGACTTCATCGATAATTTCTTTAAATCAACCCTACGTTTTTGTTCGACTATTTTTAAAGTTCTTACATGGGAAGTTGTAGAAAACCAGCAGATTAAAAATTTTTATTCGTTGATAACTACACAATTTTTTTTCTTGCTTTCAACTCAAGATTTATAATAAAAATTTGAAAACTGGTGGTTTTGTATCGCTTGATGTGTACTTTAAAAATAGTCAACAAAAAGCTAGGGTTGTCATTTACAAAAATTATCAATGACATTTGACACAAATTGCATAATACATTTTTGAAAAGATTGTAACTGAGAATATTATCTGACTCAGAGCATTTTTGAAAAAAAGCTGAAGTAGATTTTATTGGAATTATCCCAAGTTACAAACTTGCACTGTATATATAATATATACAATTGCAGATAAGTTGCAAATGTTAGTTTAAATTTTACAACTTTGCCAGGCCCTTTTAAAATTGAAGCTGGCTGTAAGGCAACATTTGTAAGTATAAAGAAAGTTTGTAACAGCTCACTACAGTAAACTTGCAGTAAAGTTACAAAAGAAACACTCACATATGTAAAGTCACTGGGGGGAAGATTTGCCATTTGCAACAAACTTGCAGGAGGCTTTCTGCAAGTAATCTATCAAACTTACACTTGCTTTGGAAAAGATTCTGGAATGTTAATGCAATATTTCCTTGCTCAGTGGGGTGTGTTTCGACTTAATATGAGTTAACAGTTGTTGTTTCCCTACACTTGCATAATCACATGAGGAACATTGATAACGCTTTTTTCCTGTGTGTTTTGACTTAATATGACTTAACAGTTGCTGTTTCTGTACACTTGCATAATCACATGATGAACATTGATAAAATTTTTCTCCTGTGTGTTTTGATTTAATATGATTTAACAAACCACATTTTGTCACACTTGAATAATTACATGATGAACATTTATAAGGTTTTTCTCCTGTATGTTTTGATTTAATATGATTCATCAAGGTCTCTTTATATACACTTGAATAATCACATGATGAACATTGATTAGGCTTTTCTCCTGTGTGTTTTGCTTTAATATGATTTAACAAATGTTGTTTGTATACACTTGCATAATCACACGATGAACAATGATAAGGTTTTTCTTCTGTGTGTTTTGATTTAATATGATTTAACAAATGAAGGGACAAGTGGATGAAGGGGTCATGTACGTTTTTATGAAAAATGAGTTTTCTTGATGAATGAAGGTGTTATGTGCTTCTATACCATGCCTCTCTTTCATATTCACTTCCGAACACTATTAAACAAGTTACGCTGTGGAAGAAGGGGGTATGTACTTGGATTGCTTGCCTTGCCTGGTGGAAGATGGCGCTATGTACACAAAATGTTTCATAGCACCTTCTTCCATAGAAACTTGACTACATTTTGAAGAGTGGTAACAGACATAACACTTATCAAACATTTAGTGGGGTTATGATTGCTGTTTAGTGGTCTGTCAGTTTCAGTTTTGTGTAAAATTTTTGCTTAAAAAATGAGTTTGCGAGGTAAAATAATGTTGCAAATGGTTTTAGACAATAATAAGGATAGCTCTGTGACAAAGAGCACTCAATATCTGTCAGAAATAGGTAAGTTTTGTTCTACACAGTTCCTAAACTGGTGTTAAAGAGTTTATTCTTTTTATAGAAATGAATACTAGAAGCCCTAAAACTAATAAAAACACTGAATATATGAATTTATCTGAAGATGTGCGGGGTTCTCCCAGTCAAGGTATATATATATATATATATATATATATATATATATATATATATATATATATATATATATATATATATATATATATATATATATATATACAATTTAATAGTTTGTTGTTTCTAACGAATGCATGCTTTTAAAGGAATTGGGACAAGGACCGATGTTTTCTTTGTAGACGAACTGGAGGGTATACAGGCTGCTTCTAGTCAAGGTACACATATAATATTTAATTATTATTATTATTTATTCACAATTATTGTAAATATTGTATTTTGCAGTGAACTGTGAAGTATCAGCTGAAATCTTCAACATCAATGAGCGTCCAAGCTGTAGTTATAATGAGACTGGTCAATCACGTTTAGAATATCAAGTCGAATCAAGCAGTGAAGAATATATTACCAGCAGTGATGAATACGTGCCGAATACTGACGATAGAGATATCAGTGATGAGTTCATGCCAATAACCGACGATGATGGTAGTGTCAATCCCACCAGGAGTGCAATTAAAAAATCGACCGAAGCCAGACTTATTCAGCCTCGAAAAACAATAATATTTGCTCCTAAAGAACATATATCTAGGAAAAGGAAACGAACCCCTTCTACGTGGGAAAAAAATTGTGCAGCGATTGAAGAGAAAAGGGAAAAGAATATACGTCATATATAGGTCGAAAAAGGCCAGCTAAGTCAATTCATGAGAGTGTGATCTGCAATGAAAATTGCAAACTCAAATGTAATATGAAGTTTGATCGAAATCAACGTATATCTATTTTGGAAGCATATTATAGTATGGATGTGAATGCGAAAAATTGTTTACTTTTCAAAAGCATTGAAATGAAACCCATCGCTCGTCATAGAAAGTGTGCCAGAATTCATAAATATTTTTCTTACAAATACAATATTACAATAAACAGTCAAGTATTCAAGTTTGTAAGACTGCAATTTGTAATTTATATCAAATCAGTAGAAAAAAAATTGGAGTCATACAAAAAAAATAGTTAAGGGAAATGCCGCTCCTTCACCCGATAATAGAGGTCGTCATATTAATAGACAACATAAACTGGCAGATGAGGTTGTTGAGTACATAATTCAGCATATAAATGCATTTCCTGCTGAAGTTTCTCACTATTCGCGTCATAACAATCCCAATAAAAAGTATTTGTCCCCGTTATTAAATATCTCAAAAATGTATAGCTTATATATTGAACAATGTCAAGAACAAAATAAGGATAGTGTTTTATGTTAAAAAATGTTCATACAGTAACATATTTTCAACTAAATTTAATTTGTCATTCAGAAATCCCAAGTCTGACACATGCAGTACCTGCGATGCTGGTACTGCCAATGGTGAACATAGGGAAAACTATATAGCAGCATTTAATCAACAACGATCTGACCGTCAGATGGCTCGTTCAAATTCAGATATTTGTTTTCTAACAGTAGATTTACAACAGACCATGCCTCTCCCGAAACTAACAACATCAAATGTGTTTTACTTGAGGCAGATGTGGTTTTACAATCTGGGTATTCATACCATTATGTCCAACAAGGAGAAAGCATTTATGTGCACATGGACGGAAGATGTTGCTAATCGTGGCAGTGTAGAGGTGACAAGTTCTTTATTAACTGCTATTGAACAGAGTGATAGCATTAAAACTAGAAAACATTTAATTATATGGTTTGACTCCTGTGCTGGACAGAATAAGAATTTTAATACTATATGTCTCTATCAGTATTTAATTTTAAAAGGTTACTTTCATACCATTGATCATAAATTCCCTGAAGTTGGACATAGTTTTTTTGATTCTGATCGAGACTTTGGCAGAATTGAAAAAGTATTGAGAAAATATGTTTACCGGAACAGTACAGGGATAAAATCAGAAGTGCTAGTGCTCGAAACACAGTGATAATCGATATGGAACAACATTTTAGGGATGTTCATAAACTAGTTGACATTATGAAGCTTTTGAACAGGAAAAAAATGTCCAAAATGAAAAAATCAACTTTAGAGATGGAGTTAAGTGGATCCGTGTTGAAGAGTTTGGTACTTACCTTTACAAAGAAAATTACGATGACTACTATCCATTTCAAAAAGTAAATATATTAAAAAATGCCAATCAAATAGTCACACAAGAAAAAGTTTAATTAAAAAGATTAGGGATGAAGTTTGGAAAACTTTCACCAGAAAAAAATAGAAAATTTGAAACAGCAAATGAAGTTCGTAAATAAAGAACATAGATGGTACTATGACAATATTGTTTCAGTAGAAACAGAAGGTAGTGAAGACAAAGACAAAAAGCGTACCATAAAGAAAAAATAATTTTTATTTTCTTTTATATCTTATATTTATTTTATATTTATTATATTGTTATTATTTTAGTGACATACCTACCCAAGCTTAGCATTATTATTACTAGTGATGTTGGAATACTCTTCTTAGTTCTTGTTTATTGTCAAACTTTGTCTTATTTCAATAATAACATTTAAGTTGCATCTAGTTGTCTTTATTGTTATATACCTACCCCCATTTTCCATTAAACTTAGTCCTACTATCTACAATTGCTCAATCAAAGAACGTGTCAAGTACAAATTATTGTTACATACCCCCTTTTTTCATTAAAATTAGTCCTATTATCTACAGCAGCACAATGAATGAAGGTGTCAAGTACAATTCTAATCAAACTCCATTTAAATATTGATAATGGTATTACCATGATAAAACACATAAATTACAACAGTTTTTTTGCTATAAAAATAGAAGGCAAAATGCATCGCTAAAAAAAGTTACAACAGTTTAACTTTAAATGGTGTTCAGAGAACATAGGATGGCTCATAACGGCCGTAATAGTCTTAAAAACATAATTGGTAAAAACACCAAAATAATTAGTAAAAGTGGTTGTTTAAATTCTGTAAGGAAGGTATGTAAACATTTCAATGAATTAGAGGTCAACATTGTATGGATTGACATTGAAATTATCACGTTCAGCATATAAACAATAACAAACAAATTTGTAAGATAGACAGGAATGTTATTGTCAGCAAATCAGAAGGTTAAGAATGAAAAAATATGTTATTGTTTGGTAAATATAAAGGATATTCATTTAGTCAGAAAGATAGTCAATTAAACCCGTTTCTAAAATGTAGACGGAAAAGATATAGTTCATTAAATAAGCTTCTGAAATGTAGTTGGTTAAATAACGCCACGATAATTATAATTTAATCATGTAAACACTGTTAACATTAATAGTCAATATGTCCGTACCTACGTAACTTCTGTTATTCCATTTGTTATATCGTTATTATTATTATTATTAAGTTTTGTGCTTTAATATAGTTACCAATATACCATTATCTATGTCATACATATGTGCTTAGTTCGAAAATTTAATCCCTATATTAAACCTCCGCTTACCTTAAACAAATGGAAATATCTCAAAATATACTGGTTGTTACATAACACCTTCATCCACTTGCCCCTTTAAATGATGTTTCTGCACACTTGCATAATCACACAATGAATTGATAAGACTTTTCTCCTGTGTGTTTTGATTTAATATGACTTAACAAATGATGTTTCTGCACACTTGCATAATCACAGGATGAACATTGATAAGACTTTTCTCCTGTGTGTTTTGATTTAATATGATTTAACAAATGATGTTTCTGCACACTTGCATAATCACATGAGGAACATTGATAAGGCCTTTTTCCTGTGTGTTTCGACTTAATATGACTTAACAGTTGCTGCTTCTCTACACTTGCATAATCACATGATGAACATTGATAACGCCTTTTTCCTGTGTGTTTCGACTTAATATGACTTAACAGTTGCTGTTTCTTTACACTTGCATAATCACATGATGAACATTGATAACGTTTTTCTCCTGTGTGTTTTGATTTAATATGATATAACAAACCATATTTTGTCACACTTGAATAATTACATGATGCACATTTATAAGGTTTTTCTCCTGTATGTTTTGATTTAATATGATTCATCAAGGTCTCTTTATATACACTTGAATAATCACATGAAGAACATTGATGAGGCTTTTCTCCTGTGTGTTTTGCTTTAATATGATTTAGCAAACGTTGTTTGTATAGACTTGCATAATCACAGGATGAACACTGATAAGGTTTATCTCCTGTATGGTTTGCTTTAATGTGACATATCAAATTATTTTTGTGCACGTTTCTATAATTACATGATGGACATTGATAATGCTTTTCTTGTAAGTGTTTTGATTTAATATGATATAACAAACAATGTTTCCTCACACTTGCATAATCACAGGATGAACACTGATAAGGTTTTTCTCCTGTATGTTTTGATTTAATATGACATAACAAACCAGTTTTGTGCACGCTTGTATAATTACATAATGAACATTGATAATGCTTTTCTTTAGTGTGTTTTGATTTGATATGATATAACAAACAACTTTTTTGCACACTTGCATAATCACAAAATGAACATTTATAAGGCTTTTCTCCTCTGTGTTTTGATTTAATATGATCCAACAAAACACGTTTCCGCACACTCGCATAATTACAGGATGAGCACCGATAAGGTTTTTCTCCTGTATGTTTTGCTTTAATGTGACATATCAAATTATTTTCTTCCACACTTGCATAATTACATGCTGAACATTGATAATGCTTTTCTTTTGTGTGTTTTGATTTAATATGTCGCAACAAATGATGTTTGTACACACTTGCATGATCACACAATGAACACCGATAAGACTTATCTTCTGTGTGCTTTGATTTGATATGATTTAACAAATACTCTTTGTGCACACCTGCATAATCACACAATGAACATTTATAAGGCTTTTCTACTGTGTGTTTTGATTTAATATGCTTTACCAAAGTACATTTTTGCGCACTTGCATATTCACATACAAAACATTGATAAGGTTTTACTTTTGTGTGTTTTGCTTTAATATGACATAACAAACTGTTTTCTTTCACACTTGCATAATTACATGATGAACATTGATAAAGCTTTTTTGCTGTGTGTTTTGATCTGATGTGCCTTGCCAATTGTTGTTTTCTAATAGTTGCATATTCACACATTAAACACCGATAAACACACTTTTTAGGGTGTTTTGATTCAGCACAGTCATAAGTACTCTTCTTATCTTCATCTATAGTACATGGAAGTTTTGTTTTCTCAAACTGGTTAACATCATCACATAATTTCTCCAACTTGCATTTCACAACGACATGCACATCCCCCTTGATGCCCAAAGTGGGCGAAGTGTTTTGACTATTAGTAGAACTTTCATTTTTGTTCCAGTACTCTTGTTTTAAATCTTCATATAATACAGCACTGTCCAACCCATGTTCTTCTATTTCCAGTTTTATTAAAGTTTCGTTTGGTTCCAGATCTAATTTTCTATCCTGGTCAAATTCGCAGGCAAGCGTAAAGTTTTTTTGGTCGGTGGAAACATCATCATAATTTTCTTTTTCAGCTTTAATATTTTCACAGTTTGATTCATCCATCTTCTGCTGGTCTTGTCTTTTGTGCCCCACGAGCGTGTTTTGACAGCTGCTATTTTTATCAGGCTGTTTCACAGTTTCACCCTAATTTATTTCTACTATTTATATTTTCTTTGATATGTTACATCGTTTTTGTTAAGTCAACAACCGAATTTTGGCTTAGCGAAAAACGGGATTAATTAATACAGAAAACACGAAATCATGAAATACCACAAACAAAAAAACATACCAATACCAAGGGATTTTTTTATCAATTATGGAAAATACATAGGACATAGGTTATATAGGTATAGAGTATAGACTATAGACCATAAACATATAGAGAGTAGACGGGTAAAGGGCTGGATGAAAGTGTTACCATTTGTCGCGGTTGGAACCAAGCGAGGTCACGCCATTGGCGTATCGCATCGGCTTGCTAATGGCACAGAAATGACCAGGATTAGTAACAGTAAATCTAAAAAAAAAATTAATTAAACCATTGAGCGAATCACAAATGATTAGAACTCTCTGCTCATATCAATCAATTGAAGAATTTTTTCGGATTTCTTCAAGGACATAAAATAATATTATATATATATATATATATATATATATATATATATATATATATATATATATATATATATATATATATATATATATATATATATATATATATATAGGTAAGTATATAACATTTTCCATGGATATGTTTCATATTATGTCCTTGAAAAAATTCTTCAATTGACTGATATGAGCAGAGAGTTCTAATCATTTGTGATTCGCTCAATAATATATGGTTTAATTAATTTTTTTTAGATTTACCGTTACTAATCCTGGTCATTTCTATACCATTAGCAAGTCGATACGATATATATATATATATATATATATATATATATATATATATATATATATATATATATATATATATATATAATATATAAATAAAGTTTACAATTTACTTGGAAAAAATATAAAAGTTTAAAATACTTACATATAACATGAGTTATACTAAACTAATTATGTAATAACAAACATGAAAAGAAAACCTTTTTATGAATTTGAGTGAAGTAGAAAAGTGCCAAACTGACATATAAAGCTAAATATTGTCTAATTAAATTTGTTATTTGTTTTTGTCTAGGAAATATAAATAGGGGTAGTAATTTCTAAAATTATTATCTTTCTTTAAGTTTATTAAATTTTCGTTAAAAATAATTTCAAATTCTTCTAAACACATTCTTTTATTACTTACGGTTTCACAGTGTAAAATAGAAACATTACTAAAATTTATATTATAGCCAGTGTCGAGATTATGTTCTAACAGAGCGCAAGTTCTTTTTTGTAAACGTATGTCACTTTTGTGCTGTGTTAACCTACCTTTAAGGACTCTGCTTGTTTGGCCAATGTATCTTAAACTACAATTATTGCATGGAATACAATATACCACTCCAGACACTTTTGAAATTTCCTCCTTACTTTTGAGTTTACTGAAAATGTTATTAATTGTTTTTGAATATCGAAACGTTATTTTAAAATTGGTTTCATCTTTAGATATAAGCTTTAACCTATTGGAAATACTTTTAATGCATGGGATTGATATGTAAAAAAGTTAGATGTTTCCGAATTCGAAATTATATGGGTGTTATGTCTGTCAGATAAATTTGATACTGTTTGTAGAGAGTGTCTTGTATTGTAATGGTGATTGTTTGAACAATTGTACAAAAGTTTATTAAGTAGTTTCGGAGGATAAGAGTTGTTAACAAAAATATTAAAAAGTTTTCTTAAATTTTTTTCGTGGAAAGAGGGATGGCATATCTTTAATATTCTATTTTTAAACCTAATAAAATTTTAATTTTAGTTTTAAATAAATGATCTGAATGAAAATTAATATATCTTTGAAAATTAGTTGGTTTTATATACCAATCTAAAATTATGTTGTTATCGTTTGTTCTAATTAATTTTGTATCTAGGAATGGTACACTGTTATCTGTTTCCTCTTCTAATGTTAATTTAACAAAATGGTTGTAAGAATTAAAAACCTCTAAAATGTGTGTTGTTGAATTTAGAGTAATACTACAAATAATGTCATCAACATATTTTTTTAAAAAAGGAATATTGAAATTTAATTTTGGTATACATGTTTCAAGCAAATCATCTATAACATATTGTGCAATAATTGGAGAGATACAAGGACCCATTGGAGTTCCAAAAATGTGTTTATAATATGTGTTTTCAAAAACAAAATAGCTTGAGTTAAAAATAAAATCAAGCTATTTTGTTTTATAAATAGTATGACTCCTGGGCTCCGGATGCTCACGCAGGTGATTTCTTTGTCTCTGTGGCGATTTTGGTTGTTGCTTTCGAATTGAGGGTCTTCCGAATAATGCTGCAAATGTTCACTGGTTGCCTGTTGTGACTCCGTGTATTTTTGCTTCTTCATCCAGAGCGTTCCCATCATCACCTGGCTATACCATACTGATGATAGCTAATGAGCTTAAAACACGTGTATGCGGTTGTCTCCTCGCGGCCTTGTCCCTAACCTTTCTCCTTGTATAGTATATATATATATATATATATATATATATATATATATATATATATATATATATATATATATATATATATATATATATATATGTAAATGTTGTAATTGGTCGATTTTGATAAAATGTACTATGTACCTTCCTTTGGTAAGTGGCTTGGATAAGTTCGTTAGCCAGGAAAATTTTTGTATCTCCGAAAATAAGAAAGCTATGACAACCAAATTTAGCACATACGTTTATACTATTAAGCTTACTTTACGTACCGAAATTTAGATATCTACGTTAAAAGGAAAACAGTTATAGGCATTAAAAGAAAATTTGGGTGCCACTGGTGCTCAGAGGAAGGCACAAGAGCAAAATATTTGTGTGGGTAACAAAGCCAATTGAATAAACAAAGAAGAAAAGGAACAGGTAAATATACTAATATATGAACAGATGGTAAGTTTTCCTTGGTGTATTAACTACCATAAATAATACTACAATCACAAAAAATATACATTATAAAACATTTATTAACATAAAAACCCTTTTATTACTTTTCTTAACAATTGACACCCATAAACTTGGGGTAGTAAAGTAAAACTTATTTATTAAATTTCTAAAACAGTCGCCTTAAACGAGGGACTAAAATACTGAAACAAAAATTAGTAGTAAAACCATAATTAATTTCTATTTCCTCAAAAATAAAATAAACTAGTATTTACTGTAGATGCAGTAAAACTAAACATATACCGTAAAACCCCGATAAAAACCTTTCTTTTTCTATATATATATATATATATATATATATATATATATATATATATATATATATATATATATATATATATATATATATACAGATCTCGTTTTACGAAACATTCGCTAAAAATCGACTATTTCATTCGGGCGGTCATCTGAATGATTTTGATGCATAAGGTCCATAATAGCATAACGTTTCATTTATTAAGAAAGCCAACTCACGTGATTGTGAACTTTATGAGCGGATATATTCGAATATAATTATAATGCATCCATGGCTAAGGTGGAAATTTGCTATACAAGTAAATTTCCGTTACTCTAGGTCTATAGCTGTAATATTCCGAAATAATCCGAATAGTGTTCTGAATGACGAATGAATAAGGCTAAAAGTCCCAGACCCTTGCACTTCTTGAACGAGCAAGATGGCTTTACTATAAACTTTAAGGCGAAAAACCGCCTATTTCATTCGGATAGCAATCCGAATGATTTTAGATGCATAAGGTCCATAATAGAACAATATTATATTTACCAAACACGCAAATATACGTGTCTTTGAACTTTAATACCGAGTATCACTCGAACACTTATAGCGAATTTTTCGCAAAACGGAATAGTGTTCCTAATGATGAATCAATAAGGCTCAAAGTCGCAGACCCTGGCACCTTTTAAATGAGCAAGATAGTTTTACTATAGACTCTAAGGCAAAAAACCGCCCCTTACACCAAGTGAACTCCCAACGGACGTTTCCGGTTCTGGTGTATGAGTCGGTTTCTCTTATAAACAAACATGATGATGGCTCCTTCTTGTACAAAAGATTCCGGAGATAAAATACCCCTCCATTCTGATCTCCGGGAGAGGGGTCTGCAGGGGGTGCCGGCATTAAGATTTAACATATCCTCGAATATATGTGGTCTAAATTCTAACCTCAACTTCATCCACCATTTCCTCTAGGCTAATATCCCCCAACTCCTCTTCCTCACCGAAACCCAAATCAGTGCCAAAACAGCCATTAATCACCTTAATTTTCCGGGGTATGAGCTCCTTACTTCTTTAGATTGCATGGTGGGGTGTGCGCATACATCCGTAGCAATCTACCCTGCACCAGACTCACCAATTTAGAAGCTGGAAGAAAAGACATACTATGGATAAAACTTTCTCTCAGGGCTGCAACTAAATTAATCTGTTGCATTTACCGGTCACCTTCTGACAACAACTTTGTCCAGCTCTTCGACTACCTTTCTGAAAAAACCCATCATCTGATTTCTGAATATCCTTCTGAAGTCACTACTTTTGGTGACTTCAATGTCCATAATAAGGAATGGCTAGGATCTTCAAAAACCGATCCACAAGGGAGAGCAGCGGATGCCCTTGCAGTCAGAAATTCTTTAGTCAGTAACCTACTTACTCTAAACAATCAAAACACATAACTTTCTGCTGGATCAAGGGTCATTGCGGACTCAAAGATAATGAATGTGTGGACAGCTTGGCAAAATTTGCTATCGAATATGGGGAAGAAGGACCTTATTTATGTCCGTCAACCGATATTGACATCTACGCGAAGAAAATGTACTTTGAAAAGTGGCAGAAACATTATAAAGCAGACCGAGTTGGTAAATTCTACAAACAGCTTCAGCCAGACTTACAGAGAACGCCATGGTTCTACAACACCAATTTAAAAAAAGAATGGATCCGCATTATCTGTAGACTCAGATTTAACCATTTGCTAATTCCAGCCTATCTAAACAAAATCAACCTAAGAACGAGTCCTTTGGGTGAGTGTGGTGAACTGGGCGATTCAGAACATATGTTGCTACAATGGCCCTTGAATCTTGCCAAGATAGATGCCTATGTAAGTCATATCTATAAAATGAAAATAGTGCAACTACCATTCAATTTAATGAATTTACTACAGGGAAGGAACTTAAACATATACAAATTGTTAATAGACCTGATAAAAGAAATTAGAATAAAAATATAAAATTGTCTGCATCGTATTAGAAATAAGAAATTAAAATGTATAATGTATATAACTTAAAAATATTAAATTTAACTCCTTCCGTCTATCCCACTGTGATTATACCTGTGAATCCGTGGTCCGTCTTGTGTGTCTAGAAGTGGCCATGACAGACCTCTTGGTCCAAGTGTCCCCGTTTATAATCACTAGTAAATAGATTAAAAAAGGTGTAAACAGCTCAAAAAAAAAAAGAATATCCGTCATATTTAAAACAAACAAAAACACAGAAATATTGTATGAAAATATATAAATATATAGTGTAAACAGATTTAAAAAAATGAATATCCGTCATATTTAAAACAAACAAAAACACAGAAGTATTGTATGAAAATATATAAAAAGTATCACAAAATGTAAACTAATATCTCTGTTATGTATGTATGTATATATGTGTATATATGTATATATCAAGAGAAAAGTAGCATAGAGATGGGATCCAAACCAAGAAGCCGGAAAAAATGTGCGAATGGTCTGACGACCGCACCCATGAATGAAGACAACACACACACACACAACCTACTTACTTCCCTCGCATCACAACACACAGCTCAAATCCCTTGGGTCTCCTTCTTACTACAAAACCTGAATGCTATAAGACATCAGTCGTCCCGTCACCCCCCCCCCCCCCGGTCGCTCAGACCACGACATGGTCACTGCTCCATGCGCAAACCCGAGGTCAGGCAGTCATCACACCCACGTATCGTTTGGCATTACAACTCCGCGAACTGGGACGAAATGCAGGAGTACTATTCCTCATTTCCATGGGCGTCTACATGCTTCTCTCATCCTGACCCCTCTGATATCTAGTAAAACGTTACCGAAATTATCCAAGCTGGCATGGAATTATTTATTCCACATACATAGAAAACCTCTTCAGCCACTCAAAATCCCTGGTTCTCTTAATCCTGTGACAAGGCCAGACTTAAAAAGGTCAAAGCTCACAAAACGCTTCTACACAATCCCAGTCAAGAAAACCGTCAAGCATTTAACGACGTAAGAAACCGCTATGTCCGCATTCTTTCTGAGGCAAAAACTCGTTTAATAACTACATCAAAAACAAAGCCCTCTCAAGCTCCAACGGCAGAAAACCCTTCTGGACTCGTGTTAAATCTATTGGGAATAATTTCTGCAAGAGCATGTTCCCAGCTCCTGTTTCAGGGGATGAAATTGTTTCTACCGCCCTGGGCATTGCTGAACTTTTTGCCTCGTTGTTCACCGGCAATTCTACTCTCAACCCACCTCCAAATGTTTAACCACCAAGAGTCCCTAATGTCGCGTATAAAATGAGGGATATCATTTTCAAAACTAAAAAGGTACGAAAGAAAGATGCTCTCTTCTCTTAATACCCTGAAAGCCTCTGGCCTTGACGAGATACCACCAATTGTTCTCAAAAAATGCGCACCAGAACTTGCTCCTGTCCTGACTCTTCTGTTTCAGACATCTTACAATAGAGGCATATTCCCCAGTAACTGGAAAATTGCTTGAGGACAACCCGTCCCCAAGAAAGGATCCATGGCGCTTCCTAGCAACTACAGGCCTGTTTCTCTCCTTATCGTCAGCGCAGATCAACTGCCGACCTTCTTTTCCTTGTCACCCATCCTTGGAACAAGTCTATGGAACTACACGGTGAATTCCAGATTGTCGCTCTAGACATATCCAAAGCATTCGACCGGGTCTGACACGCAGCGCTGCTAAATAAACTACCGGCCTATGGCCTACCACCAGAACTCTGTACCTGGACAGCAAATTTCCTCTACAACCGGAGAATTTCTGTTGTCGTGGATGACCATTCCTCTAAACTGTATCCAATTAATGCAGGGGTCCCTCAAGGTTCAGCTTTAGCCCCTACTTTGTTTCTTCTTCACATCAATGAACTCCTCCCTAGCACATCCAACCCAGTTCACAGTTACGCGGACGACAGCACCCTCCACTCAAATATACAATATTCTAAGACTGACTCTTTAGCCCAATTATATGAGGATCGCAGACTCATGGAGGGTTCTGTCTCTGTGGATCTCCAAAAAATATTAGACTGGGGAAGTAGAAATCTTGTACAATTCAACTCCACCAAACCACAGTCTTGCTTTCTATCTCATAAGAGATACACCAGCCCTACACCCATCATAATAAACAACCAAGTTATTCAAAGTAATGAGTTCTTTACACTTGTTGGCATTTCTGTGGATCGAAATCGCAATTTGCACCAACATCAATTGCAGAATCGGCTGCTAAAAAATTAGGTTTCCTCTTCCGTGCTCACAAATACTTTTCACCAGCTAAACTCTATACCTTATATACTTCGCAAATAAGGCCAAACATCGAATACTGCTCCCACATCTGGGGTGGCGCTGCCGCTTCTACACTCGCTATCCTGGACTCCATTTAGAAGACAGCTATGCGTCTCATAGGTGACCCCACCCTCACCTAAATGCTGCCATGCCTTGCGTACCGACGTGCCGTTGGTGACCTCTCTCTCTCTCTCTCTCTCTCTCTCTCTCTTTATAGATATCTGCACGGGCACTGCTCAGAGGAGCTTTCTTCTATAGTTCCTTCACCTGCTGCCTCCAACAGATCTACCAGAGGAACAGAGCGAATGCACCCTTTTGCTGTCCAGGTCACCAGACATAGAACATCTTGTTATGCCCGCTCTTTTGTCCTGAGGACTTCCAAGTTGTGGAATTCCTTGCCGGCACATGTTTTTCCTTCTCCTCCGAACCTCCAAACCTTCAAGTCCAGAAGTAACAAATTGCCTCTTTCCTCCTTGTCGACACCCACGGTACGATAGTATTTAGGCTGTAAACCCTCGTGGTGCGATGTTGAAATATAAAATAAGGTCCATAATAGCAGAACCTTATATTTACTAAACGCGCAAATATACGTGTCTTTGAACTTTAATACCGAGTATCACTTGAATACTTTTAGCGAATTTTTCCCAAACGGATTAGTGTTCCGAATGATGAATGAATAAGGCTCAAAGTCGCAGACCCTTGTACTTCTTGAACGAGCAAGATAGTTTTACTATAGACTCTAAGGCAAAAGACCGCCTATTACATTCGGATGGTAATCTGAATTATTTTAGATGCATAAGGTCCGTAGTCCATAATAGCACAACCTTACATTTACCAAACACATAAATATACGTGTCTTTGAACTTTAATACCGAGTATCATTCGAATACTTTTTTGATAATCGGAATGTACCGAATGTATCAAAAAGGTTCGGGACGCAGCAAGTGCGTTATGGTAGCGAATTTTCGTAAAAATGCTTTTAATGGCAAATAGATCATGTTTTTAAAAGAAGGACATTGGTTGGCAGTAAAACCTATATATTAGTAACAATCTACTGTATTTCATTAAAATAGCTTTGTTGTTTCAGAAAGTACAAACATTTTCCGCAAATAAACTTTGAAGTTCCAGAAAAAACCTGATCTGATTTTCCTGGCGAACCTCTTTAAGCTGTTTACACACCTGCCAGGATATAATTATTCACAAACAGCTTTAGGACCAAAATTCAAAAAAATAATTATGACAATTTGCAAAAATTTCTTTTACAGAAAATCACCATTTTTTTTGGCAGAAATTGCCTTCAGTAATGTTACACTAAATTATATTTTTCACAAAAATTCGACTTTTTTTTTTACAATAACTTACTACACATTTATTATTAATTACCAACATATCACAAATATCTCCCAAAAATAAGTTCCACAGAAACACTAAAAAGATTTCTATGAAAACTTTTAAAATTCAGCCACTATTTGAGCGTGCCCGTATACGGCAGCTCGATTTTTTCGACGAGTAATACAAACAAAAAGCTCTCGGAATGCGTCATTCCATGAGGCTCCGCTATCTATTGATAAAAACGCCGTTTCACAATTTGTGATATGTGTTTAAAATATGTGCTAAAAACGTGAAAAGTTGCAAAACAATTGAAATAACTCAAAAACGATAAACGATATCAATTTTTTTTTCTTACAAACATGCATTATAATTCGCTATAAAACACAAAAATGCAATAAAATAAAGGGGTGTTCTGTTAAAAAAAGAAAATGTGTATCACCAACGACTTATGGGCCATCCTGTGATTGTCAAAATAAGTTTATAAGATGCAGCTCGAGATACCCTATAATTAACGTATATACTTTTTTGTCATATCTTGTATAATAACGGATATATTGAGCTTTGCCGTAGAAAAGCGTCACCCTGTATATGTGTAAACAGACAAAAACTTAAACTGACCCCGTATATGCGTTTTTGGGGTTCTAGTTCCCGCTCATTTGAAGGAATCTTTTAGTGAATTTTCTTAGAAAAAATTCACTAATGAGGATTTCTTGACTTTTGAATTTTGAAAAAATTTCTTCAAATGAACGCGATCTAGCACCCCTAGAACCCATATCCGGGGTCAGTTTCATTTTTTATATGTTTATATATATATATATATATATATATATATATATATATATATATATATATATATATATATATATATATATATATATATATATATATATATATATATATATATATATATATATATATATATATGTATCACACCGATAACTCAAAAAATAATGGGCCGATTTTGATAAAATTTGGCACGTACTTTTCTTTTGTAAATAGCTTGGATAAGTTCGTTAGTCAGAAAAATCGGACGACGTTTTCCGGGAAAATTTTGAGTTTTCATTCGAAAAAAATTCTTATCTCAAAAAGTAATTAGCCGATTTTAATAAAATTTGGCATGCACCTTTCTTTTGTAAATAGCTTTGACAAGTTTGTTAGTCATGAAAATCGGACGAGGTTTTCCGGGAAAATTTTGAGTTTTCATTCGAAAAAAAATTTTATCTCAAAGAATAATAGGCCGATTTTGATAAAATTTGGCACGTACCTTCCTTTTGTATATGGATTTGACAAGTTCGTTAATCAAAAAAATCTGACGAGGATTTCCGGGAAAATTTTGAGTTTTCATTTGAAAAAAAATTTTATCTTAAAAAATAAAAAATCGATGATAACCAAATTTGGTAGGTAGGTTTACGAGATAATAAGTAAACTATACACCAAAATTTAGATTTCTATGTTACAAGAAAAAAAAGTTATAAAATATTTTGTGCCAGATCATTTCTATGAAAATTCACTACCATAACGCACTTGCTGCGTCGAGGCTTATTTAAAATTCATAAGTCACTGTCTTCTCAATAACGATTTTTTTCTACGAAAATTTACTAAAATATGGACTATTAAACCATAAACTCTATAGTTGAAACTACTGCCGAAGCATCAGAAAGAGGGTCTATTTGAAATGGATTTTCTGAAAATATTTTAGTATAATGAAGGACAATGATGGTTGACGCTGAATCTTAAAGCTTTGTAAAACACACTTCTTGCGACATATTGTCTAAAAAATCTGTATTTGTTCCAAACTCGTTGTCTGAAAATTGCAAATTTTGACGTTTCAAATCGCGACTTTGACGTTTGAAGAAGAAAAATTATCACATTTTCAAAAAATTTCTTGTGCTATGTCTTGACGTTTTTGCGTCAAGAAAACTTAACAGTTGGATGTAATATTGAATTGGTTTTGTTAATCACACAAAATATTTTGTTCTTGTGCTTTCCTCTGATCACCAGTGGCACCCAAATTTTTTTTCTTAAAATACCTATAACTTTTTTCTTTCGAGTTAGAGATTTGAATTTTGGCGTGTAGGGTAAGTTGGATAGTAGAAACGAATGTGCCAAATTTGGTTGTCATAGCCCTGTTATTTTCGGAGATACGAAACTTTTCCCGGAAAAACTGGTCCGATTTTTCTGGCTAACGAACTTATCCAAGCCACTTACAAAAGGAAGGGACGTACCAAATTTCATTAAAATCGGACCATAATTTTTTGAGTTATCGATACGAGATATATATATATATATATATATATATATATATATATATATATATATATATATATATATATATATATATATACATACATACATACATATATATATATATATATATATATATATATATATATATATATATATATATATATATATATATATATATATGTGAGGGTTTAACTTTAAAAAAAAACTTTATTGTAATGACTATGTCTAGGGTTAATATTTATAATATGAGAAAACACTGTAAATTAAACAATTAATGGTTTTAAAGTCGTCTTTCGTCTTTTTCGTCTTAACACTTAATCATCTGTCAACTTTTCTTCACACACTCTCCGCCGTCGCGCTGGAGTTCTCTACCACATTCGCAATAGCTGCTACCAGAGGCGGGTCATGTGGGGGTTTCAGATCCCACAATCGGCCGTCCTGACCTTCATCAGTCCCTGATGATTAACACCATGGCTTCATGTATTGAGCACAAGTTGATGTGATCAGTGGACCATCGTAATTGCCGTTTCTTCTTACATCGTAAGTATCGTTCTTCTTTACATTGGTTACAGAATAGGGACCAAGATATTTTGCTGCTAGCTTGGTACCAGGACCAATTTGGGTACGTTTGATTGCAACTGTATCACCAACTTTATATCTTCTTGCTTCTCTTCGCCGTAGATTGTAAGTTCGTTTGTTCTCTTCTTGCACTCTTAAGATCTGCTCCTTAGCTTCCTTTCTTTTGTTGTCTCGTTCTTCTACAAAAGAGTTCTGAGTTTCTTCCTCAAGGAGTTCTTGTATCTGCAGGTCTTCTGGTTGTCTCATCGATACACCGAATAGCAATTCAAATGGGGTCATCTTGATACTTCTGCGAAACGTGGTATTTAGCACTTGTTGGACTTTGTCGACGTATTTCCACCATGTTTGGGGATCGTCTATAGATAATTTTGATAGAACTGGTATGAGGGTTCGATTTAGACGTTCTACCTGACCATTGGCACGTGGCAGGCCTGTAGTTACCTTGTGATGCACAATGTCATTTTCAGCACAATAGGATGCAAATTCCTCCGACGTAAAAGCTGTGCCTCGATCGGAAATTATGTTAGCTGGATTACCAAAGGTCTTCCTTTGTATTTCTAGCTTTGCAATGACTTCTTTGGACGTCGTGGACTTACACGGGTACAACCATACAAACTTAGTAAATGAGTCGATGACTGCAAAAATATGTCTATACATCTTGCTGGTGGATTCCAATGGACCTAGATGATCCACGTGATAGGTGAACAGAGGCAAGTCTTCTTTGTGAAGGGGATGTAGGAATCCTTCCTGTTTTCCTGCCTTTTTCTCCATGATGATGCATTTCACACAATTTTCTATCTGTCGCTTTACCTTACTCTTCAAATCTGGTATGAAGTATTCTTCTTTAATAGCCTTTTCTGTTTTGATTGCCGAGAAATGACCTTTTTCATGCGCAAGCTTGATTATGTCGGTTTCCATTGACTTTGGAACAAAAAGTAGTTCTTGACCATCTTGAAATTTGTAAACGAGATTATTTCTGAGAAAAAAGTCTGTTGCTTTATTCGAATCGATTTCCATTTTGATCCTTTTAGCATCTGAGTCCTCTTCTTGTAATTTCCTGATTTGAGACAGCAAACTGTCATAGGACAAAATCATAACTGGATAACGGCTTAAAGTGTCAACATGGGACATTTGCGACCCAGATCTATGTACTACTTGGCAATCGAATTCTTGTAGAAGTAGAGCCCATCTTGCTACACGAGTCGTCAAATCTTTCTTCTGCATTGTTTTTTGGAAAGCTGAACAATCTGTTAGGATTTTAAATGGTATTCCGAGGAGATACACACGAAACTTTTTGAGTGCTTCTATGATAGCTAAAACTTCTAGCTCATAACTGTCATACTTCTGTTCAGCCTGACTGGTTTTTCTGCTCATATAATATACAGGATGGAACAGTTTATCAGCAGGAGACCTCTGCAGGAGTACTGCTCCGTAGCCAACTTTGCATGCATCGGCATGTAGCTCGGTTTCATATTTTTGGTTGTAGGTCATTAGAACTGGCTCTTCTGATAAAAGTTTCTTCAACTGATTAAAAGAAAAACGTTCGTCGTCACCAAACTCAAAAGTGGAATTTTCTTTAAGCATATCGCTGAGTGGTTTCGCTATTAATGAATAGTTTTTTATAAACTTCCTGAAATAACCAGTGAGCCCTAAGTAGCTCTGGACTTGCTTAACGGTCTTCGGTTCTGCAAAGTCAATGACAGCTCTGACTTTCTCAGGGGAAGGTGATATAGTACCATTTTTAATGTTATAACCAAGAAAAGTTATTTGTCGCTTAAGGAATTGACATTTCTTCTTATTGAGTTCCAAACCATAATCGCTACATACCTTCAACACAGTTTTCAATCTCTCGATGCCTTCCATTTCACTGTCAGCTGGTATAATAACATCATCCATATAGGGCAATGCTATACCTTCTTTGGAAAGAGGTCTAAAAATGCAGCAGATGAAGCGCATAAAAACAGACGGCGAGTTACACATTCCAAATGGGACCTTTAAAAATTGGAATTCTCCATCATGAGTTACAAATGATGTAAAGCGTCGACTATTCTCTTCCACGGGAACATGGAAAAATCCGTTCTTCAGATCAATAGTACTATAAACCACTGAGTCTTGCAATCGGTCTAACAAATCTTCAATGAGTGGTAACGGGAAGCGATCTTTCATGATTATAGAATTAATCTTTTGATAATCTATGCATAACCGCGGAGTTCCGTCTTT
Source organism: Tillus elongatus (assembly GCA_964006375.1). Classification (NCBI taxonomy): domain Eukaryota; kingdom Metazoa; phylum Arthropoda; class Insecta; order Coleoptera; family Cleridae; genus Tillus; species Tillus elongatus. The sequence continues at coordinate 13,791,678 of OZ023262.1, forward strand.
TTTTCTGACTACTACCACTGGGCTAGAGTATTCTGAAGTGCTAGGCTCGATGATTCCATCTCGAAGCCACTGTTCGGTTTGTTCTCCTACCGCAACTCGATCAGCAAAAGGTAAGCGTCGCGGCCTATGTGAAATAACTTGATCTTCCTTCAATACTATCTTCATATCGACATTTGTCGTCTTTGTTTTATGGGGTTGATAATTGTTAATAAGTTTCTCAACTTCAGCTCTGGCCAACGATGATGTTTCATTACCAAAATCTAGCTGTCTATCTTGAGTTTCTATTCTCATTAGCTGAACTTCCTCATCCTGGTTTTCTATCTTCTTTATTACCACACCGTTCTTTGTTACAGTTATTTCAGCTCGCTTTAACAACTCGATACCAATTATTGCTTCCATGGACATACAGTCATCAGAAACAACATAGAGGTCCATTTCATAGTTATTTTCATCTAAAATAAACATTGTGGAAAAATAACCAAGAGGGTACACTTGATTTTTTCCAAAACCAGTTAGCAAAAGTGTGCTCTTTTTTAATGTTGGCGAACCTAACTGCACGTAGAGACTGTCTTTGATCAGATTCAATTGACTTCCAGTATCTATAAGGGCTGTAACATCAATATTTTCAATTTTAATGCGCTTATTCATGCAACTATCAGGTTTAGAATTGCAGCTATTTACAGGTGCATCTCTTGGTCTTTTAGTTGCATCTGGATCAACATTGGTACATTCTGGAGCTTTATGGCCAAATTTATTGCATCTAAAGCATTTGGTTCCTTTAGTCTTTTGTGAACAATCAACTGATTTATGCCCTTTGATTCCACAATTGAAACACCTAATTTCGCCTCCAGTTTTTTCTTGATGAAACTCTTTTTTGCTCTCAAACTTTTTGTACTCTGGCTTCTTAGCTTTTTTGTCTCTGATATTTTCAAAAATTGAAAGTTTCTCTTTGAATTCCTTAATTGTTTTTGCTCCATATAAAATTAGTTTTGTATTTGGATCTTCAGATATTCCATCTATAACATATTGAATCAGAGCGCTGTTTTCAATGTTACCTCTGTTGGCGATATCTTTCATTTTTAGGAAATATTCCTGAACATTTTCACTTTTCTGCATTTTTCTTTCTGACAATAATTTATGAAGATCAGCACTATTTATTTTAGTTTCGAATTCTTCCAAAAGCTTGGCTTTCAGTATTTTCCATGACTTAATACCTCGTTCTCCCTGAATATGAAGTTTTGCCAATCCACTCAGAGATTTTTTTGCGAATATAAATTTCTGTAAGCTATCCCAGCTCATGATTGTTGCAACTTCCTCAAATTCTTCTATCCAGGCTTCTACAGGGTAGTCGTCTTTGCCTGAGAACTGCCTAATAGAGTCTTCAATGTCACGAAAACTAAGTGCAAATCTGTTTCGCGAAGTAACGCTTCTAGTCGTCATGCTGTTCATTCCTCGCACAATTTTGTCTTCCATTTCTTCGTCTTGCTGTTCAATATCTTCTGATTCATCTTCGTCTTCATGTTCTTCTTCTATTTTACCTTCTTGCATACGTTCATTTTCATCTTCGTCTTCATTTTCGTCATCTTCGAACAATGCTAGATCGGTCAGCTTCATGCAAATGTTCTTACGTAACTCATCGCTTGCATCATTGTGATCAATAGATAAAAAGTTACACACTGTTACAACATCGTTGTTTGAAAAATTGTTCGTAATAAATTCAAGTTTGTTTACATAAGCATCAGAACCTGTTTTAAAAGTAAATCCGGTAAATTCGCGTAGACGTTTTCGGTTTTGTCGGTCACCATCCGTTTCAAATATTAATCTGTGAATTACTTTTATCACTTTGAAAGGTGCTAAAGCAATATTGTTCTTTATATTCTCGAAGTTTTCCAACCGTAACATTGCGAACAAAGTTCTGGAATAGAAATCGGATACGCCACTGGTACGCACAATTCGCAATAGTCTCAAAGTATTAAAGTTTCAAGGTCAACCGAACGAGTATCACGGCGCGGGGTGTGAAGTAGTCTCGCTGAAACCTGTAAATCTCGTATATCGCGCGCACTAACAGTCAATCATGAAAAATCAAACAATGTTCATAGGATATCATGCATTAACACAACATTTGAAAGTCTTTGATCACAATATGACATTGATAAAAATAAAAAGTCTCTGCATCAGCTGTTTATATGAAATAAAATCGTAATTGTACTTACAGTCTCGCTGTCAAGTTATTATCAAACCTGTCTTACTCTTGACTAATTCAGGTTCCTTTAACGTAATGATTTGCACTATTATTTTCAGTTCAACACACTTCGAAACTTAAGTTTGTGATAAGTTTATTTACCACACAACACAACTGTGTTTTTATACTTTTATTCCCGAGTGCCGGTATCGGGTATCAATCCGGGCTGAGTCCTCAAAATTTGTAGGTTTAACTTTTAAAAAAACTTTATTGTAATGACTATGTCTAGGGTTAATATTTATAATATGAGAAAACACTGTAAATTAAACAATTAATGGTTTTAAAGTCGTCTTTCGTCTTTTTCGTCTTAACACTTAATCATCTGTCAACTCTTCTTCACACACTCTCCGCCGTCGCGCTGGAGTTCTCTACCACATTCGCAATAGCTGCTACCAGAGGCGGGTCATGTGGGGGTTTCAGATCCCACATATATATATATATATATATATATATATATATATATATATATATATATATATATATATATATATATATATATATATATATATATATAATCACAGATCTCCCCATTAGTGAATTTTTAGTTTTACGAAAAATTCGCTAATAATCGTACAGTCGAGTATTTTTCATTGGGATGCGCCCATCACTAATTATTAGGTTAGTTTTTCTCATTTTCACTTCCAACTAGAGGTGGCCTTAAATGTTATCTTCGGATTCGGATAATCAGTTACGCGGTTACAGTGATTTTTAGCGAATTCTTCGTAAAACAAAACAAAAATACTAATTAGGAGATCTGTGCTTAAATATATATATATATATATATATATATATATATATATATATATATATATATATATATATATATATACACATCTATATATATATATATATATATATATATATATATATATATATATATATATATATATATATATATATATATATATATATATATACAGAGTGATTCGCTAAGGACCGATAAAGAGCAGAGGCATGTAGGGGAACCCAACATATTTAATGCAACTTACCCCCATACTAAGTTGCACCGCTGAGAAGTTATAGGCCTTCAAAGTCGGGTTTCTAATTTCGAAAAAAGTCAATATCTCAGTTATGCTTGAACTTAGAAAAACTAAATTTGGGTAGAAATGGGCCAGGGCTGACAATTTAATAAATTGTTAATGGGTTGTATACAGTCCCTATTTTTTAACACTTTGTGATATTTGGAGCTGGCGTGACAACATACTACTTGGTTCCGTGGCGGCACGTTGCTTCGTGTCTTACCACTCACTTAATGTTGGAAGGGTGGCTACTGTTACATATGTCACCAGTTTGAAATAAGACTTTTCAGCCGGCAACATTGGAGAAGAAAAAAAGAGGATAGAATGTGGTACCTACGAAGGTTGTGTTGTGGAAGTGCAGCTCATTGTTTTACACACGTACATAATCATTTAAAATTACATATTTAATTTACGTTATATTCACTAGTTCACGAATCGTTATTTATGTTAGTTGTAGCAATAAAGAATTAGTAGTTCTGTTATTTGTCTTGTTTAATCACTTCGTCAAAGACATAACAGCTACCATAGCCGTTTTACTTTATAGGTGTATTTTCGCTACAATTAGTATGGCGTACTGAAGAGCTCTAATTAGAGCGAAACCGGTCTACGGTTCTAATTGTGGCGAGAATACATCTACTTTAACCCCTGAGGGTAGAAATGGGCCAGGGCTGATAATTTACTAAATTGTTAGTTGGTTGTATACAGTCTCTATTTTTTAACACTTTGTGTTATTTGGAGCTGGCGTGACAACATATCACTTGGTTCCGCAACTAGATGGCGGCACGTTGCTTCGTGTCTCACCATTCACTTAGTCAGGGAATTTAATTCTAAAATTTATACTACTCCTACTAATTTGCAAAAAACTTTGTCGTTTTCAACAAAATTCCAAACAACTAAATACACGTATTAGAGCTGTGCTATTTAAAATAATCGTAAATTCAAACGTTGGCTCTGAAATTTAACGTCAGACTTGACAATCAGAAAAATAGGTCCATTTATTTTAGTAATATTTGCTGAGTGTAGAGAAAATGACAGGGAAGTTTTGATTTAGCGAACAAGTTGGCATGCTATTAGTGTTAGGTTTCTGCGAAGGAAACTACAGAAGAAGTGTTGAAGAATATCGGAGAAGATTTCCTAATCGTGTAATCCCTCATAGAGAAACATTTGCCAATGTTGAAAGACGGGCTCGAGAAACAGGCAAGTTTTTCAGTAGCAGTCGAAAACGTGCTACTGCAACCAGGGCACAAGACGAAGAACTTATTTTGAATACAATTGAAGATAACCCACATATTAGTACTAGAAATCTATCTAGACAAACTGGTATATGGCAAACTTCTGTTCACCGAGTAATAAGACGTAATCTACTGCACCCATATCATAGTCAAAAAAAAGTGCAATAATTCTTACCGGAAGATTTGGTTAAACGAGTGAATTTTTGTCAGTTTATTTTGCATCAAGAAATTAATTTTCAGAAGAAAATTCTTTTTACTGACGAAGCTTGTTTCACTCGCAGAGGTATTACAAATTTACATAACCATCACGAATATTCTTATGTAAACCCTCATTCAGTAACTCCTCGACATTTCCAACGCGAGTTTAAAATTAATGTTTGGATCGGTATTTAATTGGTTCAGTTATTTTACCGAATCGATTAAATGGCGAAACTCATTTAGAATTCCTTCAAAACAATCTCCCGGATTTACTCGATGAGGTGCCTCTACAACTTAGACTGGAACATTGGTTTATGCACGATGGAGCACCGCCTCATTTCAGTATTGCTGTTAGTGACTATTTAAACCACCAGTATACAAATAAATGGATTGGAAGAGGAAATCATTGCCCACAAGTTTGGCCTCCACGATCGCCACACCTCAACAAATGTGACTTCTTTCTTTGGGGGAATGTTAAAAGAATTTGTGTATTCCTCGCCAATTGCGTCTCGAGCCGAATTGGGGAATCGCATTACATATAAATGCACACTCATTAGGAACAATCAACAGTTGTTGGATAGAGTACTCTTCAATTTTCCACAAAGAATAAATTTATGCCTGAGAGAGAACGGTGATCATTTTGAACAATTTCTGTAATTTATCGGTGCAAATGTGATGTCATTTCTATTGTTTAAGTTCTTTGTTTTTCTATTCAATTATTCTTGTTACAACTTTTTTCCTGACTGTCAAGTCTGACGTTAAATTTTATAGCCAACGTTTGAATTTCCGATTATTTTTAAATAACACAGCTCTAATACGTGTATTTAGTTATGCGGAATTTTGTTGAAAACGACAAAGTTTTTTGCAAATTAGTGGACTAATAACAGTTTTAGAATTAAATTACTTATACAATGAAATAATAACTTTTTAAATCCGCCAATACGTTAAAAAATTCTGTCACATTTTAAGCGTGAATCATCCTTTAGCAACCCTTTAAAATGCTTAAATTGAATTTTTATTACTGTAGATTATTGCACTTGGTACACTCAAAACGTGTACGAAATATAGTTCTTCTAAGGTCAAGCATAAGTGAGATATTGATTTTTTTCGAAATTAGAAATCCCATTTTGAAGGCCTATAACTTCTCAGGGGTGCAACTTAGTATGGGGGGTAAGTTGCATTAAATCACACAATATTTTGGGTTCTCCTGCATGCCTCTGCTCTGTGTCGGTTCTTATGAGAAACACCCTATATATATATATATATATATATATATATATATATATATATATATATATATATATATATATATATATATATATATATATATATATATATATATATATATATATATATATATATATATATATATATATATATATATATATATATATATATATACAGGGTTACAACTAATTAATTGCTCACTATTGGCATCTCAGTAACGGTAAGAGATACACAGGTGGTTAAATTACCAAAAAGTTGCATTTATTTTAGCTGATTTAATATCTGAAAACAAATTTTGAATGCGTCGATTACTTCTTGAAATATCCTGAAAAAACTGAAAAACTCAATTTTCAAAATTTTACAATAAATCCCTTATTATTAAAAATGGGCTCCTAATTTTTGCCATGTGAGCATAATTTGATATGAGCAATCAACTGACAGCATCAGAATTGACGTATCTGCTCTAATTTTTGCGCAGCGATAGTCAAATTTTTTTCTCTTATGGCCTCCATATTGGATTCTTAATTTTTCAGATGGCAAAAAATTTACCTTTCGAATGATATAACACACTTCATATTTTTCTTCATAAACATTGTACAAATGAATAAAAAACTAATTATGGTCGCAAATATCAAGTAGGTATGTGTCATTTTATTATCAACATTCATTATTTGTCAAAATGTCAGCACAAAAGATTATAATTAACAGAATAAAATCATATTAACCATAGATACTAACGAAACTTACAACTAGTAAATAAACAAACTAACAAGACATAACAAATACTTCCTACTAAATAATAAATGTGTGTTATGTTAATGAAGATGTTCAAAATATCTTCCATTGTTATTTATGCATTGACAAACCCTCACGCGCATACCCTGTGTTGCTGATCTTAACATAGCAGGAGATATGGAGCAAATTTTATCTATTATAATATTCTTTAACTCTTCTTTGTTGTCAAAATGCTCAAGGTAAACTAAATTTTTGACATATCCCCAGAAGAAATAGTCCATTGGGGTTAGATCTGGGGATCTTGTCGGCATGCGAGCGGGTCCATTATTGTCTATACATCTATCTCCAAACGTCTGGTCTAGGTAAGCTTTTACGGTTCGGCAATTGCGTGCAATTAATTAGTTGTAACCCTGTATATATATATATATATATATATATATATATATATATATATATATATATATATATATATATATATATATATATATATATATATATATATATATATATATATATATATATATATATATATATATATATATATATATATGAGATATACTTGGTTCTTGGGTTGAACCGCGCCCAGAATTTATGAAATCTCGACGTTTCGGCTCCTGTTTTGGAGCCATTTTCAAGAGGTAAAGGAAATATGTAGAGACACTCTAAGGCCTCAATCTGCCTACTCCTCAGAGCGGTGGACAAAGGTGGGTTGGGTTGTTGTAGCTCGATTACGGGGGCCTCAATCTGCCTACTCCGCCTCAGAGGGATCTGGCAGTTCGTTGCAAGTCTTGTGTTATATATGTCGTTTCGTCCACGTGCTTCGTTATCAGTGAAAGTAGTAGGGTCACGGTCAATTAAGTGGGGGGCTTTGGTCACGGCACTTAGAGGATGAGGAGGATTAAGAGGGTCACCGGCATTTGTTGAGTGAGATAATGGGGCAATAAAATTGGCTGTGGAGTTTATTTTCTTTTGGTGTGTTTGTAATGAAGATATAATAGGTTTCCAAGTAGTTGGAATGCGAAGACCATCATCTCTCTTATTTAAACAATCGGGACGTTTTTTAATACGCTGTGTGTTGTTGTGTGGACTCTGTTTGTTCTTGTTGTGGTATAGTGATTTGTTGTTGTGCGTTTCTAATGTTTCGTAGTAGAAACGCACAACAACAAACCACTACACCACAACAAGAACAAACAGAGTCCACACAACAATACACGGCGTTTTTACCATACATTAAAGGTGTCACCGACAAAATAAGCCGAATTTTTAGAACCCATAATATCAAAACCGTGTTCACAACAGAGCACAAACTATCAAATCTGATAAAAACTCCCAAGGATACGATTCCAAACGAATCCCACGGAGTTTACGAAATTCCTTGTTCCGACTGTTCCCGAACTTATGTAGAACAAACAAATAGACGCATCCGCAATAGAATATATGAACACACCCTCGCAGTTAGAAAATCCGACCCCTCATCGGCGCTGGCCATGCATCATATTCACACAGGACACAAAATATACTTCGATAATGCTAAAACAATAGCACCGGTTTACAACTTCAAAACCAGATTTATCCGCAATGCGATCGATATCGAAAAACGTCCCGATTGTTTAAATAAGAGGGATGATGGTCTTCGCCTTCCGACTACTTGAAAACCTATTATATCTTCATTACAAACACACTAAAAGAAAATAAATTCCACAGCCAATTTTATTGCCCCATTATCTGACTCAACAAATGCCGGTGACCCTCTTAATCCTCCTCATCCTCTAAGTACCGTGACCAAAGCCTCCCACTTAATTGACCGTGACCCTACTATTTTCACTGATAACGAAGCAGGTAGACGGAACGACATATATAAAACAAAACTTGCAACGAACTGCCAGATCTCTCTGAGGCCTAGGGTTGAACACACTGAGACCTCACAGACGATCTCCGGCAAGATTGAGGCCTTAGATTGTCCTTACATATTTCCTTTACCTCTTGAAAATGGCTCCAAAACAGGAGCCGAAACGTCGAGTTTTCATAAGTAAATCACTAGTCACATCTCTCTAATTTTACGAAATTTAGCCAAGAGTTTAAGGATGAATAAAAGACTATTCCAGCCCATTTTTTATATTTTAAATATACATTACAATACAATCAAAATATGTTATACATCTGAAATCTAGTAGTAAGTATATCATCAACAACTCTCTACAACAAATAATTTATACAGTTCTGATAACTCCCTTAAAACTTTATTTAAATTTTATCTCACATTATTTATTACGGTTTAAATTCTAGTAGTAAAATAAGTTACAAATAAAAGTTCAGTTCTTATATGGTAAACATAACTCCTTTATATATTGTTGCCCTGGATGTCTTGAGATCTTCGATATGACTGGATCTGCAAAAGAAAAGAAAAAAGCTTTAATACAAGGCTAAGTTTGTTTCTTACGACGCGATATTTTCTCAATCCCCAGACATCTCTGCGCAATTTGGTAGTTGCGAGTATTGCCGTTTTATGCATAACCTTATAAATACGTTCTCCATGGTGCAGTCTCCTAATGTCTTCTAAAAGATTTATAGAACCCACACCATTTGACGACATAATTATTGCCAGAGTTACTCAAACGCTATCTGCCTTTTCACTTGAATCATTAGTCTATAATTGAAATTTTATATATATATATATATATATATATATATATATATATATATATATATATATATATATATATATATATATATATATATATATATATGTGTGTGTGTGTGTGTGTGTGTGTGTGTGTGTATGACACCAATAACTCAAAAAACAATGGGCCGATGAAATTTGGCAAGTGCTTGGATAAATTGTTAGCCAGGAAAATTGGCTCAGGTTTTCCTAGACAATTTTTATATCTCCGGAAATAACAAAGTAAGGGCAACGAAATTTAGTGCCCGTGTTTGCATTTTAAAAAGTGAACCATGCCCAAAATTTAGGTCTGTAAGTAAAAAGACAAAAAGACAGTCTGGACGCAGTAAGTGCGTTAGTGAAGTGAATTTTCATAAACATGTTTCTAATAGCAAATATGTCTCTCCAATCCAAGCAGGCATAGAGCTGGTTACCGATATAGCCTAGATATTAGAAACAATGTACCATATTTGATCAAAATGACTTATTGTTTGAAAATGTACAAAAGTTTTCCGAAAATAAACTTGAAACGTTTCCGAAAAAACTGGTTTCCCAGCCAACAAACCTTAGGCTAATAGCAGATTGAGTTATTGAAATTTGAAGAATTTAATGAATTCGCTACCAAAACGCACTTACCGCGTCTCCATTTTTTCTTACAAACATGCAACATATTTCGATAAAAAATGCAAAAATGCAATAAGGGTGTACGAAAAAAACAATTGAAGGGATCTCTAACGAATTATGGACCACCCTAGGATTGTCAAATTATTTTTATAAGATGCAGCTTAAGACACCTCATAATTAATGTGTAAATTTTTTTCTCGTATCTTGTATAATAACAATTATATTGAGCTTTACCGTAGAAATGTGTCACCCTGTAATATGTAAACAGACAAAAACTGAAACTAAACCCGTATATGGAATCTAGGAGGCCTACTTTGCGCTCATTTGAAGACATCTTTTTAAAATACAAAAGTCCCCTCAATAACGAATTTTTTCTACAAAAATAAGCTAAAAAATATAGACCGTTAAACCGTAAACTCAACTAAGCCTACAGCCAAAGCATCGACTTAACTAAACCTACAGCCAAAGCATCAGAGAAAGGGTCTAAATGAATTTTCTGTAAATATTTTAGTAAAATGAAGGACAATGACGGTTGAAGCTGAAACTTAAGGGTTTGCAGAACACTCTTCTTGCGATATTTGCTTTACATAGTCCGTATTTGTTTCAGGTTTTTCCCTAAATGTTGTGAATTTTGACGTTTCAAATCGCGAATTTGATGCTTTGAGGAAAATCCCAATTTTTTTCTTCAAATGACTATAACTTTTTTGTCGTTTAACTTACGAACCTAAATTTGGGTGCTTGGGTCACTATTTACAATAAAAACACGCATACCAAATTCGGTTGCGCTTTCTTTGTTATTTCAGGGAAAACCTGAGCCGATTTTCCTGACTAACGAACTTATCCAAGCCACTTGCAAAAGGAAGGAACTCAGAAAATTTGATCAAAATCGGCCCATTACTTTTGAGTTATATATATATATATATATATATATATATATATATATATATATATATATATATATATATATATATATATATATATATATATATATATATATATATATATATATATATATACACGTCATATTAATAATCAGACCTATATCTACTCTCATAAATTATTGGAAGCTTTTAGTTGAGTTATCCTAAAAAAAAAACTAAAAATTGTCCAACGTTTCCTTAAATGACGGTACTTAAAGTTTAAAACAGTACAGTTTATAAAAAGCCCAGGAAATCTCAGTTGGCTATTGCAGGTGATGTATTAAAAAGAATCAGGAATTTGCGCAATAGGAGAGCCTGCAGAAGATGTATCATGGGAGAAAATGTATAAAGTCTGGACGCAGCAAGTGCGTTATGGAAGTGAATTTTCATAAAAATCTTTTTAATAGCAAATGCGAACAGGCATCAATCTGATTACCGGTATAGCCTATGTAGTAGAAACAATGTACCATATTTTATCAAAATTATTCATTGTTTGAAAATGTACAAACATTTTCCGAAAATAAACTTAAATGTTGGTTTCCTACAAACTCTAGGTTATTAGCAAATTGAGTTATTGAAATGTGAAGGATTTAACGAAAATTCGCTACCAAAACTCACTTACTGCGTCCAGATTTTTTCTTACAAACATGCATCATATTTCGATAAAAAAAATGCAAAAATGCATTAACGAATTTGTTCTATGAAAACTAGCTAAAAAGTATAGACCGTTAAACCCTAAATTTAACTAAACCTACAGCGAAAGCATCAGCTTAACTAAACCGACAGCCAAAGCATCAGAGAAAGGATCTATTTCAAATGAATTTTCTGTAAATATTTTAGTAAAATGAAGGACAATGACGATTGAAAAGAACACTATTCTTGCAACATTTTCTTTTCACAATCCATATTTGTTTCACGCTCTTTGTCTAAACATGGCCAATTTTGACGTTTCAAATCGGGACTTTGACGTTTTGATGAAAACTCCAAATTCTTTTTCAACTGCCCATAACTTTTTGTCTTTAAACTTAGAGACCTAAGTTTTCGTACGTGGTTAACTCTTTATAATACAAACACGCGTACCAAATTTAGTTGTCCTTACTTTGTTATTTCCGGAGATATAAATTTTTTTATAAAGAAAAGACAAAATTTTCCAGGAAAATCTTGGCGGATTGTTCTAACTAACGAACTTATCCAAACCACTTGCAAAAAAAAGGTACTTACTAAATTTTATCATAATCCGCTCATTATTTTTTGAGTTATGGATGTCATACATACATACATACATACATACATACATACATACATACATATATATATATATATATATATATATATATATATATATATATATATATATATATATATATATATATATATAGTGTCCACGGATTGAGTGTGGGGTAAGGTGTAAGTGACAAAAAAATTTCGAATTATGATATTCTGGGAACCACTCCTGCTTTGTCTTAAACTGAGATGTTGAGAAAATGAATAAAATCAATTAACATACAGGCTGGTTTAAAATTGATGTAATGAAATGTATTAAGAGTAAACTACCTTCGTTTATGAAGATACCGCAAAAAGTTATTAACAAAAATTGTTTATAATTAAAATCTATGACAGGCTCTCAATTTTCAAACAAATCAGCCTACTATGAATTTTTTTAGCTGCGACTTTATTTAAATGACGTTCGACGGCTTCTGTGATTAGATGTACTTTAAACAATACTTGAAACTATATTAAAAAAGTCTTTACCATATACTTGTGGTAAGTTTGCTTTCATCTCAACCAATAAAAAAAGTAAAGTAAACGCACAATTGGACATTCTAAGCAATAATTGGCGAGTTGCATGTCTACTTGAGCCCTGCCTTGTTGTTCGTTTACCGGGATACTACTTATTTGGAAAATTGAAATGTCAATTTTATTTGTCACGGACGGCAAGCTTATGTATTTAAAAATGTCAACAAGAGAACAAAAAGTGTTTATTGTGCAGCGCTATGGTTTGGGTGAAGAACATTCTCATCAGGGTGTGATAAGAAAATTCCTTGAACGCTGGCCAAATTATTCGGTTTCCGCTACTGGTGTAAAAAAAGTTGTTACAAAATTTATGTGTACTGGGAGTGTTTTAAATGTTCAGAAGACAAAATCCGACCTAAATGAAAAAGACAATGCTGCAGCTGCATTAGCTATGGATTCTGTTAGGCGTTTTCCGAAATTATCATTAAGAAGTTATGAGCAAATCGTATTTTCAACAAATTTATCGTACCAACAAGGTGAAACCTTTCAAAGCAAAACTTATACACACTTTGGAAGAAAATGACGAGTCAAAACAATTGGATTGTTGTTTATGGTACGGCGAACAATATCTACAAAATCACAATTTTGGCAGAAGTATTATTTTTAGTGAATTTTCTTAAAAAAAAATTTTAGTGAATTTTCTTAAAAAAAAATTCACTAATGAGGAGATCCCGACTTTTGAATTTTGAAAAAATTTCTTCAAATGAGCGCTAATTAGGCCCCCCAGAACACATATCCGGGGTCGGTTTAAATTTTTATATGTTTATATATATATATATATATATATATATATATATATATATATATATATATATATATATATATATATATATATATATATATATATATATATATATATATATATGTATCACACCGATAACTCAAAAAATAATAGGCCGATTTTGATTAAATTTGGTGAATAAATTCCCTTTGCAAATGGCTTGGATAAGTTCGTTATCCAGGAAAATCGGTCCAGGTTTTCCCGGAAAATTTTGTGTTTTCTTTCGAAAAAAAATTATATCTCCGGAATTAACAAAGTAAGGGCAACCAAATTTCATATGTGGATTTATTTCATTATAGGCAAGTTACATACCAAAATTTAGCTCCGTAGGTTAAAGGATAAAAAAGTTACAGGCATTCAAAGAAAAATAAATTTGGATTTTCCTCAAAACGTCAAAATTGCGATTTTAAACGTCAAAATTGGTGAGTACATTCCTTTCGCAAGTCGCTTGGATAATTTTGTTAGCCAGGAAAATCCGCCGCGGTTTTCCCGGAAAAATTTGTGTTTTCTTTCGCAAAATATTTATATCTCCAAAATTAACAAAGTAAGGGCAACTAAATTTGGTAAGCGGGTTTATATCGTTATAGGTGTGCCACCTACCAAAATTTAGCTCTGTAGGTCAAAATACAAAAAAGTTATGGGCATTTAAAAAAATAAATTGGGGGTTTCCTCAAAACGTCAAAGTGACAATTGAAAACGTCAAAATTCGCAACATTTAGGCAAATAACTTGAATCTAATACGGGCTAAGGAAAGAAAATGTCTCAAGAAGAATGTTTTACATACACCGAACTCTTAGTTTCAACCGTCATTGTCCTTCATTTTACTAAAATATTTCCAGAAAATTCATTTCTAATAGACCCTTTCTCTGATGCTTGGCAGTAGCCTTAGCTATAGAGTTTATTGTTTAATGGTATATAATTTTTGTCGAATTTTCGTAAAAAATCAATAAAGCTCAATATATTCGTTATTATACAAGATATGAAAAAATATTGTATACATTAATTATACGGTGTTTTGAGCTACATCTTAAAAAATTATTGCGACAATCACAGGGTGGCCCATAAGTCGTTGTTGATACAAATAATTATTTTTTTTGTCGAAAACGCCTTATTTTTTTGCATTTTCCATCGAAATATAATGCATGTTTGTAAGTTAAGAAATTCTGGAGGCAGCAAGTGCGTTGTGGTTGCGAATTTTGATTAAATGCTTCATATTTGAAAAGCTCAATTTGCTATTAACCTATAAGGTTGACCAGGAAACGGATTTTTTCAGTAACACTTTTGGTTTACTTTTGGAAATTTCTGTACGTTTTCAAACAATCAAGTTATTTTGATGAAACATGGCACATTGTTTTTACTATATATGTTATACTGGTAATCAAATTTGATGCCTGCTTTTTCTATATAGGTTATACTGGTAACCAAAATTGATGTCTGCTTTCTTAAAAAGAAAACGCACATATTTGCAATAAAAACATTTTTATGAAAATTCACTACCATAACGCACTTGCTGCGTCCCGAGATTTTTTTTTGGATGAATCCACTTTCACCACTAATGGGGTGGTAAATTTCCAAAATGCACGGCATTGGTCTATGGAGAATCCAAATTATAGAGTTAATTGCAGAAGACAATTCCATAAAAAAGTAAATGTGTGGTGTGCTGTTTCTTACACTGGGAAAATAGGGCCATATTTTTTTGGGCGGAATATGAACTAGTACAGTCATCTGGAAATGCTGGAAAATATTCTTCAAGACGATTTGCATAACATGTCACTAGAAGATAGACAAACAGCATACTTTCAACAGGACGGCCACCCAGCACATGCAACAGGAATCGTTCGAAAATGGTTAGATCGCCAATTTCCTGGGCAGTGGATTGGTCGATATGGGCCAATACCTTGGCCTCCCAGAAGTCCCGATCTTACCTTAATGGACTTTTATTTATAGGGCTATCTCAAACAGAAAGTCTACGCGGCTCTATTAAACAACGATCTTGATTTGTTGAAACTGAGGTTGAGAGAGGCAATTGACAGTATTCACATATTCAAAATGCCTACAAAGCATTTACTAAACGAGCGGAGTTATGTGTATCGGTTGGTGGCAGCATATTTGAATAATTTATTTATTTTTCGTTGTTGTTTTGATTTTTGTTAGCAATAAGCGTTTTGTATTTTACTAATAAATTATTATTTAACAATGCATGATTACTTACTTTGCGCACCTGCGTTCAGAAAACTACAGGTAAAAAGCTCCATGTTGATAGGGAAAAATGTTAATAATTTACTTGAAAATTCAAAGCAGGCTGATCTGGCTGAAAACTGAGAACCTGTCATAAATTTTAATTATAAACAAGTTTTGTTAATAACTTTTTGCGGTATCTTTATAAACGAAGGTAGTTTACTCTTAACACATTTAATTAAATCAGTTCTAAATCAACATCTTAGTTTAAGACAAAGCAGGAGCGATTCCAAGAATATCATAATCCAACTCAAATTATTTTTGTCACTTATACCTTACCCACACTAAATCCGTGGACACACTGTATATATATATATATATATATATATATATATATATATATATATATATATATATATATATATATATATATATATATATTCAAACTGACCCCGAAATTTGAAGAACTTTTTTCAAAATTCAAAAGTCGGGAACTCCACGTTAGTGAATTTTGTCTAAGAAAATTCACTAAAAGTAATATGTTAGAATAGAAGTTCAAAGGAGAAACATTGTTAATAATTGGCATAAGCACTATGGCTTTGATTAGCACTTTACGGGAATAGCGTAAAGAGTAGTATAAGTTACTGTGGTAGTAATACCTACCCATTGCTTGACAATTCTTGACAGGCTATCGTATTGCTGTGGGGTTAACCTTTGCAACCTTTCGGGTTTGTATTCGCTGCGTGGTCCGGTGAAAACGAAAGCTGGGTTTTCTTCTCCTTGAACGTCTTGTACTATTTCCTCGTTCGTGTCAAGTAATTCTGATGTCCGTTTTCCCATTCCACCATAGCACGAATGACCAAATGTTGCACAACCTCCTGAAAAAAAAAATCAATAAATCAAAAATTGTTTTTGACTAAGCTCCTAGGTTAAGCAACAATTTTATGTTGAGGATGCACACGTCTTTCATCACTGGTGCATGTTTTCGTTTTTACTATGAAGAAAATACCTATTTAAAATTTCATGTAGTTTTTCAATTCATCGAAATAAGAATATTTTATATTCTCAACTAGGTTTGGGGTTAAAAGACTGACGTTGGACACTGTGGTTGGAAATTGAAACAGAAAGCAGAAGCACCCACAAAACACAAAAATAATAATAAAGAGTTTTCGCTCGTTACGTATTTCGACAACGAAGTTGTCTTCATCAGCACCTGTCGTTAAACTTCGTTGTCTAAATAAATTTTTGGGGTGTTTCTGCTTTTTAGTGAATTTCTATAAAAAAATTACTCGATAAGGAAATCGCGGCTTTTGAATTGAAAAAAAACTTCTTCAAATGAGCGCACAATATGACCCCTAGAACCCACATCCGGGGTCAGTTTCAATGTATATACATACATACATACATACATACATACATACATACATACATACATACATACATACATACATACATACATACATACATATATATATATATATATATATATATATATATATATATATATATATATATATATATATATATATATATATATATATATACAGGGTGTGCCAATAGTCTATATATCCCTTACCCTTCGAGCTAGCCGAAAAAACTTTCAACAAAATTTTGGGACTCACCGTGTAGTTCCATAGACTTGTTCCAAGAATGGGTGACAAATGTAAGGAGGTCGGCAGTTGATCTGCGCTGACGGAATCCATACGGCCTGTCGTGGATTAGACTGCGTTTTTCAAGAACTTTTGGTAATTCGCTGTTTATGTACTTTTCCATCACTTTAGAGTTGATTGAAAGGAAGGAAATAGGCCTGTAGTTGCTAGGAAGCGTTTTAGGTCCTTTCTTGGGGACGAGTTTTACTCGAGCAGTTTTCCAGTTACTAGGGAATATGCCTCTATTGTAAGATGTCTGAAACAGACGAGTCAGGACAGGAGCAAGTTCTGGTGCGCGTTTTTTGAGAACAATTGCTGGGATGTCGTCAAGGCCAGAGGCTTTCCTGGTATTACGAGAAGAGATCATCTTTCGTACCTTTTTAGTTTTTAAAATGATATCCATCATTTTATGCGCGACATTGGGGACTGTTGGTGGTTGAACATTTAGAGGTGGGTTGATAGTAGAATTGGCAGCGAACAACGAGGCAAAAAGTTCAGCCTTAACCAGGGCGGTAGAAACAATTTCATCCCCTGAAACAAGAAGTGGGAACGTGCTTTCGCAGAAATTATTCCCAATAGATTTAGCAAGAGTCCAGAAGGGTTTGGTGCCGTTGGTGCTTGAGGAGACTTTGTTTTTGATGTGGTTATTAAACGAGTTTTTTTGCCTCAGAAAGAATGCGGACATAGCGGTTTCTTGCGTTGTTAAATTCTTGACGGTTTTCTTGAATGGGATTGTGTAGAAGCGTTTTGTGAGCTTTGACCTTTTCAAATTAGGCCTTGTCGCAGGATTTAGAGTACCAGGGATATTGAGTGGCTGAAGAGGTTTTCTGTGTACGTGGAATAAACAATTTCATGCCAGCTTGGATAATTTTGGTGACGTTTTGTGAGATATCAGAGGGGTCAGGATGAGAGAAGCAGACAGATGCCTATAGAAATGGAGAAAAGTAATCCTGCATTTCGTCCCAGCTCGCGGAATTGTAGTGCCAAACGATAAGTGGGTGTGATGACTGTCTGACCTCGCGTTGGATTGTGCAGGAAGCAGTGACCATGTCGTGGACTGAGCAGCCAAGGGGGTGGGGGTGGGGGTGGTGACTGATGTCTTATAGCATTCAGGTTTTGTAGTAAGAAGGAAATCCAAGGGATTTGAGCTGTGTGTTGGGATGCGAGGAAAATAAGTAGGTTGCTAAACCATATTGGCTAAATAATTGCTGACTGCAAAGGCCTCCGCTGCTCTCCCTTGTGGATCGGTTTTTGGAGATCCTAGCCATTCCTTATTATGGACATTGAAGTCACCAACAATAGTGGATCGGAGGAAGGATATGTAGAAATCAGATGCTCGGTTTTTTCAGAAAGGTAGTCGAAGAGCTGGACAAAGTTGTTGTCAGAAGGTGACCGGCAAATGCAACAGATGAATTTAGTTTCAGCTCTGAGAGACAGTTTCATCCAAAGTATGTCTTTTCTTTCAGCTTCTAAATTGGGGAGCCTGGTGCAGGGTAGATTGTTACGGACGTATACGCACACGCCTCCATGCAATCTAAAGGAAGAAAGGAGCTCATACCCCGGAAAATTAAGGTGATTAATGGCTGTTTTGACACTGATTTGGGTTTTGGTAAGGAAGAGGAGTTGGGGCCTATTACCCTGGAGGAAGTGGAAATGAAGGACAATGACGGTTGAAGCTAAGACTTCAGGCATTCTTTCCATAGCTCGTATTAGTTTCAGGTTATTTGCCTAAATCTTGTAAATTTTGACGTTCCAAATCGCGACTTTGACAATTTGAGGGAAACCCCTTTTTTTTAACACACAGAGCTAATTTATTTATAAAGATGTAAACCCGCATACCAAATTTCGTTGCACTTTCTTTGTTATTTTTGGAGATATACATTTTTCTAGAAAGAAAACACAACATTTTCTGGGAAAACATGGTCAGATTTTCACGGCTAACGAACCTGTCCAAGCCACTTGCAAAAGAAAGGTATTCAGCAAATTTAATCAAAATCGGCCCATTATTTTTTGAGTTATCGATGTGATACACACAGACACACACACGTATATATATATATATATATATATATATATATATATATATATATATATATATATATATATATATATATATATATATATATATATATATATATATATATATATATATATATATATATATATATATATATATATATATATATATATATATATATATATATATATATATATAAAAGAAATTTTTTCAAAATTCAAAAGTCGGGATCCCCTCATTAGTTATTTTTTAAAAAGAAAATTCACTATAAGCGAACAGCTAGGTCAAGAGATAAACTTCTTGAAAACTCGGCACAATTAAGAAAATGCGGAAGCTACAATTAAATTAAACGAACTGCTGAAGAAAGGGAGTGATAGCTGCGACGACGAGGCACCATAGCCTTTAGACTGTGATGATCATGAGATATCCACGTCAACAGAGAAGCAAAATGTTTTATCTTGTATACTTTTAATGATAAAACTTTATGTATTAGTCGAGTCAGATATAGAAACGATAATGCAAAGAAATGTTTAGATTAATTTTCTCAAGTGATAATATCTATTTCTAATTAATAAGAGCAATTTGGAGTGGCAACAAAATGAAAATTAAAGTGGCAGAAGACTAATTAAGCGAGCTTAGCACGATGGCGTTTTGCATAAATTTCCTCCTCTATCTTGCAAACATAAAATAAAACAGATTTAGACGTTCCCTGTAATAATACAATAAATATCCCTAAATTCAACTTTCTCCAGACTGTTTTGCATTGTTTCCCGGTTAAGATAATATTTACGTCCAATTATGGGACTCCGGTGACTATAAAAATACTTTTAAAAAAGTATTGCTAGTAAGTAAAGAGACAATATGAGAATTGTAAAAATTAAAATGTGGTTTCATTAACTGATGAAAAGTCTTCTGGTAAAAGTATTTGCTACTTTGTATTTAAAATCTTTAAAAAGTCCAGACGCAGCAAATGCGTTATGGTAGAGAATTTTCATAAGAATGGGTTTCCGTTAAATAGAAATAATGACTCCCTGGAATTATATGTCCACAGAAAGGAAACTACCACTCTAAGTGGTGCAGCTAACTTTTTCTACAAAAAATAATTTAAGAAATTTCTTAGGTAATACGAAAGATAAAGATAAAGCTACTAAAATGTCGGGTATCTATTAGATATGTTCCAAAGATTGTAATCTTAAATACGTTGGGCAGACTAAGAGAACCATTGAGACTAGATTTCGTGAACATCTGGCACAGCTGAGATACGGTAGTATAGACAAGTCATGCGTGGCACAACATATTTCGAATAATAACTACCACATTGATAAAGAAAATCTGAAACTTATCAAAAATATTAGACGCCCGGCGAAGCTAGATGCGTACGAAAGTATTTATATCTCTATGGCAATAAAAAAACAAAAGTTCGTTATACCGAGCCCCGCCACTGGCTTGTAGTATTCTGTTTACGCTCTGTCTTCGATGCAGATAAACATTCCGAAACCTGTCAGGTAAAGTGATAAAGTAAATTCAAAAACTTCGTCCGACAATTAAAATACAATACACAAAAAATTTGCCTGAGATTTAATCTCCCTCTCGGTACCGTTCTTTAACTAAGACTCAGTATTAAAGGTGATGTTTTAGTAGTAAGTAATTCGAATGTTTCATCCTCTGATGACGCTAATTTTATTAGTGAAACGATCGTCAGGTCTTTGAAAAGATGTGTTGATTTGGGTTCTCCAAGTGTACTTATCAGTGCTCACCACAGGTTACAAGCTTCACTTAGTTAATGTAGGCCGCGAAGAAGCTGTTGTGGAAAATATATTAAAGGCAAAGAGCGTTCACCAGGTACGATCCAACGTGATGGTCGACGCACACAGAATCAAGGACGACGAGTACTGCAGCGCCGCTGGAGCTAGAACCGAAAACCGCCCTTCAGTAGGCAACTAGCAGTTGAGTAGTAGTAGTGATGGGAAAAACGGTTATTTTCTGTTAACAGTTGAAGCCGTTAACGTTATTTAATAATAACCGTTGAAAATAACGGCTCAGTTATTTTAAACTGGATAGTCGATCGATAGTATCCTACATTCCCAAAGCTGTGAGCGAGAGCGAGCACACTAGTATAAATGCATTGTATTTTCACCCCGTTATTTCACGTAGTGTATAAATCTCAAATTTTGTCGATATGAAAAGGAAACAAAGGGTTAAGAAATTATAATAAGCGTGTCGTAAATCTTTTGCCACTCTGAAGTGAAACTTTTAGAAATCAGAAAGGAGTCTTCTATAAGAATTTACTTAGATGTTTTAGGAATTATAAACTAGTCATTTCTAACAAATTTATTTTATGAGGGGTCTTTACGTAAATGTCAATGCCACAGCAAGAATCAATAAATATCATTATTTATCACGTCTTGAGACGTTAGACGTTAGAACTTTTATTGCTACACAAGGAGTGATTCTAAGAACTCCATAACATAACGCAGCTGATAAAATTTCCGTAAAGAAATTTGCCTTTATTCTGTACATATGGTTTGTTATTACATTATGCTTTTATTCTTTCTTAGAAAGATCTCTATCTCTAGTTACATTTTCGGTTCACTGGTCATATTTATCAGTCGATCAGTCCACTTTTAAAAACTGTGCAAACAACAGCCAACAGTATAAAAAATTGAGTTTGAGTTTTAAAAAAATTGGAAGATATATAGTATTAATTGTTTATTCACTTATTTTAATATTCGTTGTTTTAAAATTAGTTTTAAAAATTTCAAATGGCTGTAACTTGGAGGAGAAGCGGTTTCAAGAAAAACTTAATAAAAAGACATCCCTTATTTTTCTCCAAAGAATCACCCTCTAAATTTTTTTGCATCAATTTGGAAACACCCTGTATATATATATATATATATATATATATATATATATATATATATATATATATATATATATATATATATATATATATATATATATATATATATATATATATATATATTCATTTAATTTTTTATATTTAAATGTATATAGATATTAAAAAATGTTGTATCATTATATTTTTTTATCAATTTGATAACTATTATCAGACAAACGAAAATGGCGTGTTAACTGTTTTCTTAGGTAATGTATATAAATTTAAATAAATAAGTACTTTAATTTCACGTGAAATAACCCTATTTTGCGTTGTCTATAGTGAAAGTAATAACACGTTTTTACAGAAATTCATCTTTTCACGTAACATTTTTTATTATTAAATATTTGGCTTTACATACTAGTGGGAAACTCAACTGTTTCAAAAATAACAGCTTCTCAGTTTAACAGAATAAGTTTGTGTAGTAGTGTCCGTATGCCGTATCCCCATCAACAACCGGTTAAAGTTAAAATTAAAATTAAACCGTTTTATTGTACCAAAGGTCGTACGTCCCTAAAGCTGTGAGCGAGAGCGAGCATAAATAATAATGTTTAGCATTCCCAATCTCAAGGCTATTCATCCCGTTAAATAGCAGTTGCCGATGAAAACCGATGTTTATTCATCGAACCTAGTTGCAGTAGAACTGAAACAAACACGACTCCGAATTCTAGCTTAGTGTAAAAGTCGTTACTTTTTAAGCTGTTATTTTTATAAATCCTTAACTGGTGGTTACCGTTACGGCTCGGTAACCGTTTAAAAATAGCTGACAGTTAAATAACGACCCATCACTAAGTAGTAGTCAAGTAGCTGTCGAGCCAGCAGTGAGTAACGGTATGCAAATGCAGGGTAGCTAAAGAACTTTCAATGTTAACGTCACACGACCGCAATCTTTTTATGTTATTATTCGTATTAACCCTTAAAGAATGCAATATTAATTTCTACTGTACATTTTAATCGATAATAAAATATTAAGTTTATCTCACTTCTTTTAACGCTCCAAAACGAAATAGTAATCTTTATATGGTGCCGAGATTATTTACAGCTGTAATTAATTCTGTCATGGACAGTCCTTCAATCAGTACCTATGGCGTGTACCTAACCACGAAATATTTCATCCCTATGATCTACAGCCCGTTCAAGCTCTAGATCCATGAGATACTCAGCAGCGACTAGCTTTTTGTCATTAGTTATGCAAGCAAAATGCCCAAAATAATGATTTTATTTTAAATAATAAATAATTACTTAAAAACTTTGAGGTCCGGTATCTCCATAAATAATAAAACTCTGGACGCAGCAAGTGCGTTATGGTAGTGAATTTTCATAAAACTATTTTTTAATAGCAATAATGTGTTTTTTTTTAAAGCAGGCATCACATTTGGTTACGAGTATAATCTATATAGTAAAAACAATGTGCCATGTTTCATCAAAATAACTTTATTGTTTGAAAATGTACAAAAATTTCCGAAAGTAAACTTAAAGTGTTCCCGAAAAAACTCGTTTCTGGGTCAACCTTATAGGTTAATAGCAAATTGAGCTATTCAAATACGCATTTGATCAAAATTCGCTACCATAACGCACTTACTGCGTACAGAATTTTTGTTCTTACAAACATGCATTATATTTCGATGGAAAATGCAAAAATGCAATAACATAAGGCGTGTTTGATTAAAAAAAAAAGAAAATTTGTATCACCAACGACTTATGGGCCACCCTGTGATTGTAGAAATAATTTTTTAAGATGTAGCTCAAGACACCCTATAATTAATATATACAATTTTTTTTCATATCTTGTATAATAACAGATATATTGAGCTTTATTGATTTTTTTTACGAAAATTCTACAAAAATTATATACCATTAACGATAAACTCTATAGCTAAGACTACTGCAAAGCATTAGAGAAAGGGTCTATTTGAAATGAATTTTCTGGAAACATTTTATTAAAATGAAGGACAATGACGGTTGAAACTAAGACATCAGGGTTTGTAAAAGATTCTTCTTGAGACATTTTATTTCCATAGCCTGTATTAGATTCAAGTTATTTTCCTAAATGTTGCCAATTTTGACGTTTAAATCGCAAATTTGACGTTTTGTGAAAAACCCCAATTTATTTTTGTTTAAATGCCTATAACTTTTTTGTCTTCTGACCTACAGAGCTAAATTTTGGTAGGTAACTTGCCTATAATGAATTGCGTGTAAAATTTGGTTGCCCTTACTTTGTTAATTTTGGAGATATAAATTTTTTCGAAAGAAAACACAAAATTTTCCGGGAAACCTCGGCGGATTTTCCTGGCTAACGAACTTATCCAAGCCACTTGCAAAAGGAAGGTACTCACCAATTTTGACGTTTAAAATCGCGATTTTGACGTTTTGTGTAGAACCCAAAATTATTTTTCTTTAAATGCCTGTAACTTTTTTGTCCTTTACCCTACAAAGCTAAATTTTGGTATGTAACTTGCCTATAATGATATAAGCCTGCGTATGAAATTTGGTTGTCCTTACTTTGTTAATTTTGAAAATATAAAAAAAACGATTTTTTTCGAAAGAAAACACAAAATTTTCCGGGAAAACCTCGGCGGATTTTTCTGGCTAACGAACTTATCCAAGCCACTTGCGAAAGGAAGGTACTCACCAAGTTTTATCAAAATCGGTCCATTATTTTTTAAGTTATAGGTGTGACACATAAATATATATATATATATATATATATATATATATATATATATATATATATATATATATATATATATATATATATATATATAAACATATAAAGTCTGAAACTGACCTCGGATTTGGGTTCCGGGGGTCCTAAATAGCGCTCATTTGAAGAAATTTTTTCAAAATTCCAAAGTCGGGATCTCCTCATTAGTGATTTTTTTTTAAAGAAAATTCACTAAAATGTTCGGAACGCAGCAAGTGCGTTATGGTAGTGAATTTTCATAAGAATATTATATTATCGTGCTTTAGCCTTATATTAAAAGTTATAAAACAATACTTTGTTTAATTAGGACTGTAAAAATAGGGTTAAGAAGGGCAAGCAAAAACATAACCACTAACAAAAATATTTATACAGCAATTTGGATACAAAACTTAAACCAAAACCAAACAGTTGCTTAAACATACTCAACAAAAAATACACTAGAAAGCGGAACCTAAAAATATTCCTGCGGTTCATCACTAAGTGATTGGTGGACGTGCCACCACCTAGTTGCGGAACCAAGTAGTTTGTTGTCACGCCAGCTCCAAATAACACAAAGTGTTAAAAAAAGAGAGACTGTATACAACTAACTAACAATTTAGAAAATTGTCAGCCCTGGCCCATTTCTACCCCAATATAGGGACAAAGTATGTAAGGCTAGATGCATTCTCGCAACAATTAGAACCGTAGACTGGTTTCGCTCTCATTAGAGCTCTTCAGTACGGCATACTAATTGTAGCAAAAATGCACCAAAAGTAATACGGCTAGAGTATAGCCAGCCTTAAATCACTAAGTGAGTGGTAGACGTGCCACCACCTAGTTGCGGAACCAAGTAGTATATTGTCACGCCAGCTCCAAATAACACAAAGTGTTAAAAAATAGAGACTGTATACAACTAACTAACAATTTAGAAAATTGTCAGCCCTGGCCCATTTCTACCCCAATATAGGGACAAAGTATGTAAGGCTGTGGTTCATGCATTAAGGGTGATTGTATGCATGGAGACGGGGACGAAGAACCCCCAGGAGAAAGAGGGTTTCTGCCCCCTCACCCCATAACACGGTAGGTTCTCCTTCCCCTTGTGCATGCATAAAACCACCTTCAAAGCATAAAGCATAAGAGAAATGTCTTTGGTGCAACCCCCAAGAAAGTTACTGGGCCTGGGCGAATATGGGTGTTGTGCGAGGTAGATAGGGTTTAAAGGAGGTATTGCTGCAAAATGTGAAAAAAGCATCTTTTCAAAGTCAGATAAATGTTTTTTTAGCATTTTCTGCTCAGATTTCCTCCCCATCCAGCAACCCTATTCATTCTTGGTCCCTTAAGTTTCTAAGGGGTTGTTTGCACTAAACTTGCCTTGTGGCTTGTGCATCCAAGGGTGGTTCCCAGCATGTTTCTGAAAAAAAAACCTAAAAACCCTCCTTGCAGTAAACTGTAAATTTACCGAAATTACATTATACATTGTCACCTATAGTGTCTTTTTCAGACAATATTGAATACAGCATTAAAGTAAATAAATTAACTTGCCGTTTCACTCCGTTTTTATTTTTATATTACACATATAAGGACAAGATAAGTAAGTATAATAAAGGGGGGCCCTTAATTAACATTGGGGCTACACAAACTTGAAAGTAGAGAATACATTTAGATCGTGTCTATGTGCAGACAAAAGTTAGTAGAATTCATTTATAAAATATATTAAAAAAACAACAGTTTTACGATCTTATTTTAAATAAACCAATCGGAATACGTTTCGCGGCTATTTCAAAATTTCCGAGTGTACGAATCTATCTTTTGTCCAAGACTACACTGAAATCCGGTTGCCACGAAAGCAAGCACCTTTTGAGTTAAGCTCGATATGCTTGGACGCTTAACAAACGTAGGTATGCCTAATTTTAAGCGGGAGACTATACCTGTTTGAAAAGTACAATATGCGAAACACAGAAATACGCTTTAAAGTGCTATTTACTAAACTAACCTGCGAACTAATCGATGATAAAAATGATGGCTCTAGTAACTTATCTATCAGTATCGTTCTCATTTTGTGAGCAGGTTTTAATACTTGCAAAGAACATTGCCCCATGCTAAAATTTAGCGCTTTTAAAAGCAAACATTGTCCCGGTATTATAAAAGAAATGGGCTGGGTCTGACAATTTATAAAGTTGTTAGTTGATTGTACACATGTCTCCATCTATAACATTTTGTGTTAACTAGAGCTGTTGTGACAACATACTACCTGGTTCCCCACTGAGATGGCGTCACTGTCGTACGTTTCACAATGTTCTACGACATCTTGCAATAATACTTGTAACTTCCATTGTATAAGTTTTTATTCACCGTTTATTTAAATAGCATAGCAGTACAGGTAAGATCATCTGTCTTTATCCAACATTGTAGATATTGCATTACAGAATTTGAAGTGATGTCCAGGATTATTTTAATTTTAATTTCGAATAACTTCAATTTTCTTTGATCAAAAGACTTGAAAATTGGTACACAACTATGTCTGTCTACGTTGTTTCAAGTTGTGAATTTTTGTTTCAATCACTCAAAGAATTTGAGAGATAATACGTTTTAAAAAATATTTTTTTATTTTTTATTAAAAACAATTGAGCGTTAAGATTTGATGATCGAACTCATCCAAGCCATTATCAAAATAAGGATAATTCCCAAAAATGGTCCAAAGCAGTGAAGTATCTTTTGAGTTATCGGTTGTATACATGTATACACACACAAACACACACACACACACACACACACACACACACATATATATATATATATATATATATATATATATATATATATATATATATATATATATATATATATATATATATATATATATATATTTTAGCTGACCAAGGAAATGGGCTTCCAGGGGCCCTATTTCGCGCTCATTTGAAGAAATTTGCCGAAAGTCTCACCATCGATCCCTCTCTATTAGTGAATTTTCGTAATGAAAATTCACTAAAAATAGGACATATGATTATATAAAGTTTTCTTCCTAGAACTACCTCACCTTTCATTTGTCACAATTTAATGGTGAGCTAATAAATCACCCGATATATATATATATATATATATATATATATATAT
Source organism: Tillus elongatus (assembly GCA_964006375.1). NCBI lineage: Eukaryota > Metazoa > Arthropoda > Insecta > Coleoptera > Cleridae > Tillus > Tillus elongatus. The sequence continues at coordinate 13,819,646 of OZ023262.1, forward strand.
ATATATATATATATATATATATATATATATATATATATAGTATTAAGTTTTCGTGACGGTAATAGTGTTATTTACTTAAAAAATTGTGGGAAAGCCGTCAGTTGCAAAATAAAACTCTTTATTAAAAGCCGAGCTTTCGGAAAAGTTTATTCCATTCTCAAGGCTACAACATGGAAAGGAAAAAGTTTACAGTTTGCTTAGGAAATATATATATATATATATATATATATATATATATATATATATATATATATATATATATATATATATATATATATATAAATTTATTTGGAATTCTTCAAACATATGAAGATATAAATTTCTCTGGTTTTACATTACTTGATCCTGCCCTGTATGTGATTAAATTTTAAACAAAGTGTTTCTACTATTGATCAAAAGTGGGAGGAAAATGTAAATATTCAGAGGACGCATAAAAATGTAAACATATTTATCTTGGTGCACGGATAAAGAGTGATGCGACTCTATCATCGAAATCCCAAACAGTAAAACCTCGACGAACAGTGTGCGGTTCGTTAAACATTTTCCCGCGGATACGATGCGCAATTTTTCAAAATTACGCATGAAATAATTTGTTAATGAGTTCGTTTTCTTGAGGCTTTCACTAATTGTGTTAAAGAATAAAGCTTTTTCGTAAATTGTTTTCATTGTCATTTAATTTTAGAAGGAGCCAAAGGAATTTGCATATATTTTGTTTCATTTAATTTGTCTGTTAAATATACTGAAAAATTGATACACAGCTAAAAGGAAATAGAAAATGTTCTGGACGCAGCAAGTGCGTTATTGTAGTGAATTTTCATAAGAATAATATATTATAGTGATATAGCCTTATATTAAAAGTATAAAACATTACTTTATTTAATTAGGAACGGTAAAAAAATAGCGTAAAGAAGAGCAAGCAAAAACATGAACTCTATTATAAATATTTATACAGTAATTTGGATAAAAAACCCAATCAAAATAGTTGATAAACAGGAAATATGCTCAACAAAAAATACACTGGAAAGCTGAACCTAAAAGAATCATGTAGTTCATGCATTGAGGGTGATTGTATGTATGCAGAAGGGCAAGAAGAACCGCCATGACGAAGGTGGTTTCCGGCCCCTCACCCAAAAACACGAGGACTTCTCCTTCCCCTTGTGTATGTATAAAACTACCTTCAAAATATAAAGCACAAGAAAAATTTCTTGGAAGCAACCCCCAAGAAAGTTACTGGACCTGGGCGAATGTGGGTGTTGTGCGGGGCAGAAGAAAGTATTGCTGCAAAATGCGAAAAACGCATCTTTTCAAAATCTGAGTAAATGTTTTTTTAGCATTTTTCGCTCAGATTTTCTCGCCGCCCAACCCCCCTACTCGTTCTTGGTCCCTTAACTTTCTTGGGGGTTGTTTGCAACAAATTTGCCTTGTGGCTTGTGCATCCAAGGAGGGTCCTAAGTATGTTTCTGAAAAAATTTTCTAAAAACCCCCAATCCAGTAAACTGTAAATTTACCGAAATTAGCCTTTTTCAGATAATATCGAATAGAGCAATAAAGTTATTAAATTTACTTGCTGTTTCACTCCTTTTTTATTTTATGTTACATATATAAGCACAAGATAAGTTAGTATAATAAAGGGGGCCCTTAACTAATATTGGGGCTACACGAACTTAAAAGTAGATATGACATTTTGATCGTGGTAAGAGCCATAAGTTTGATTTCATGTCCCAGTAGTATTCGGATAATTAAAAAAATACTTCTAACTGTATGCACACAAAAGTTTGTAAAATACATTTATAAAATCTAATAGAAAACAACAGTTTTACGATATTATTTTAAATAAACCGATAGTATTACGTTTCGCAGCGATTTCGCAATTCGCGAGTGTATGAACGTTTTCTGTCCAAGACTACACTGAAATGCGGTCGAATGCAAGCAAGCACCTTGTAAACTAACCTCGATAGGCTTGGACGGTTAACAAACATATGTATGTCCAATTTTAAGCGAGAGACTATACCTGTTGGAGACATACACTATGAGAAATACAGAAATACGCTTTAAAATGCTATTTATTAAAAAATATATTGACCAACTAACCTGGGAAATCATCGATAACAAAAATGATGGATTTAGTAACTTATCTATCAGTACCCTTCTCATTTTATAAGCAGGTTTTGATACTTGCAAAGAATATTGACGCCCGTGGTACTAAATTTGACCCAACGAACCTAACAAATATTGTCTTCCGCACGGAGACAAACTATAAAAATGCTGATACTGCTACTATTACTACATAATGCATTAGTTATTTCCCCCGGTTATACAATAATACTAATGTCTATGGGATCCTGTTTTCGTGGCTCAATTAAGAAACATTAAAAACCGAGGGTTAACACTGCTCTTAGAATATCATTTACTGATATACTAATTTTCTAGTTTACGCAAAATTGTATTGTCTTAAGTCATTAACTCACAATTCTCATTTATAACCATCGTCCAATATTTATTTTCAATACTTAATATTTACATAGATATTTTAAATATGTTAGGTTAGGTTAAAAGTCATGAGTTCACAATTCTCATTTATAACCATCGTTTAATATTTATTTTCAATACTTAATATTTATATCGATATTTTAAATATGTTAGGTTAGTTAAAAAAAAGTCAGTGGTAAACGCTACATAACAAGCGCAAGCTACGAAGCGTAGAAATAATGCGCTTGTCAAGCTTTCAAGCAACTTGCTGCTTTTAAAAGTCAGCTGTGTCATCTAATGTCAACCTGCTATACATTTTATGTTAACTAGATCAGTCTTGACGACACACTACCTGGTTCCCACCGAGATAGCGTCCCTGTCGTCCATTTAACAATGTTATACGCCCTGACATCTGATGATGTAACTTCAATTGTTTATATTTTATCTACCATTTATTTAAATGGCATAGCAGTGCAGGTAACGTCATCTGTCTTTGTCCAACATTGTGGATATTGCATTATAGAATCTGAAGTGATGTCGAGGATTATTTTAATATTAATTTCGAATAACTCTATTTTCCTTTGGTCAAAAGACTTGAAAATTGGTACACAACCACGCCTGCCTACGTTCTCTTAAGTTGTAAATTTTTGTTTCAATAACTTAAACAATTAGAGAGATATTGCGTTTAAAAAAATATTTTAAAATTTTTTGTTAAGAAAAATTGGCCGTTAAGATATGATGAACGAACTCATCCAAGCCATTAATAAAATAAGGGCAATTCCCAAATTTGGCCCAAATCAGTTAAGTATTTTTTTAGTTATCGGTTGGATACATACAAATATATATATATATATATATATATATATATATATATATATATATTATTATATATATATATATATATATATATATATATATATATATATATATATATATATATATATATATATATATATATATATATATATATATATATATATACAGGGCCTTCATTAATTCCCAAGTCCCACGTGACCGGATTCTGTCTCTCTTTTAGTGGAATATGATTTTATGAGTTGGCAGTCAAAAAGTAACCAAAAAACACTAGACAAGGGACCCCAAAGTTACTAAATCAATTGACAATTGACAGTTCAGTCCATTGGCGCTCATTTCTCTTTTGACCGGTTATTTTGTATGCATGTTGTGCATTTTCCATGTTCGACTATTGTTTATCTTCTTTAAATAATTTTCTATCTGTTGGACAATAAAAATAAACAGTTTTTATCAAAACTTAGCATTTTCATTGCGGTTTTACGTAACTTAAAAGTGTAGGTATGTTAAGGTTATGTTTATTTATTTGTTCCATTTTTAGCCCTACCAAATCTGTTTGTCGGTTATCTGCCCAAACAGGTACATATTTGTTACATGTTACACAATACACATTCCTAAAACCGTAAATTAGATGTTTAAATAACCCTTTTTATAAGAAATGCAAAATTTTTTCAAAACTTATTTTATTTACTGAACTCTAGTTAAAATGTTTTTTGTAATGCTTGTTTTGTTTGTTTTAGTTTCATATATATATTCAAAATAAAAGTAATATTTTATAATGTTTTGACGAACTGGTTATTAATGTTACAATTAACAATGTTATATTTGAATTCCCGAACCCTTGAAACTTTAAAAATGACATTACATCATCAGCAGAATGCCGCTAACGCATCGCATTGCGATAGGTCAATTTTAATCTCATCTGAGCAAAACAAATATTTTTTTGCTCTGCGAAAAATATTTCATTCTAATGCGTAAATGTAAAAGCAGAATTGAAGAAAACTAAAAGTTTAAGACATTTACTCTTTCACCTTATTATAATTTTTATATTTTTATAAAACCACAAAGGAAATAAGAGACGCCACTGGCAACTTAGCGATTTCGTTTATTCAGGTTGTATAACCGTGCATGTTTGGTTGCCTAACTTAAGAGGTCACGTGGGACTCGGGAATTAATGAAGGCCCTATATATATATATATATATATATATATATATATATATATATATATATATATATATATATATATATATATATATGTATATATATACAAACATTTAAACTGACCATGGATGACCATGGAAATGGGTTCTAGAAGCCCAAATTCGCGCTCATTTAAAGAAATTTTCCGAAAGTCTCACCATAGAGATTAGCTGGTGAAAAGTGTTTGCGAGCCCGGAAGAGGAAACCTAATTTCTTAGCAGCCGCTTCTGCAATTGATGTGGCATGTTGGTGCCAATTGAGAGTTCGATCCACAGAAATGCCAACAAGTGAAAAGGACTCATAACTTTGAAAAACTTGGTTGTTTATTGTGATGGGTCTAGGGCTGGTGTATACCTTATGAGATAGAAAGCAAGACTGAGATTTGGTGGGGTTGAATTGTACAAGACTTTTACATCCCCAGTCTAATATTTTTTGGAGATCCACGGAGATAGAACCCTCAATAAGTCTGCGATCCTCATCTAATTGGGCTAAAGAGATAGGCTTAGAATATTGTATATTTGAGTGGAGGGTGCTGTCGTTCGCGTAACTGTGAACTGGGTTGGCTGTGTTAGAGAGGAGGTCATTGATGTGAAGAAACAAAGTAGGGGCTAAAGCTGAACCTTGAGGAACCCCTGCATTAATTGGATACAGTTTAGAGGAATGGCTATCCATGACAACAGAAATGCTCCGGTTGGAGAGGAAATTTCCTGTCCACGTACAGAGTTTTGGTGGTAGGCCATAGGCCGGTAGTTTATTAAGCAGCGCTGCGTGCCAGACCTGGTCGAATGCTTTGGATATGTCTAGAGCGACAATCTGGGATTCACCGTGTAGTTCCATATACTTGTTCCAAGAATGAGTGACAAAGGAAAGGAGGTCGGCAGTTGATCTGCGCTGACGGAATCCATACTGCCTGTCGTGGATTAGACTGTGTTTTTCAAGAAATTTTAGTAATTCGGGGTTTATATACTTTTCCATCACTTTAGAGACGACTGAAAGGAGAGAAAATAGGTCTGTAGTTGCTAGGAAGCGCTTTGGATCCTTTCTTGGGGACGGGTTGTATTCGAGCAGTTTTCCAGTTACTAGGGAATATGCTTCTATTGTAAGATGTCTGAAACAGACGAGTCAAGACAGGAGCAAGTTCTGGTGCGAATTTTTTGAGAACAATTGCTGGGATCTCGTCAAGGCCAGAGGCTTTCCTGGTATTAAGAGAAGAGAGCATCTTTCGTACCTTTTTAGTTTTGAAAATGATATTAGTCATTTTATGCGCGACATTGGGGACTGTTGGTGGTTGAACATTTGGAGGTGGGTTGAGAGTAGAATTGCCGGCGAACAACGAGGCAAAAAGTTCAGCCTTGCCGAGGGCGGTAGAAACAATTTCATCCCCTGAGACAAGAGGTGGGAACGTGCTCTTGCAGAAATTATTCCCAATAGATTTAACAAGAGTTCAGTAGGGTTTGCTGCCGTTGAAGCTTAAGAGGAATTTGTTTTTGATGTGGTTATTAAACGAGTTTTTTTGCCTCAAAAAGAATGCGGACATAGCGGTTTCTTGCGTTGTTAATAGCTTGACGGTTTTCGGGACTGGGATTTGGTAGAAGCTTTTTGTGAACTTTGACCTTTTCAAGTCTGGCCTTGTCACATGATTCAGAGAACCAGGGCTTTTGAGTGGCTGCAGAGGTTTTCTGTGTACGTGGAATAACTTTATTGTGTTATATTTGCCATCATGTACCTATTTATAAAGACACTTCGTAAATTGATGGTTGAAAAGTATCAATCATAAACTGCCTTCCAGTGCATCAGAGAAAAGAAATATAAATGGAAAACAAAGATGGATATATTACATGACTTTGTCGTCGTCATTGTTTTTAAACAACATGGTTTAACAAAATTTGATTGATTTATTAAATTAATAGAAAGAAATTCAGATTATTTATAGTGATTCCTTTGTAAAGATCAGCTACTTAAATTTAACGTGTGTATGCGTGCGTGCAGGGTAAGGTGTAGCATTGGAAGGTTATCCATCATTCACAGACTAAATTTCAGATAAATATGTTTCAATGTAGGTTTAGTTATGTATTATACTCATAAAAATACGCTACTAGAACGCACTTGCTGCGCCTCGACATTTAATTAATAAACTAATTAGCACAAAGCACTCATATACCTTTCTATTTCCTTATTATTTTATGGTAAGTAACATTTTCACTCTGAAGTGCACTTACTCTTGAACGTTGACTTTATTAATAATTTACTTGAGGTTGAATCTTATAAAGGAAGTGCAATTCCTGAGTCTGTTTGTATAGTAGATAATTTTTAGTTTCCTTAAAAGAACATGGCGTTGGCTCTGGTTTTCTTTGATACAGAAACAACCTAAAACTCAATTATAACGTAAATTGCATTGAAAAAGACTACCGCACAGGTTGTGTTCACTTTGCGTGCTTTAATGTTGTTTAATTAATGCACCTACCTAAAATACTCAGTATCATTCTAAAGTCTCAGGTAGCTTGTAAAGAAATATGCATGGCTCTCAGAAATTAACGTATTCAAACGTGGACCTGAAAATTTTAAAAACTGTCTGAGCTAGTATCGTCAATTGATCGTCCTGGCTGGGCATGCAGTACTAAAACATACGCTTTTACGCATGCACATTTCAATGGACAAATACACCATCATATGTGTATATTGTTGCGTTTTCTCCGGGTTCCGGATAAGTGAGACTTTAAATTTTAACAAAACAACTTTATTTACTATCTAAATATGGATACAATAAACGTTCTAGAATGTCTCTCTCACAGAACACTTAACTTACTGTCTAAATATGGATACAATAAAGGTCTAGAATATCTTACCTCACAAAACACTAAGTTTATCTGGCTTTACACTGGTTACTAATATGCACACAAGTCTCTACACTGGTACTACAGTTTAACACTTCACACTAGTTACTGCTTCTTCGAGTCACTTAAACATTATCTTACTGAACTGAGCTGGCTGGCTTGCTTTCGCGTTTATATACTCGCCGTACCTTCCACCGCGTTCTGGAGCGTTCCATTCCAGAAGGTTCCAGGACCTTCTCTTACTAGAAGGTTCTGTGAATACAAATCGGTCCCGTGTGTATACAGGGGGATGTATATACAGGTGATCCAAATGTGGTCATCACTCCTATGTTACACAAGAGGTGTTTCTCGTAATATAAGATCTCTCTGCGTATACAGGGTGTAAGGGTTCTCTGCGCATACAGGGTGTATATACAGGGTGTTCGGAATGTGCAGACCTCAGTTATCCGTCCCGACGGGGTACAAGTTGATAACTTCGTTATTTCTGGTCCTAGAGGGTTGAGACTTCGCCTGAGGGGGGTCACCCCAAACACCCCCCAGGGGGTGGGGAGGCGGTGTTGCCAGATTGTGCAAAAATTCTCAGATGTTGGGGAAGTTCTGGAGATGTGGCAACACCGCACCTACGTCTATTAAAGTGCTTTGTAACATTATTAAAAAGGTCTGAACGCAGCAGGTGCGTTATGGAAGTGAATTTTCTTAATAGAAAGTATGTCTCTTTAATGCAGGCAGGAATCAATTTGGTCACCGGTATAACCTATATAGTAGGAACAATGTAACATATTTTACCAACATAACTTGTTTGAAGATGTACAAAAATGTTCCGAAAATAAACTTAAAACATTTCCGAGAAAACTCATTTCCTAGCTGACGAAACTTAGGTTAATAGCAAATTGCGTTATTGAATTTTGAAGCGTTTAATGAAAATTCGCTACTAAAACGCAATTTACTGCGTCTCGATTTTTTTTACATACATGCATCATATTTTGATGAAAAATGCAAAAATGCAATAAGGAATGTTAAGAAAAATTGTAAGCATCACACCAACGACTTCCTGTGGTTGTCAAATTAATTTTATAAGATGCAGCTCAAAACACCCTATAGGTAACGTAAATCATTTTTTCTCGTATCTTGCATGATAACAATTACATTGAGCTTTACCGTACAAATATGCATCACCCTGTATATATGTAAACAGAGTGTAAACCCGGATATGGATTCTAGGGGGCCTAGTATGCGCTCATTTGAAGAAATCTTTTTAGAATTCAATAGCGGCGGTCTCCTCCATAACGAATTTTTTCTATGAAAATTAGCTAAAAATTATAGACCGTTAAACCATAAATTTAACTAAAACTACTTCCAAAGCATCAGAGAAAGTGTCTATTTGAAATGAATTTTCTGGAAATAGTTTATTAAAATGAAGGGCAATGATGGTTTACGCTGAAACTTGAGGGTTTGCAGAACACTTTTTACATAATTCGTATTTCTGTCAGGTTCTTTGCCTAAATGTTGCTAATTTTGACGTTTTAGATCGCGACCTTTTACGTTTTGAATAAAACCCCATTTTTTTCTTTAAATGCCTCTAACTTTTTTGTCTTACAGACTTAAATTTTGTTCACCCTTTATATATATATATATATATATATATATATATATATATATATATATATATATATATATATATATATATATATATATATATATATAAATCAAACCGACCCTGGTTCCAAGGAGGCCTAGTTCGGCCTCATTTGAAGATTTTTTTTCTAAATTAAAAAGTCTGGATCTCCTCGTTAGTGATTTTTTTAAAGGAAAATTCACTAAAAGAATAGAATTTACGACTTTATTAAATATGGAAGGGTTTCACTAAGTTAGGGCAAGAACAAACAACCAGATAAGATATTCAAATTGAATTAAGTCTTAAAACTTTCATCTCTTCTTTATCAGATTATTTTTGATACAAAAACTCGCTAAAAAATCATCGGAATAACAACTAGATTAGACAACAACAATCAGATTAGATAACTGTAAAGTGGAATGAGACTAAAAAAATTGATAAAAAGCAAAGTCACTAACCAGGATAGAACTCGTCACCTGGGAGTCGATTATACGATGTAAAGTGACCACCTAGCTCACTGCGCTACGCACTATACGTATCTACCAGCACGAATATCCTATTTTTCAAAGTTTTACAATTTATATAAAACCATTTTGTTTTACAATGGATTTTTTGCTTATATTTTAACGAAATCAAGAAAATAACGACTTAGACACATAACTAGGAGCTTGTTTGTCATTTCTTGTAGTATTTTTCAGTCACATTCTGATCAATCAATTTTTACATTTTTAACTTTCTTGAATCATATTTAATTAATTAAAAATTAATTTACCTCAAACTTTTTTGTCTTTTAATATAGAGATCTGAATTGAATTGGTACATATAATACTCTTTATGACAGAAACCAGCGCACCAAATTTGGTTGCCCTAACTTTGTTATTTCCAGATATATTAATTTTTTCGAAAGAAAACACAAAATTTTCTGGGGAAACCTGGGCCGATTTTCCCGACTGACAAACTTGCCACTTGCAAAAGGAAGGTATTTGCCAAATTTTATCAAAATCGGACTATTATTTTTTGAGTTATCGGTGTGAGACCTATATATATATATATATATATATATATATATATATATATATATATATATATATATATATATATATATTATTATTATTATTATTAAGTTTTTCGTGACGGTAATAGTGTTATTTATCAAAAAATTGTGGGAAAGCCGTCAGTTGCAAAATAAAACTCTTTATTATAGGCCGAGCTTTCGGAAAAATTTAGTCCATTCTCAAGGCTACAACATGGAAAGAAAAAAGTTTACAATTTACATGGGAAAAATATAAAAGTTTAAAATACTTACATATAACGTGAGTTCTGCTAAACTAATTATTAAATGACAAACATAAAAAAACCTTTTTTTAAATTTGACTGAAGTCGAAAAGTGCCAAACTGACATATAAAGCTAACTATTATCTAATTGAATTTGTTTTTTGTTTTTGACCAGGAAATATAAGTAGGGGTAGTGATTTCTAAAATTATTATTTTTCTTTAAGTTTATTAAACTGTCGTTAAAAGTAATTTCAAATTTTTCTAAACACATTATTTTATTACTTAAGGTTTCACAATGTAAAATAGAAACATTACTAAAATTTATATTGTGGCCAGTGTCGAGATTGTGTTCTGACAGAGCACAAGTTCATTTTTGTAAACGTATGTCACTTTTGTGCTGTGTTAACCTATCTTTAAGGACTCTGCTTGTTTGTATGTAAACTACAATTATTACTCGGAATACAATATACCACTCCAGACACTTTGGAAATTTCCTCCTTACTTTTGAGTTTACTGAAAATGTTATTAATTGTTTTTGAATATCGAAACGTTATTTTAAAATTGGTTTCATCTTTAAATATAAACTTTAAACTATTGGAAATACTTTTAATGTATGGGATTGATATGTAAAAAAAGGTTAGATGTTTCCGAACTCGAAATTATGTGGGTGTTATGTCTGTCAGATAAATTTCATACTGTTTGTAGAGAGTGTCTTGTATTGTAATGGTGATTGTTTGAGCAATTGTGTAAAAGTTTATTAAGTAGTTTGGGAGGTTTAAAAAATAGAACATTAAAGATATGCCATCCTTCTTTCCACGAAAAAAATTTAAGAAAACTTTTATATATTTTTGTTAACAACTCTTATCCTCCCAAACTACTTAATAAACTTTTAATACGTATCAAAACAGAATATTCTAGTTTAATGGGAAATTGGGTTATCACCACTCGAAATATTTTTATGAAGATTCGCTACCATAACGCACTTAAACGCTTTTCATTGCTTATTTACTATTGCTGTATCCATACTTTTTGAAAATGAAATAAAAACATAATAAAAGCGGCGTGGATACTAAATTTAAAAAATAACACAATGAGCTTCACAGATAATTTTTTGTTATTTTGTTTGCAGAAACTGTTTCGATTGAGTTGATTAAAACCGATCATTCAAGCAATCAATATGGAAAAATACTTACCTGCCACTTATAATTTCATAGATGCATTCCGTTTGTAAATAAACATTAAATTTTCTGTAAATTTGCACATGGCGGGTGTTTAGAAAAATCTTTTTATAAATTTGCTTAGAGCCCCTTCTGGATGCCCAAACCACAAGAAGAATTTCTTGCAAACAGCCCACAAGAAAGTTACGGTGCCAAGAGTGAGAAGGGGTGCTGGGCGGAGAAGAATATAAAAAGCCTGGACGCAGCAAGTGCGTTATGGTAGTGAATTTTCATAAAAATATTTTTAATAGCAAATATGTGTGTTTTTTAAAAGCACTTACTGTGTCCCGAATTTTTGTCTTTTAACTAACAGACCTAAATTTTGTTACATGGTGAACCTTTTATAAAACCAACACGCGGACCAAATTTGGTTGCCATTACTTCTTACTGGTTATTTCCGAAGATATAAAAAGTAAACTTAAAGTGTTCCCGAAAAAACTCGTTTCCTGGTCAACCTTATAGGTTAATAGCAAATTAAGCATTTGATCAAAATTCACTACCATAACGCACTTGCTGCGTCCAGAATTCCTTTTCTTACAAACATGCATTATATTTCGATGGAAAATGCAAAAATGTAATAACATAAGGCGTGCTTGATTAAAAAAAAAAAAAGAAAGTTTGTATCACCAACGACTTCTGGGCCACCTGTGATTGTAGAAATAATTTTTTAAGATGTAGCTCAAGACACCCTATAATTAGTATATATAATTTGTTTCATATCTTGTATAATAACGGATATATTGTGCTTCATTGATTTTTTACGAAAATTCTACAAAAATTATATACCATTAAACGATAAACTCTACAGCTAAGGCTACTGCCAAGCATCAGAGAAATGGTCTATTTGAAATTAATTTTCTGGAAATATTGTATTAAAATGAAGGACAATGACGGTTGAAGGTTTCAGGGTTTGTAAAACATTATTCTTGAGACATTTTATTTCCATAGCCCGTATTAGATTCAAGTTCTTTGCCTAAATGTTACCAATTTGGACGTTTTAAATCGCAACTTTGACGTTTTGAGGAAAACACCAATTTCTTTTTCTTTACATGCCCATAACTTTTTTGTCTTTTGACCTACAGCGCTAGGTTTTGGCAGGTAATTTACCTATAGCGATCTAAAGCGATGTGTCAAATTTGGTTGCCATTATTTTGTTATTTCCAGAGATATGAATTTTTTTCTAAAGAAAACACAAATTTTGCCGGGAAAACCCCAGCCTATTTTCCTGGATAACGAACTTGTTCCAGCCACTTACAAATGGAAGGTATTCACCAAATTTTGTCAAAATCGGCCTATTATTTTTTGAGTTATCGGTGTGATACATACATATATATATATATATATATATATATATATATATATATATATATATATATATATAATATATATATATATATATGTATAAATAAACATATACAAATCGAAACTGACCCCGGATATGTGTTCTCGGGGGCCTAATTAGCGCTCATTTGAAGAAATTTTTTCAAAATTGAAAACTCGGAATATCCTCATCAGTGGATTTTTTTAAAGAAAATTCACTAAAATGGAAATGTGAGCAAAAAGTGAGAAAGAAACAGCTTAGTTGGACCTCTTTGAGCTGCCTTTATCACAGTTTGCAGCTATACCTCCTTAAAATCCTGTTTACCGCACGCAGAACCCCTATATTCACCGCAGGTCCCGTAACTTTCTTAGGGGTTGCTCCAAACGAATTTTTATTGTTTACATTGTTCTTGTTTATGCATTGAGGGTAATTCTAGGCATGCAGAAAGGGAAGGAGAACCCCCGCGACGAAGCAGCGAACCAAGATTTTCAATCTATGTGTAATTGTTATCTTATTTCATTTTTTAAGATATTTTTTCAAAAATGATTTTGAGGTTGCTTTGTCAGTCTTACATAGTAAGCTGCAATATTATATCATTTTCAAAAAGTATGGATACAGCAACCGTAAATAAGTGTTGGAAAGGGTCTGGGTGCAGCAAATATGTTATGGCAGAAAATTTTCGTAAAAATATTTTAAATCTGATAGCTCAATAAATTTCCCATTAAGCTAGAATATTCAATCTTGAACCGTAGTAACACCTATGTAAGCGGGTACTAAATTAAAGAAGAATAACATAATAAGATTTGCGCATAACTACAAATTTGTTTTAAAAAACCTTTTTTGTTGTTTATTGTTTGCAAAATGGGTTGACTAAAACAGAACCATCCAAGTAATTAAAACTCTGGACGCAGCAAGTGCGTTATGATAGTGAATTTTCATAAAAATGTTTTTAATAACAAATATGTGTGTTTTTTTAAGAAAGCAGGCATCAAATTTGGTTACCAGTATAATCTATATAGTAAAAACAATGTGCCATGTTTCATCAAAATAACTTTATTGTGTGAAAAATAACTTTATTGTGTGAAAATGTACAAAAATTTCCAAAAGTAAACTTAAAGTGTTCCCGAAAAAACACGTTTCTTGGTCAACCTTATAGGCTAATAGCAAATTGAGCTGTTCAAATATGAAACATTTGATCAAAATTAGCTACCATAACGCACTTGCTGCGTCCAGAATTTCTTTTCTTACAAACATGCATTATATTTCGATGGAAAATGCAAAAATGCAATAAAATAAGGCGTGATTGATTAAAAAAAAAGGAAATTTGTATCATAAACGACTTATGGGCCACCCTGTGATTGTAGAAATATTATTTTAAGATGTAGCTCAAGACACCCTATAATTAATATATACAAAAAATTTTCATATCTTATATAATAACGGATATATTGAGCTTTATTGATTTTTTACGAAAATTAGACAAACATTATATATCAAACGATAAACTCTATAGCTAAGGCTACTGCCAAGCATCAGAGAAAGGGTCTATTTGAAATGAATTTTCTGGAAACATTTTAGTAAAATTAAGGACAATGGCGGTTGAAACTAAGACTTCAGGGTTTGTAAAACATTCTTCTTGAGACATTTTATTTCTAAAGCCCGTATTAGATTTAAGTTATTTGCCTAAATGTTGCCAATTTTGACATTTTAAATCGCCACTTTGACGTTTTGAGGAAAACCCCAATTTATTTTTCTTTAAATGCGTATAACTTTTTGTCTTTTGACCTACATAGATAAATTTTGGTAAGTCACTTACTTATAAGGATATAAACCAGCGTACCAAATTTGGTTGCCCTTACTTTGTTAATTCCGGAGATATAAGTTTTTTTCGAAAGAAAACACAAAATTTTCCGGGAAAACCTGGGCAGATTTTTCTGGCTAACGAACTTATCCAAGCCATTTATAAAAGGAATTTTTTCACTAAATTTAATCAAAATCGGCCCATTATTTTTTGAGTTATCGGTGTGATACACACACATATATATAAATATATATATATATATATATATATATATATATATATATATATATATATATATATATATATATATATATATATATATATATATATATATATTTATATATATATATATATATATATATATATATATATATATATATATATATATATATATATATATATATATAAACATATAAAAATTGAAACTGACCCCGGATATGTTTTCTGGGGGGCCTAATTAGCGCTCATTTGAAGAAATTTTTTCAAAATTCAAAAGTCGGGATCTCCTCATTAGTGAATTTTTTTTAAAGAAAATTCACTAATAAGGAAAGATACCTGCCATATTTATAATTTCACAGGTACATTCCCTTTGTAAATAATTAATTTTTTTCTGTAACACTTTTGTAACTTTAATGAAATTTGTAACACAATTTTTTTAAAGAAACTTGAAGTACTTAGATATTATATCTAAGACCAAATTTTAATTTTTTAGCTCCATATAAAATATGAATTTTAAAAATAATCGTTAACTACGACTCTAAAACCGATCTCCAAGGTTCATTTAAATTTAAAGTAATAGTTTTAATAATATATCTTACTAATAGTGTACAATTCTCATTAAAATTCACTACTATAACACACTTTCTGCGTCCCGAACTTTTTAATATAGAAATATAGTGTATCTGTTTGAGATTTTGGACACCGTATAATAAATTCTGTTCATAAAGGTAATTTTACGGTCATGTGTGTCTATTTGTCAACAAGTACGCTTGAGTTATAAATCAATTTAAATGACATGAAAGCAAGAGCCTCATGTTTTATACACTTTAATTAATTTTGCTTTGAGATGCACATGCATTTACTGTAAAACATTTTCCACGTTATCTCACTGTATAGTTCACAAAAAATTCGGTTAAGTGGGTAATGGAATGTGTCATATCATGGTGTAGATCGGTAAGGTATTCTCACTTTAACAGGAAATTCATATACATATAGTATCATTAAGGATAACTTCAAAAAAATCTGGACGCAGCAAGTGCGTTATGGAAGTGAATTTTTAAAAAAATGTTTCTAATAGAAAATATGTCTCTTTAATGCTAGCAGGAATCAATTTGGTCACCGGTATAACCTATATATTAGGAACAATGTACTATATTTAACCAACATAACTTGTTTGAAAATGTACACAAATTTTCCGAAAATAAGCTTAAAACATTTTCGAGAAAACTCATTTCCTAGCTGACGAACCTTAGGTTAATAGCAAATTGCGTTATTGAATTATGAACCGTTTAATGAAAATTCGCTTCGTAAACGCACTTACTGCGTCTCGATTTTTTTTACAAACATGCATCATATTTCGATGAAAAATGAAAAAATGCAATAAGGAATGTTCAAAAAAAAGTAGGTACCACCAATGACTTATGGGCTATCCTGTGCTTGTCAAAATAATTTTATAAGGTGCAGCTCAAAACACCCTATAGGTAACGTATATTATTTTTTCTCGTATCTTGCATCATAACAATTACATTTAGCTTTACCGTAGAAATGTGTCACACTGTATATATGTAAACAGAAAGTAAACCCGGATATAGATTCTAGGGGGCCTAGTTTGCGCTCATTTGAAGAAATCTTTTTAGAATTCAAAAGCCGCGGTCTCCTCAATAAGAGCGAGTGAGTAATGCAATAGAGTCAGGGCCGTATAGAAAATTAGATCAAAATCCGTTACAAAAATGATTAACGAAGTTAAAAACAGTTTAAAAAATGTCCTAATCTCATAACAAAGGATTTAAGAAGACGTTTACAAGTTTCTAATCCAAAAGTCCCCAAAAAATATTGCCTCCCGAAAATTCATAAACCGGGAAAATTAATGAGGCCTATTATTTCGGCTATAGATTCCCCAACATATAATTTGGCAAAGTGGTTGTCAAACGAGTTTAAAAGACTACATATTAAACAGAAAAGTTGTTCGGTGCTAAATTCTCTTGATTTATTGATAAAATTAGAAATGCTAAATTATTGGAAGGTGAGATTTTGATGTCATTCGACGTTGCGTCATTATTTCCTAGTGTACCCACAAAACAAACGTTGGAGTATTTGGAACAATTGTTAAAATTGAACAATATAAGTGAAGACGTCTGCAAAGAATATTTAACTCTAACTAGCCTTTGTATGAAACAAAATATTTTTCAATTTAATAATGAGTTTTTTGAATAAACTGAAGGCACAGCAATGGGCAATCCATTATCGCCTTTTATTGCAGACTTGTTTATGAGTAGATTTGAGATGAATTTAAAAAATAAAATGGGTATTTCCCTAAAGTTTGGTGTGGACGATATTTTTGCAGTGTTTGACACAAATATATGTAAGGTTGAAGAATTTACTGAAAAACTAAATAGTCAATTTGATTCAATAAAATTTACCCACGAAACAGAAATCAACAATAAGCTTTCGTTCCTAGATGTACTAGTTATTAAAAATAAAAATAATATCTCGCTTGAATTCGATGTCTATAGGAAGGAAACGGCTACTATTAGTTATATTTCTAACGACTCACATCATTCGTTTGCACAAAAAACGGTTAGTTTAAATTTCTTAGTAAACAGATTGTTTAAATTTCCGTTAAGTAAAATAGATTTAATACAGAATTAAAATCCATAAAAAATGTGGCGAGATATAATGGTTACTCGGATGGTTTAATAGACAAATTTGTTAACAAACACAGAACAAAGAAAATGATATCAGAATGTACGACATTTAAGAAAGATAAAATAGAGAAAAAATTTGTGTGTTTACCTTATGAACCACGAATCACAAAGGGTTTGGAAGTTATTTTTAAGAAAGCCGATTTACATTTGACTTTTTCGACGAAAAGTAATTTAAAAAATTTATTGGTTAATACGAAAGACAAAGACAAAGTCACTGAAATGTCCGGTATTTATGAGATTAGTTGCAAAGATTGCGATCTTCAATACGTGGGTCAAACTAGGAGAAACATAGCCACCAGATTTCGTAAACATCTCGCACAGTTACGATATGGTACGGTGGACAAATCATGTGTGGTACAACATATATGGGATAATCACCACATTGACAAAGAAAATTTGAAACTTGTCAAAAACGTTAGACATCAAACTATGCTTGATTGATTAGAAAGTATTTTTATATTAAGTTCTATTAAGAACAAAACTTCATTGAATCGTTCGGCACCTTTAATTTATAGTCCTTTATTTTCACTTTGCATTTGACCGCTTAAACACTCCGAATTTGTTTGTAGAATAATAAATTATTCGGCCGGTTTATACATATACTAATCTATACATTTGTCTCGACTTAAAGATCTGTTTGTTTTGTTTGTATCTATGAATTTAATATAGATACTATCACGAAGAATTAGCATTAATATCAATACAGTTTGTATGTAGTATTTTAGTTGAATTATTTATCTTTTGTTAGTGTTAACATGTTGAGCCAAACACCCGGTGTTAGTTTTTCTATTTAAAAAGATGAGCGGAGTTGATGTTGTTTATCTAGCCAGATGTTGTCGGCGTGTTCCAGTATCCACAGAGTAAATTTCTAGATCCAAAGGGAACGTGCAGATTCTTTAAATACATCGGTTTCTTTCAAGCTACTATCCGTATATTAGATAAGGGCTCATAAATATGTCGACCAGAAGATTAAAGCAGGTCTTCGACCTCGTAGTTTCACTACACAATAAACAAACGATCGTTCCTGGACGACAATTTTACTTCGGACTAGTTCGTTTACCTTGACGCGATATAAATACATGTAGCTAGTTGTTTAAGTTAGAATTTATCTTCCTCTGAAGATGTTGACTTTGTCAACGAAACGATCGTAAGGTCTTTGAAATAAGTATTGTGGTGATTTGGGTTTTCTCAAAGTGTACTTATAAGTGTACTAAATAAAATAAATTTAACTAAAACTACTTCCAAAGCATCACAGAAAGTGTCTATTTAAAATGAATTTTCTGGAAATTATTTATTAAAATGAAGGGCAATGATGGTTTACGCTGAACCTTAAGGGTTTGCAGAACAATCTTTACATAATCCGTATTTCTGAATTTCGGTACGTATAATAATCTTTATGACGGAAACCAGCGTACCAAATTTGGTTGCCCTCACTTTGTTATTTCCAGAGATATAAATTTTTTTCGAAGGAAAACACAAATTTTTCGGGAAAACTTGGGCCGATTTTCCTGACTAACGAACTTGTCTAAGCCACTTGCAAATGAAGGTATCTGCCAAATTTTATAAAAATCGGACTATTATTTTTTGAGTTATCGGTGTTTGAAGAAATTTTTTCGAAATTCAAAAGTCGGGGTCTCCTCATTAGTGAATGTTTTAAAGAAAATTCACTAGAACTACTGGTCAGATCTTGACCTTTTTTAACCGACTTCAAAAAAAGGAGGAGGTTCTCAATTCGACTGTATGTTTTTTTTATGTGTGTTACCTCAGAACTTTTTTCTAGGTAAACTGATGTTGATGATTATTTTCTATTTGAAATCTGGTGCTTCTCTTGTCGTCTAATATAAATTTGATCAAGATCTGACCAGTAGTTTTTGAGTTATACTCAATTTACCTCACGATAACACGTTTAACAAATGGTGGCAGCGGTGATATGCATTTTTGAGTTATCCTAATGAAGTAGGTCTTCTACTTTTTTTTTTAATAATTTTTACTTATTCCGTTACTTACTTTATTATTTTATCACTAAGTGAGTGGTGGACGTGCCGTCACTCAGTTGCGGGACCAAGTAGTATGTTGTCACGTCAGCTCCAAATAACACAAAGTGTTTGGTGGTGTGGTGTGAACCAAACTATCACAGGAAGCTGGCCAAACCCCAAAGGCTGGCAACACTGTGTATCACAGGCGCCATGAGGACGACACCCTCAGCCGCGCTAGAGGTCCTGTTGATGCTGCCACCGCTTCCCATCTGCATCAGAAGGGAGGCTATGGCGTCGCATCTTAGAATTCGTGACTCAGGAAACTGGTGCGGAGAGGGAGCAGTAACAGGGCATGCAAGAGTCGCCAAGGAGGTGGAAAAGGAAATTCCGATTTCCGCCATAAAGGTGCGGGATGCCGAGGACGATATTAGGTTGACTAGGTCATACACCTTCAGGATCCCCAGTAGGGATCAGTGGACGGAAAATGAGGTTGCATTTCAGCCCGCAAGCCTGGTCTGTTTCGCGGACGGATCGCGGCTGGAGGAGCAACAATTCTCCGGGGCAGGAATATACATCGAGGGCCTGGCGGTGCGCGAGAGCTATGCTCTTGGAGCATATACCACGGCATTCGAAACAGAGGTGTATGCTATCCTGTCTATGGCCAATAGACAGGATGTAAAGAGGAGTCCCGAGAAATGTATGTACATCTGCTAGGATAGCCAGGCGGTCCTCCGGGCAGTCTGCGCGGCCAGAATCAGGTCAACACTGGTTCAGGAGTGCGCTGACGCCCTCAGTGGACTAGCCAGGACGGAGGAGGTGCAACTGGTGTGGGTTCCGGGACACTGTGGCGTAGCGGGGAATGAGGTGGCGAATAATTTCGCAAGAGTCGGTTCCCGGCGGCCGTTCTGTGGACCGGAGCCTGCGATAGGTATAAGTAGGAAGACAGTCTCTGTCGCCTTAGACAGGTGGACCGAGGAAGCAATGGGGGTCGGTTGGTGGCTGCAGGCAGGCGAGGGACTTCGTGGAGGGGCCGGACAGAGATAAAGCTGTCTGGCTACTTGGAAGGAGTCGACCTACGCTTCGCCGCATCCTTGGGGTGCTGACAGGCCACTGCGCCCTTAGAAGACACCTCACATTGATAGGCGTAGAGAGGGATCCCATTTGCCAGGAATGCGGCGAGGATGAAGAAACGTCCCACCACTACCTGTGTGAATGCGAGGCTTTTGGGAGTCTTCGAGCAGAATTATTCGGATCTAGGACTCTGCAGAGGAATCAGGTAAGTACCGTCCAATTGAAGACCGCCACGGCCTTCATCTCGAGGTCGAGGCGGTTTGGCGACGGAACCGAGGAAGAGCAGAGCATGGTTGCTGGGGTTGGCAAAAAGGGCCCATTGTGGCCTACTTGCTTGGCGTTGGCCTCCCTACCACTGCTGCTACTACTACTACTACTACTAGCCCTGGCCCATTTCTGCCGTAATATAGGGACAAAGTATGTAAGGCTAGATCCATTCTCGCAACAATTAGAACCGTAGACCGGTTTCGCTCTCATTAGACCTCTTCAGTACGGCATACTAATTGCAGCGAAGATACACCTATAAAGTAATACGGCTATAGTAGCCAGCCTTTCAACACTAAGTGAGTGGTGGACGTGCCACCACCCAGTTGCGGAACCAAGTAGTATGTTGTCACGCCAGCTCCAAATAAACCAAAGTGTTAAAAAATAGAGACTGTATACAACCAACTAACAATTTAGTAAATTGTTAGTTAGTAACATTTTAAATATTTATTATAAGAACGGGACGTTTTTATTAAGTTTATTTTCGAAACTTGAATTTCAGGGTAAACTGTTTAGTTTTAATATTCCGGTATTAATTTTCCACCATGTATTGAAAACAGTAATATTAAACCATACATATGAGATATCTCCGCATTCAGAAAAATGTGATCCATGGAATTGTGACGAAAAAATGTAGGGTTGTTATTAAAAAAAAAAAGGATAAAGTGGTGGGGGTAAAATGGTGGGAGTTTAATTTTTTAAATTATGATTATAAGATAGTGTGCGACAAATTAAACTTCACGTATTTTAACCTTTTTCACACAAACTATTTGTTGCTGAATAATGAATTTTATTCCATAAGTGTGTTTCACACTGTATATATATATATATATATATATATATATATATATATATATATATATATATATATATATATATATATATATATATAGTGTGTCCCAAACTGGATGGGAATGTATTGCTATCTCTGTTATTATTAGGGATAGGGAGACGGTTAAATTAGCAATGTTTTGTAGAATTTTATGCTACAACAATTAGAAGAGTTCATGATAATTTAGACAAGGTTTGGTACCAACAAGACGGTTGTCCAGCTCACAATGCTAGTATCGTCAAAGAATTTTTGTACCAAAATTTTAATAATCGTGTCATTTGTAACAATGGGCCGGTTCTTTGGTGTGCTAGAAGTCCTGATATAACACCCATGGATCTTTATCTTTGGGGTACTCTGAAGAATGATGTGTATAAATTCGATCCACCACAAAATATCAATGAATTGCGAAACAAAATCACAGAAGCTATAAATCATATTAACCAAAACACCCTTACCAAAGTTTGCAGGCATGTTTCAAAAAGGTGTATAAAGTGCATTGAACAAAACCGTGGCCATTTTGAACAATTTTATATTTAGTGTATTTTTAAGTTTCTATTTTATTATTTGTTGAGTTCCGTTTCTAATTGTGTTTTTTTGTGGGGTTTAAGTTTCTATTTGTTATTTCCGAGTTTCGTTACTAAACTGTTTCACATAATATTACCTTGCATTATTACCTAAATAAGTATTGTAAATTAAATCACAATATTCTTTTATCGTAACACTTTTTTTGTCATTTGTTTTCTGGGATTGGATTTCAAAGCCTACTATCCACAAAACGGTTTTTCTCAAAATTGTCAGTGCAATTACAAGATTTCTCAAGCATGTTGTACATAATTGGAAAGCTTTTTTCACAGGCTACCACACAAGAAACGCTGAAACACGTCAATTTTAATATTGAGGGGGGCATGTTTTGACATAAAACTTAACTTTTTCACATCAACCCCTTAAGAGTGATGATAACAACCTTTATATTTTAAATGGGGAACATGGGTCAAGTGTTACGTCATTTGAAAGCTCTTTCTTTTCTGAATTCAGCACACTTATGTTTTTGGAAGTTTTATTAACTCGTTTAAAAATTATTCACAGTTGAAGATGCAAAAACGCATTTCACTCATTCCGATAAGAAATGTACTGATAGTCAATGTTTTGTTGGTTTGTAAATAAAAAATTGACTATCAGAACATTTCTTATCGGAAGAGAGAAATGCGGTTTATTATTTCATTTTATCGGTTGGTTTATTACTTGATAGTACTACCGAAAATTAATTTCACAATGGTGTATTCTGTAGAAGAAAGAGTTGAAATAATTACTCTTTTTTTCAAAAACAATGACTATGCCAACCGTACCGCAAATTTGTTTAATGAACGACATCCGAGCAGACATGTTAACAGAAAATACATTTTGGAGTTAGTTGCAAAGTTTCGACAAAGTGGTTCAGTAGCCAACAAAAAACGTATTTGGAGTTACTAGAAGATATCGTTTACCCTCTACTAATTTAAATTGTTGAAAATGATGATCGCCATCCAGAAAATAAATTAGTGTTTCAACAAGATGGAGCTTCAAGGTGCTATTGAGTGCCCCGCTAGATCACCGGATTTAACTCCTTTAGACTTATTTCTATGGGGCCATTTAAAGAGTAAAATTTTCGAAACAGAACCGGAGTCTCTGGAGAGTTACGACGACGCATTGTTGAAGAATGCCGTCTAATAACTCCACAAATGCTCCAGAATGTCAGAGCTCGTTTTGAACAAAATTTGTACTTTTGTATGGAAGCTGGTGGTCAACACTTACTTAACTGAATAAACATTTTTGAACGTTGGTTTTGTTTTTTAGTTTTTTTTTAACGAAAAATTGACTAATTAGTGCATTTATTATCACAATGAATAAATTACGTTCTTGCAAATCCAACTGTGAATGATTTTTAAACTAGTTGATAAAACTTCCAAGAACTTAGTGTGCTGAATTCAGAAAAGAAAGAGCTTTCAAACGATGTAAGACTCGACCCATGTTCCCTATTAAAAATATAAGGGTTGTTATCACCACCCTTAAGGGGTTGATGTGACAAAGTTGAGTTTTATGTCAAAACATGTCCCCCTCAATATTAAAATTAACGTATTTCAGCGTTTCTTAAAAAAAATTATCTGGACGCAAATCGGTCTATTTCGTTTTCAATGCGCCACCCTGCATATATATATATATATATATATATATATATATATATATATATATATATATATATATATATATATATTTATTTATTTATATATATATATATATATATATATATATATATATATATATATATATATATATATATATATATATAGAAAAATAAAAATTTAAACTGACCCTGGATATGGGTTCTAGGAGGGTTCTTTGAACTTCAAAACTCGATATCTTTTCATTAGTGAATTTTTCTACGAAAATTCACCAAAAGAATAAAATTTTTGCGAGCGACATTATGAGCGTTGAGTAGTTAATTTAAAGAAACCTGCAATTAATTCAATTAACTTTGTAGTAAAGTTGTTTCCATATTGACATATAGATTGTATAGAGCGATATCTCCGAATCAAGTTGACTTGAGTTATAATAGAGCGCAGCACTAGATGAATCATATATTCGGTTGTTTGATGGAATATGCCTGTAGTTTTCACAGCACAGTCATTTTGCAATTAACACTTGTACAAGCAAAAAGCACAAACAGCAGATATAGCACATGGTGGAAAATCCCTGCTGTGACACTGCCGATTGGAATAGGCCAGAATTAATCTGTGCAACCGCAGGAGGTACCGCAATTTACTCCTTTGCAAAGACCGTGTGCTTACACTGCTCAGCTCGATTATACAGTTATATGATTTTGTGAAATGTGATAATTATTTATAGCTGAAACGTTTTCACATGTGGCAACTTATATTGTATAGGTATATGAATGTCTGATTAAGTGATTGAAATCACCAATAGACAATTTTTAGTTTTTTTTTATCACATCTGATAGACATCCCACAAAGACGATTTTTAATATTTTTTCATTTCACATACTACAAAAATAACGACGCAAAATAATATTTTAGAATGCGAATTCCATAATTGATTCTAAACACCACCAGTTTTACGGCATAATCTGTGACTAAGGCTAGATGCATTCTCACAACAATTAGAACCGTAGACAGGTTTCGCTTTCACTAGAGCTCGTCAGTACGGCATACTAATTGCAGCGAAAATACACCTATAAAGTAATACAGCCATAGTAGCCAGCCTTTCAACACTAAGTGAGTGGTGTACGTGCCGCCACCCAGTCGCGGAACCAAGGTGTATGATGTCACGCCAGCTCAAAATAACACAATGTGTTAAAAAATAGAGACTGTATACAATCAACTAACAATTTAATAAGTTGTCAGCCCTGGCCCATTTCTACCCTAATATAGGGACAACGTATGTAAGGCTAGATGCCTGACAACATACTATTTAGTTACACAACTAGGTGGCGACACGCTCACCACTCGCTTAGTGTTGAAAGGCTGGCTATTTTCTTCGCAAGTTCTAGAGCTGGTCAGCTCTTTAATAGTTGGCTGGCGTGGTATACTTTCAATATGGTAGGTGGTAGTGGAATTTTCCTTTACGTGATAGTAAAGGATTTTTTTCACGCCCGAGGAGGTACCACCCCTTACATCAAGGGGGTGAAGTCCCAACGGACGTTTCCGGTTCTGGTGTATGAGTCGGTTTTCCTTATAGGCAAAAATTATGATGGCTCCTCCTTGTACAAAAGATTCCGGAGATAGAATACCCCTACATTCGGATCTCCGGGAGAGGGGTGTACAGGGGGCGCCAGCATCAAGATTTAACATATCTTTCTCGAATATATGTGGCCTAAATTCTAACCTGCTCCGTCCACCATTTCCTCCAGGCTAATAAGCCCCAACTCCTCTTTCTCATCGAAACTCAAATCAGTGCCAAAACAGCCACTAATCACCTTAATTTCCCGGGGTATGAGCTCGTTACTTCTTTTAGATTGCATGGAGGCGTGTGTGCGTACGTCAGTAGCAATCTACCCTGCACCAGACTCCCTAATTTAGAAGCTGGAAGGAAAGACATACTATGGATTAAACTCTCTTTCAGGGCTGCAACTAAATTCATCTGTTGCATTTACCGGTCACCTTCTGACAACAACTCTGTCCAGCTCTTTGACTACCTTTCTGAAAAAACCGAGTGATCTGATTTCTGAATATCCTTCCTCCGAGGTCACTATTCTTGGTGACTTCAATGTCCATAATAAGGAATGGCTAGGATTTTCAAAAACCGATCCACAAGGAAGAGCTGCGGAGGCCTTTGCAGTCAGCAATTCTTTAGCCAATATGGTTTAGCAACCTAGTTACTTTCCTCGCATTCCAACACACACCTCAAATCCCTTGGCTCTCCTTCTTACTACAAATCCTGACTGCTATAAAATATCAGTCACCGCCCCCTGGGTTGCTCAGATCACGGCATGGTCACTGCTTCCTGCGCAATGCAACCCGAGGTCACACAGTCATCACACCCACGTATCGTTTGGCACTACAACTCCGCGAACTGGGACGAATTGCGGGATTACTTTTCCTCATTTCCATGAGCGTGTGTCTGCTTCTCTCATCCTGACCCCTCTGATACCTCACAAAACGTCACCGAAATCATCCAAGCTGGCATGGAATTATTTATTCCACGTACACAGAAAACCTCGTCAGTCACTCAAAAGCCCTTCTCTAAATCTTGTGACAAGGCCAGACTTGAAAAGTACAAAGCTCAGAAAACGCTTCTACACAATCCCAGTCAAGAAAACCGTCAAGCATTTAACGACGCAAGAAACCGCTATGTCCGCATAGTTTCTGAAGCAAAAAACTCGTTTAATAACCACATCAAAAAGAAAGCCCTCTCAAGCTCCAACGGCAGCAAACCCTTCTGGACTCTTGCTAAATCTATTGGGAATAATTTCTGCAAGAGTACGTTCCCACCTCTTATTTCAGGGGAAGAAATTGTTTCTACCGCCCTGGGCAAGGCTGAACTTTTTTACTGGTTATTCGCGGGCAATTTTACTCTCAACCCACTTCCAAATCTTCAACGACCAACAGTCCCAAATGTAGGCCATAAAATGTGTTCTTTGACTGTTTTTTTTTGTATTTTTTTTGCGTTTGCTGCAGATATTTTGTAATAGTTTGCACACATAGTTTATGTTTTTTATGTATTTTTATGACGAACACATCTGCCTTTGTACAGCAGCTAAGCGGAATTAAACTATCTATCTATCTATTCATATTTAGAAAAGTAAAGTATTTGTCAAATTATAAACGTGGCAGTTATTTTTCCTTATTAATCGCCAGTATGATTTCGTTTTAGTCAACCTAATCAAACCGGTTTTTTCAATAAGAATTACAACAATAACAAAATTATAATTTCAGACTCAAAGGTGACAAACTTCTTTAGGCGTTTTAAACAAAAATGAGGTCTTCGTGAAAACGTACGAAATTTGTGCACTATTGTTTCTCTAAATGTCAAAATAAAAAATTAAAAAAACTCGGGACGCAGCAAGTGTGTTATGGTAGTGAATTTTTATTAAATGCTTCAAATTTATATAACTCAATGTTCTATAAACTTAGAGAGTTTAATTTTAATATGTGGTAAGGTCTTTCCTTAGGCAAGATATCCACAAAATTTCATTAAATAACTTTGTAATTTTCGGTGAAAAAAATTTTTTGTGAAAGAAAATTTAAATTTTAATAACTCAATTTTCTCTAAACTTAAAAAGTTGAATTTTGGTACGTAGTAAAATCTCCCCTGAGGCAACATATGTAGTAAATTTCATTAAAACAGCTTTGTTACTTTCGGAGAAAAAAAAATTCGAAAGAAAACTTAAAACTTTCCCGGAAAACCCCGTCCGATTTTTCTGGCTAACAAACTCATCCAAACCATTAATAAAAGAAAGGCACTTGCCGAGGTTTCATCGATATCGGTTAATTATTTTTTGAGTTTTCAGACGGATACATACATACATATATATATATATATATATATATATATATATATATATATATATATATATATATATATATATATATATATAGTTATATATATATATATGTATATATATATATATATATATATAATATATATATATATATATATATATATATATATATATATATATATATATAAACATATAAAAATTAAAACTGACCCCGGATATGGGTTCTAGGGGTCCTAGTCCGCACTCATTTAAAAGAATTTTTGCAAAGTCTCACCATCGATACCTCTCTATTAGTTAATTTTTCAAAATAAAAATTCACTAAAAACACATACATTCATCAAGCTGGATTATTGCGTAACCTTTTGCGTAGAAGACAAACACGCTACCACTGAGCTATCTAAGGATACGTTAGCTAACGTTTTGTTTACATGATACTTGACACCGTCTTCATGCCCGGGACATTATATTAAAAGTGTACGTGACAATTAATTACATAATTAGTATATATGCCATTGAAACATATTCGACGACTGTTTCGGTCTTATATAACGTCTTATGTGTGAATTTAAAGATAAAAGAAACTATTTTAGAATCACTTTTATAGAGACTTGGCTTGATTTTGTTTACATTTCTACTATATTATGCTACACTTTCAGTCCAAAACCACAGCCTAATATATCTATGCTGTGCTAAAACTGTATTTGGGGTCATTCATCAAGCTACAAATATAGTGTATTTTAAAAATTGATGGAATCCCCCACTTAAATAACAATAACTTGGAAAATTTTCAATCTCATGTCGTCTATCATTTGTCATATTTGTGGCCGAGATTTCACGATTGTTGGTTTGGGTAGTATGTTTTATGCCTCTTCCTCATTTAGTTTGGTTACCGTTGATGTATGGTTCATACCTGATGTGTGAATAAATCTACGCATGACAGTTAACTACTCTGTATGTCAGGTATTTGACTTTAACCAATAAATCGTTTCAACGCATGTCTTTTAGATTTTATTTTTAATTCGAAAAAAACTCTACATACTGTGTACTAAATTACCTAAAATTTACAATATAGGTTTATTTTTATCATTTCTAGCCAAAGTCTCATTCCAGGTACTTTGATACTTACAAAAATATAGCGTTTTCAAAAACATTTTTGTATATTTTTGTGGGAAAAATGTCCGTTATAGCCGATATATGAACTCGTCCGCGATCTTAATACAATGAAGATATATGCCAAGTTTCGTTCACATTAGTTGAGTATTTTTTGAGTCATCGCTCGCATACACATACCTACATCTATATATATATATATATATATATATATATATATATATATATATATATATATATATATATATATATATATATATATATGCCAAAACAATAGCCCCGGTTTACAACCTCAAAGCAATCGAGATCGAAAAACGTCCCGATTGTTTAAATAAGAGAGATGATGGTCTTCGTCTTTCAATTAATTGCAAACCTATTACATCTTCATTACAAACACACAAAAAGACAATAAATTCAATAGACCATGTCATTTCCCCATTACCTAACTCAACAAATATCTGCAATCCTCTTAATCCTTTAAGTACCGCGAGGGAAGCTCCTGACTTAACTGACCGTGACCCGACTCATTACACTGATAACGAAGCAGGATACGAAACGATACATACAATACAAGACTTGCAACGAACTTCCAGATCTCTCTTAGGCCTAAGGTTGAACACACTGAGACCTTAGAGACGATTTCCGGCGAGATTTGGGGAGTAGGCAGATTGAGGCCCGGAATTGAGTTACAACAACCCAACTTTTGTCCATCGCTCTAAGGAGTAGGCAGAGTGAGGCCTTAGTGTTCATGTCCTTAAATTATTATTATTATTATTTTTTTAATGTCAACAACACACCACGAGGGCTTACAGCCTAAATACTATCGTACCGTGGGTGTTGACAAGGAGGAAAGAGGCAGCTTGTTAATTCTGGACTTGAAGGTTTGGAGGTTCGGAGGAGAAGGAAAAACATGTGCCGGCAAGGAATTCCACAACTTGGAAGTCCTCGGGACAAAAGAGCGGGCATAACGAGATGTTCTATGTCTGGCGACCTGGACATTAAAAGGGTGCATTCGCTCTGTTCCCCTGGTAGATCTGCTGGGGGCAGCAGGTGGGGGAATTATGGAGGAAAGCTCCTCTGAGCAGTGCCCGTGCAGATATCTATAAAAGAGAGAGAGAGGTCACCAACGGCACGTCGGTGGGCAAGGGATGGAAGCCTTTGGGTGAGGGTAGGGTCACCGATGAGACGTATAGCTCTCTTTTGAATAGAGTCCAGGATAGCGAGTGTAGAAGCGGCAGCTGCACCCCAGATGTGGGAGCAGTATTCGAGGTTTGGCCTTATTTGTGAAGTGTATAAGGTATAGAGATTAGTTGGTGAAAAGTATTTGCGAGCCCGGAAGAGGAAACCCAATTTCTTAGCAGCCGCTTCTGCAATTGATGTAACATGTTGGTGCCAATTAAGATTTCGATCCACAGAAATGCCAACAAGAGAGAAGGACTCATTACTTTGAATAACTTGGTTGTTCATTGTGATGGGTCTAGGGCTGCTGTATCTCTTATGAGAAAGAAAGCAAGACTTAGTTTTGGTGGGGTTGAATTGTACAAGATTTCTACTTCCCCAGTCTAATATTTTTTGGAGGTCCACGAAGACAGAACCTTCCATGAGTCTGCGATCCTCATCTAATTGGGCTAAAGAGACAGGCTTAGAATATTGTATATTTGAGTGGAGGGTGCTGTCGTCCGCGTAACTGTGAACTGGGTTGGATGTGCTAGAGAGGAGGCCATTGATGTGGAGAAGAAACAAAGTAGGGGCTAAAGCTGAACCTTGAGGAACTCCTGCATTAATTGGATACAGTTTAGAGGAATGGCCATCCACAACAACAGATATGCTCCTGTTGGAGAGGAAATTTGCTGTCCAGGTACAAAGTTTTGGTGGTAGGCCATAGGCCGGAAGTTTATTAAGCAGCGCTGCGTGCCAGACCTGGTCGAATGCTTTGGATATGTCTAGAGCAACAATCTGGGATTCACCGTGTTGTTCCATAGACTTGTTCCAAGAATGGGTGACAAAGGAAAGGAGGTCGGCAGTCGATCTGCGCTGACGGAATCCATACTGCCTGTCGTGGATTAGACTGTGTTTTTCAAGGAATTTTAGTAGTTCGGTGTTTATATACTTTTCCATCACTTTAGAGATGACTGAAAGGAGAGAAATAGGCCTGTAGTTGCTAGGAAGCGCTTTGGATCCTTTTTTGGGGATGGGTTGTACTCGAGCAGTTTTCCAGTTACTAGGGAATATGCCTTTATTGTAAGATATCTGAAACAGACGAGTCAGGACAGGAGCAAGTTCTGGTGCGCATTTTTTGAGAACAATTGCTGGGATCTCGTCAAGGCCAGAGGCTTTCCTGGTATTAAGAGAAGAGAGCATCTTTCGTACCTTTTTAGTTTTGAAAATGATATCAGTCATTTTATGCGCGACATTGGGGACTGTTGGTGGTTGAACATTTGGAGGTGGGTTGAGAGTAGAATTTCCGGCGAACAACGAAGCAAAAAGTTCAGCCTTGCCCAGGGCGGTAGAAACAATTTCATCCCCTGAGACAAGAGGTGGGAACGTGCTCTTGCAGAAATTATTCCCAATAGACTTAGCAAGAGTCCAGAAGGGTTTGCCGCCGTTGGAGCTTGAGAGGACTTTGTTTTTGATGTGGTTATTAAACGAGTTTTTTGCCTCAGAAAGAATGCGGACATAGCGGTTTCTTGCGTCGTTGAATGCTTGACGATTTTCTTGACTGGGATTGTGTAGAAGCGTTTTGTGAGCTTTGACCTTAAAATATTTCCTTTACCTCTTGAACATGGCTAACAGGAGCCGAAACGTCGAGTTTTAGTAAATTCTGGACACTGTTCAACCCGAGAAAACAATGTCTCATATATATATATATATATATATATATATATATATATATATATATATATATATATATATATATATATATATATATATAGTGTGTCCACGGATTGAGTGTGGGTAAGGTATAAGTGACAAAAAATTTTTGAATTAGATTATGATATTCTGGGAATCGCTCCTGCGTTGTCTCAAACTGAGATGTTGAAAAAATGAAAAAAATCAATTAACATACAGGCTGGTTTATACCTGACGTAATGAAATGTATTAAGAGTAAACTACCTTCGTTTATGAAGATGCTGCAAAAAGTTATTAACAAAAATTGTTTAGAATTAAAATTTATGACAGGCTCTCAATTTTTAAACAGATCAGCCTACTATGAATTTTTTTAGCTGAGACTTTATTTAAATGACGTTCGACGGCTTCTGTGATTAGGTGTACTTTAAAAAATACTTGAAACTGTATTAAAAAAGTATTTACCGTAATTAAACTTGGGGTAGGTTTGCTTTCATCCCAACCAATAAAAAAAGTAAAGTAAACGCACAATTGGACATTCGAAGCAATAATTGGCGAGTTGCATGGCTACTTGAGCTCTGCCTTGTTCGTTTTCCGGGATACTACTTATTTGGAAAATTGAAACTTCAATTTTATTTGTAGCGAACGGCAAGCTTCTTTATTTAAAATGTTAACAACAGAACAAAAAGTGTGTATTGTGTAGTACTCTGGCTTGGGTGAAGAACATTCTTATCAGGGAGTGATAAGAAAATTCCTTGAACGCTGGCCAAATTATTCGGTTTCCGCTACTGGTGTAAAAAAAATTTATGCGTACTAGGAGTGTTTTAAATGTTAAGAAGACAAAATCCGACCTAAATGAAGAAGACCATGCTGCAGCTGCATTAGCTATGGATTGTGTTAGGCGTTTTCCGAAATTATCATTAAGAAGAAGGGCATTAGAAATTGGCAATATTAGTAAATCGCATTTGCAACAAATTTCAAAGCCAAACTTATACACACATTGGAAGAAAATGACGGGTCAAAAAGATTAGATTTTTGTTTATGGTACGGCGAGAAACGTCTACAAAATAACAATTTTGGCAGAAGTATTATTTTTTCGGACGAATCCACTTTCACCACTAATGGGGTGGTAAATTCCCAAAATGCACAGCATTGGTCTATGGAGAATCCAAATTATAGAGTTAGTTGCAGAAGACAATGCCATAAAAAAGTAAATGTGTGGTGTGCTGTTTCTTACACTGGGATAATTGGGCCATATTTTTTGAGCGAAATATGAACCAGTACAGTTATCTGGAAATACTGGAAAATATTGTTCAAGACCATTTGCATAACATGTCACTAGAAGATAGACAAACAGCATACTTTCAGCATGACGGCCACCCAGCACATGCAACAGGAATCGTTCGAGAATGGTTAGGTCGCTAATTTCCTGGGTGGTGGATTCGTCGATATGGGCCAATACCTTGGCCTCCCAGAAGTCTCGATCTTACCATAATGGACTTTTATTTATCGGGCTATCTCAAACAGAAAGTCTACGCAGGTCTATTAAACAACGATCTTGATTTGTTGAAACTGAGGTTGAGAGAGGCAATTGACGGTATTCCAATTCAACATATTAAAAAATTCTGGACGCAGCAAGTGCGTTATGGTGGTGAATTTTCATTAAAATGTTTTTAATAACAAATATGTGTGTTTTTTTATAAGAAAGCAGGCATCAAATTTGGTTACCAGTATAACCTATATAGTAAAGACAATGTGGCATGTTTCATCAAAATAACTTTATTGTGTGAAAATGTACAAAAATTTCCAAAAGTAAACTTAAAGTGTTCCCGAAAAAACACGTTTCTTGGTCAACCTTATAGGTTAATAGCAAATTGAGCTGTACAAATATGAAACATTTGATCAAAATTCGCTACCATAACGCACTTGCTGCGTCCAGAATTTCTTTTCTTACAAACATGCATTATATTTCGATGGAAAATGCAAAAATGCAATAACATAAGGAGTGTTTGATTAAAAACAAAAAGAAAATTTGTATCACCAACGACTTATGGGCCACCATGTGATTGTAGAAATATTTTTTTAAGATGTAGCTCAAGACACCCTATAATTAATATATACATTTTTTTTCATATCTTATAATAACGGATATATTGAGCTTTATTGATTTTTTACGAAAATTCGACAAAAATTATATACCATTAAATGATAAACTCTATAGTTAAGGCTACTGCCAAGCATCAGAGAAAGGGTCTATTTGAAATGAATTTTCTGCAAATATTTTAGTAAAATGAAGGACAATGACGGTTGAAACTAAGACTTTAGGGTTTGTAAAACATCCTTCTTGACACATTTTATTTCTATAGCCCGTATTAGATTCAAGTTATTTGCCTAAATGTTGCCAATTTTGACATTTTAAATCGCCACTTTGACGTTTTGAGGAAAACCCAAATTTATTCTTCTTTAAATGCCTGTAACTTTTTTGTCCTTTAACCTACGGAGCTAAATTTTGGTAGGTGACTTACCTATAAAGACATAAACCTTCGTACCAAATTTGGTTGCCCTTACTTGGTTAATTCCGGAGATATAATTTTTTTTCGAAAGAAAACACACAATTTTCCGGGAAAACCTGGGCATATTTTCCTGGCTAACGAACTTATCCAAGCCATTTGTAAAAGGAATTTTTTCACCAAAGTTAATCAAAATCGGCCTATTATTTTTTGAGTTATCGGTGTGACACATACATATATATATATATATATATATATATATATATATATATATATATATATATATATATATATATATATATATATATATATAAACATTAAAAAATTGAAACTGACCCCGGATATGTTTTCTGGGTGGCCTAATTAGCGCTCATATCAAGAAATTTTTTCAAAATTCAAAAGTCGGGATCTCCTCATTAGTGAATTTGTTTAAAGAAAATTCACTAAAATGCCTACAAAGCTTTTACTAAACGAGCTGCGTTATGTGTATCTGTTGGTGGCAGCACATTTGGATAATTTCTTTATTTTTGTTGTTCGTTTTGATTTTTGTCAGCAATGAGCGTTTTGTATTTTACTAATAAATTATTATTTAACATTGCATGGTTACTTACTTTGCGCACTTGCGTTCAGCAAACCACAGGTATCGATAGGGAAAAAATGTTAATAATGAATTTACTTCAAAATTCAAAGTAGGCTGATCTGGCTGAAAATTGAGAGACTGTCATAGATTTTAATTCTAAATAAGTTTTGTTAATAACTTTTTGCGGTATCTTCATAAACGAAGGTAGTTTACTATTAACACATTTAATTAAATCAGTTCTAAACCGCCCTGTATATTAATTGATTTTGTTCATTTTCTCAACATCTCAGTTTAAGACAAAGCAGGAGCGATTCCCAGAACATCATAATCTAATTCGAAATTTTTTTGTTACTTATACCTTACTTACACTCAATCCGTGGACACACTGTATATATATATATATATATATATATATATATATATATATATATATATATATATATATATATATATATATATATATATATATATATATATATATATATATATATATATATATATATATATATATATATATATATATATATATATATATATATATATATTTATTTATTTATTTATTTATATACAAACGAAATTCTCAGCACTTCTCGGGAAAATCTTGGTGCAACCTCTTACAATGGACACTGTATAGGGGTTGGCTGACAAAGCAGTAAAGCTCGTGATGTTTCAGAAACACATACAACCTGCTTTATAATTGTCCAGTGTCCTAGATTTGCTGAAACTAGTACAGAAAGCGATTCTATCAAATTAAAAGTAATAATTTTACAATTTAGAAACCTATAAATATACAGAGCTGAGTGTTACACATGAAAGTGGTTATAAAACACACATGTAAGAAATAAATTGCTACAAAGAGTCAAAAAGTCTGTTATAAAGTTAACTTACATCCAGAAAGTCTTTTGCCATTTGATCCGATATGAAGTTACTTGCGGAAGTATAAATTCAGACGTCATAAGTGGATTACTCATGGGGGACTTTTCCTTATCTAAGAAAGTCATGTTCCTAAGGTGAATTACAGTGCATCAAGAAGCATTATATTTATGATTGTAGCGGATTTAAAGTTCAACGTGGAAATATGTGAAAATGTAGGAATATTTGTAACATTGTGATGACTGCACTAAAATCCACGTGAAATCATTAATACCGTAAAGTGAGGCTATTTGGAACAATTTTTAGAGTTTTTATTCTGCACTGTGCTAATATATTTATTTGTTATTATAATTAAAATTATTTTGTATACTAGTTAACCTACTGAGTGATATTGTATTATCCAAAATGCAAAAATTATTGACTAGGTTTGTTTTATTAATGTTTCAAAATACACTACAGTTTTGCCTTTTTGGAACACTATAAATTTTTCAACTATTTTATGTTGACAACTGCTAGACTGTAAGACTAGATGCATTCTCGCAACGATTAGAACCGTAGACCGGTTTCGCTCTCATTAGAGCTCTTCAGTACGGCATACTAATTGTAGCAAAAATGCATCAAAAATAATACGGCTATAGTATAGCCAGCCTTTCAACACTAAGTGAGTGGTGGACGTGCCGCCACGTAGTTGCGGAACCAAGTAGTATGTTGTCACGCCAGCTCCAAATAACACAAAGTGTTAAAAAATAGAGACTGTATACAACTAACTAACAATTTAGAAAATTGTCAGCCCTGGCCCATTTCTACCCCAATATAGGGACAAAGTATGTAAGACTAGATGCATTCTCGTAATAATTAGAACCGTAGACCAGTTTCGCTCTCATTAGAGCTCTTCAGTACGGCATACTAATTGTAGCAAAAATGCACCAAAAGTAATTCGCTCACTTAGTATTTTAAGGCTGGCTATACTATAGCCGTATTACTTTTGGTGCATTTTTGCTACAATTAGTATGCCGTACTGAAGAGCTCTAATCCGGTCTACGGTTCTAATTGTTGCGAGAATGCATCTGGAAATTCGTTTTTACGTAGTGTGAGTCTGTTTTTGTCGTGTTATTGACATTATCGTCGCTGGTTACATACGGAAAGTGTAAACATTAAAAAAATTGTCAAACGCATGTTTTTTTGCTTTCTTGTCTACAACGTTTTTGGTCAGGTCAGGTCAAGTCAGGTTCGGTCGTTAGGTCAGGATAGGTTAGCTCAAGTCACGTCAGATCAGGTCAGATCGTAATATCAGCTGCGTCAAGGCCAAGAATCTCACAGATTCCGTGAGAATTGACTTGACAACAGCTGACGACTTCAGACAGGCTACCAAAATCATGGATAGCCTGCAGCTACAGTACCACTCCTACCAGCTCCAGGAGGTCAAACTACTAAAGATTGTCTTGAGGGGGGGTCTGTGAAACCATCCCCATGGAAGAGGTTGAACAAGACCTCATCAAACAGGGTTTCCATCCCGATGGTGTCCACCGTATGTGTCGCAGAGGTAGGGACAACAAAAAAATCCCCATGCCCCTTATCATGACCAATCTCCCCAAGTCCGAAAGGTCAATTTTCGGCATCAAAACTGTGTGCGACCTCCGCGTTAAGGTGGAGTCCCTACACAAAAATAACCTTCCAAACCAGTGCCATCGCTGCCAAAGGTTTGGTCACTCCCAACAGTCTTGTAGGGGAGCCCCTTGCTGCGTAAAATGCAGCGGCCCCCATTTGTCTATGGATTGTAAAAAGCCCCTATCCGTCGACCCAACTTGTTGCAACTGCGAGAATTCTGAGAATTGTTACTGGAGCGCCATCGTTTTTTCGAAACAGTCAGATTCACTCTGATCTGGAAATGCCTTCGATACTTGAGTTTATAATTGAACTATCCACAACTCAGTTATAAAAAGCCGCTCCTCACTCAAATGCTCTTCTCCGTGGTGCCATCGACTACGAGGAGCAACTTCCACATAATCATAAGCGTCCAAACCTTATACTTACCCGCTGGCGCCCCCGCGGCAAAAACAGAATGGAAACATTCATACCCAAAAAGTCATTGTATGTTATTCTTTCCGACGGAGGTATGGACTAAGGTCCGGTACTCCCAGGGAGGGGTTTTTAGTGAGTAGTCTCACAGTACCTCGATATCCCACGGCACCTACGGGGCCGTGAATGGGGTCTGCATGAGCATTTTCCCCTCCTGTATCCAAAAAAAAGCGAGCTGTTCATTCCTGTTTCTTCGTGTTGCTGTGCACATTGCGTGCTATACCATTTTATCACACTTATGTTGATATTTAATTATTTGTATTTTCTTGCCTTATATATTAATTGTGTAGTCAATCAATAAATTGTTTAAAAAATCAATACGACTTAGCCGTACAGGGAAGTCGCGATTTCCTCATTAGTGAATTTTTTCCACGAAAATGTATTAACAGGAGAGAGTAATGTAACAACATTAACATGGTTGTTATGTTTCCTTTTAGTGATTTAGATAAATGATTGTAAACGGTTAAAACCATGTATCAAATTCGCATACTGACCGAAGGGTCACACATCTATTTACGTGGGTCTCAGCTTGTTACATGTTCTATATGGCTTAGTCATTTTTTTGAATACAACACATCAAACGAGTAAAGTAAACAATATATTCAAGCGTCAGCAGCGATTGTGTGGGTGAATTGAGTTATTTATCCAATATCTCAATTTGATATTACATATTTCACATTAGCCTGAGGTCGTCAGCCCTGTGTTTGTAGTTTGCGTTTTACTAAAAATTCCAAGAAATGCATGGATAGTGATATTACATTGATCACAAACTTAAACCGTTTACGGACGCCACTGTGAAAATAATTATCTGCTGTAAAAGATTACATGCAAACCAAAATGTTTTTTTATCTCTTGAAGCCGTTTTAACTGTTTGAATAACGCACCTTTCATCATCATCCAAACCTGTAGACCTACAATTCCGACACTATTATTAGTGATTAAAAAAATAATAATTCACTAATGAGGGGATTCCGACTTTTGAATTTTGAAAAAAATTCTTCAAATGATATATATATATATATATATATATATATATGTTTATATATTTATATATTTATGTGTCACACCGCTAACTCAAAAAATAATGCGCCGATTTTGATAAAATTTGGTGAGTACCTTCCTTTCGCAAGTGGCTTAGATAAGTTTGTTAGCCAGAAAAATCGGACTAGTTTTTCCCGGAAAACTTTGGGTTTTATTTCGGAAATTTTTTAAAGCTCTGAAAATAACAAAGTTAGGGCAACTATATTGGGTGCGAGGGTTTATATCATAAAAAGAAAACCATGCACCAAAATTTGAATTTCTACGTTAAAATAAAACAAAGTTATAAGCATGTAAGACTAGATGCATTCTCGCAACAATTAGAACCGTAGACCGGTTTCGCTCTCATTAGAGCTCTTCAGTACGGCATACTAATTGCAGCAAAAATGCACCAAAAATAACACGGCTATCGTATAGCCAGTCTCAAAACACTAAGTGAGTAGCGAACGTGTCGCCACCTAGTTCGGAACCAAGTACTATGTTGTCACGCCCGCTCCAAATAATACAGAGTATTAAAAATAGAGACGGTATACAACTAACTAACAATTTAAAAAATTGTTAGCCCTGGCCCATTTCTACCCCAATATAGGGACAAAGTATGTAAGACTAGATGCATTCTCGCAACAATTAGAACCGTAGACCGGTTTCGCTCTCATTAGAGCTCTTCAGTACGGCATACTAATTGCAGCAAAAACCGGTCTACGGTTCTAATTGTTGCGAGAATGCATCTAGTCTTACGTACTTTGTCCCTATATTGGGGTAGAAATGGGCCAGGGCTAACAATTTTTTAAATTGTTAGTTAGTTGTATACCGTCTCTATTTGTAATACTCTGTATTATTTGGAGCGGGCGTGACAACATAGTACTTGGTTCCGAACTAGGTGGCGACACGTTCGCTACTCACTTAGTGTTTTGAGACTGGCTATACGATAGCCGTGTTATTTTTGGTGCATTTTTGCTGCAATTAGTATGCCGTACTGAAGAGCTCTAATGAGAGCGAAACCGGTCTACGGTTCTAATTGTTGCGAGAATGCATCTAGTCTTACATACTTTGTCCCTATATTGGGGTAGAAATGGGCCAGGGCTAACAATTTTTTAAATTGTTAGTTAGTTGTATACCGTCTCTATTTTTAATACTCTATATTATTTGGAGCGGGCGTGACAACATAGTACTTGGTTCCGAACTAGGTGGCGACACGTTCGCTACTCACTTAGTGTTTTGAGACTGGCTATACGATAGCCGTGTTATTTTTGGTGCATTTTTGCTGCAATTAGTATGCCGTACTGAAGAGCTCTAATGAGAGCGAAACCGGTCTACGGTTCTAATTGTTGCGAGAATGCATCTAGTCTTACATACTTTGTCCCTATATTGGGGTAGAAATGGGCCAGGGCTAACAATTTTTTAAATTGTTAGTTAGTTGTATACCGTCTCTATTTTTAATACTCTGTATTATTTGGAGCGGGCGTGACAACATAGTACTTGGTTCCGAACTAGGTGGCGACACGTTCGCTACTCACTTAAAGTTATAAGCTTTTAAGTTTTTATCCTTAAAACGTCAAAAAAGTCGCGATTCAAAACGTCACAATTGACATGTTCTAGATAGAGAACTTACATGAACAGCTATGCAGCGTAAATGTCGCAAAAGAAGCTAAAAAGCCTTAAGTTTCAGCTACAATCTTCGTTGTTCTTTATTTTATTAAATTATTTGCAAAAAATTAATTTAAAATAGACCCTTTATGTGATGCTTTGGTAGCAGTTTCAGTTATTTATTTAATTTTAAGGAATCCGATTACGCCTATTATGTAGCGTTTTTTTTTTCAATTGTGCAATGTGGAAGTTTTTTATGGAGAAACGGTGTTGGTAGGTAGTTTCTATGGACTTCTGCAAGGTACGTTTTTAGAGTTTGCATTTGTAGCTCCGTTGTAGCATGTTTACCTTTCACAGAACCTCAAATTGACTTTAGGTCTTTTAACTGTATTGTGGAGTTGAGATCACAGCATTTGTCCGATGGTTAATGCATAAAGGGGTTCCTCTAAGCATGTTTCTTAATTTTTTTTTTCAAAAAAACGAACAATACCCTAATCTGCTAATTTACCTATAAATGTTATTAATGTTAAAAAAAATGGAAACAACGCTCGTGCCTGGAATAAAGTTCTCTTTGTCATTTTAACTTTAAATAAAATTTCCTTCTCCCGTTTCGCATCCGTTCAACACCTTGGGAACAGAAAATATAGGAATTAACTTAAAATTATCATGTATAATTGAAGGAAAATACAATTTGTTCTAGGTATGCAACGAAACAATTCACACAAAATAGAATAATTTCTAGATTCTAAAACCTACTGTGACGTTATAATGAAACAACGTTAAATGAAACGAAAACCATTTCAGATTAACGGATGGAAAAATGTTATAACAGTAAAATAAGCTTTCGTACTCCAAAAAACAACAATATTCTTATAAGGCGTAATACAATAGTGCATAATGATAGTCCACGGCAACAGTACATGTCATATTCAACTGACACATTATTTTGATAAATGTCAGATCTACTTTCAAAGTGACATGTAAATAAGTATTTTGTTTTCAGACATTTGTAATACAAATCTAGACATGCTCTTCTTCTTACAATCATATTTATTTTTGGCCATCACAATTTTACTCATAGAGTTGGATACATTTTAGTGACTTTTGAATTCTGAAAAGATTTCTTTAAATGAGGAGAAGTAGGCCCCATAGAACCCATATCCGGGTTAGTTTCAGTTTTTATCTGTTTTCATATATACAGGGTGACGCATTTCTAGGGTAAAGTTCAAAATATCCACTATTATACAAGATATGATAAAAAAATTATGTGTTAATTATACGATGTCTGGAGCTGCATCTTATAAAATTATTTTTACAATCACAGGTGGCCCATAAGTCGCTGCTGATGCAATTTTTTCCTAATCGAACACGCCTTATAGTATTACAATTTTTGCATTTTCCACAAGATAATGCATGTTTGTAAGAAAATAAATTCGGGACTCAGCAACTGCGTTATGGTAGCGATTTTTAATAAAATGTTCCTTTCAATAGCTTCATTTACTATTAACCTAAGGTTAGTTGGCCAGAAAACCAGTTTTTTGGGCACATTTAAGGTTTACTTTCGGAAGATTTTTGTATATTGTCAAACATTAAACTTATTATGATGAAATATGGTACATTGTTTCTCCTATATAGGTTATACTGGTAACCAAATTTGATGCAAGCTTTCTTAAAAAAAATATATTTCCTATTAAAAACATTTTTTTTTAAATTCACTACCATAATGCGCTTGCTGCGTCCAGAGATTTTTCATTCTTTGATTTTATATATATATATATATATATATATATATATATATATATATATATATATATATATATATATATATATATATATATATATAAACTTTTGCCCAAATTTACTGAATTTCTTTAATTTGATTTTTTATAA
Source organism: Tillus elongatus (assembly GCA_964006375.1). Taxonomy (NCBI): domain Eukaryota; kingdom Metazoa; phylum Arthropoda; class Insecta; order Coleoptera; family Cleridae; genus Tillus; species Tillus elongatus. The sequence goes on from OZ023262.1 coordinate 13,861,765, forward strand.
CAATCCGTAATACGCTTATACAGATGTCCCCCATTGTTTAGAATTTGTCTTAGAAATATTTTCAGAGTTTTGCCGAACGAATTATTATTTTTGTTTCCTTAATTTGCCCACGCACTTATCCAATAACCGAAAGAGTTTTTTTACTGCATCTCGTTCTCACCTATATTTCTGGGAATGACTTGAATTTTGGAAACTATAAATATTTTCCAATGTTTCACCTCACACTAGACCACAGGTGCGGTCTGAGGAGTGGGCTATTGTAGAATCTCGATATTTTTTTGTTGCCGTAAATTAGTAAAAACTCCCCCAAAAATTAGGAGACCGGACCAGTTGAGGATGAGAGTAATACCATGACTGGATGCTTCGTCAGTTTCCTATATATTATTCACAATAAGTACAATCAGTGCTCATCACAGGTTTCATTTTTCAGTCATTGATTCATATTCACATAAAATTGTCTTGTATGTACTTTGGGCAGTATATGTTGATTCCAAAAATCCTACGTTTTAGTGAATTTTCTTTAAAAAAATCACTAATGAGGAGATGGCGACTTTTGAATTTTGAAATAATTTCTTCAAATGAGCGAAAACTAAGACTCAATTTCAGACTATATATGTTAATATATATATATATATATATATATATATATATATATATATATATATATATATATATATATATATATATATATATATATATATATACTATACAAGGAGAAAGGTTAAGGGCAAGGCCGCAAGGAGACAACCGCATACACGTGTTTCAAGCTTATTAGCCATCATCAGTACGGTATAGCCAGGTGATGATGGAAATACTCTGGGTGAAAAAGCAAAAATACACGGAGCCACAACAGGCAACCAGTGCACATTTGCAGCAACATTCGGAAGACCCTCAATTCGAGGGCAACAACCACTGGTTGCCTGTTGTGACTCCGTGTATTTTTGGTTCTTCATCCAGGGTGTTCCCATCTTCACCTGGCTATACCGTACTGATGATAGCTAATAAGCTTGGAACACGTGTATGCGGTTGTCTTCTTGCGGCCTTGCCCTTAACCTTTATCCTTGTATAGTATACAGAAATGCAGTGTTAAAAATCCTGTTGTAAATATATATATATATATATATATATATATATATATATATATATATATATATATATATATATATATATGTGCGTGTGTGTATCACACCGAGAACTCAAAAATAATTGTCCGATTTTGGTGAGTACCTTCAGTTCGTAAGTGGCTTGGACAAGTTCGTTAGCCAAGAAAATTTGACAAGTTTTTCCCGGAAAATTTATATATCTCCGGAAATAACAAAGCTACGGCAACCAAAGTAGGTGGATTTACATTATAAAAATAAAATTATGTATCAAAATTTGAATCTCTGCGTTGCAAGAAAACAAAGTTATACGCATTTAAAAAAATATAGTTTTTCTTCTTAAAACGTCAAAGTTTTGATTGAAAAGTCAGAATCGACATGTTTCAGATAAATAACCTGAAACTAATACGGTTATGTACAAGAAATGTCGAATGTCGTAAGAAGTGTGTTCTATAAAACCTTAAGTTTCAGCTTCAGCCCTCATTGTCCTTCATTTTACTTGTATGTATGGATTGTCGTGTGTGATGTGATCGCTACTTTTAAATTTGGAAAAAATGTCTTCAAATGAACGCGAACTAGGCCTCCTAGAACACATTTCCATATATATATATATATATATATATATATATATATATATATATATATATATATATATATATATATATATATATATATATATATATATATATAAAGCCCGTAGGTACTCATGTATTATGTATTAGTTTGTGTAACATTTTTAATACACTAGCACAAGATTCGCTTTCCTAATACTCTGCTTAACAGACAACCAATTCAACTATTCTAACATTTTGTTAATTGACGTGTATATACGGCAGTTTAGCGGACTGTCATGCACTTATTTTGCAGTTTTTTGCAGTCTCGCCACTTGTTATTCTGGACAAGCTAAAAGAACTGAACTACAGTAGTTAAAATGCGGGTATACCATCGTATTGTATATCAACAACGTTGCCAGATGTGTCAAGTTAGAAGACATTCATCTAAGGAAACCAATTTTCTTGCCTAATTTTTTACATAGAAAGTCAGCGTAATTCTCTAACTGAAGCTGTTGATCCAGAACTACCCTCAGGTATATAAACTCACTTACACGTTCCACGAGTTCGTCATTAATGATAATTTCATAATTTGAGGCAATATATTGGGCATAAGCCAAAGGCTGCGGTGCTGGAAAGACGCGGACTAGCCCTAAGGGGTATATATATATATATATATATATATATATATATATATATATATATATATATATATATATATATATATATATATATATATATATATATATATATATATACATACGTAGATATCGTATCAGTTGTCCTCTCTACCAAATTTGAACTTAATCGGCTTAGTAAATTCTGAGTTATAACCAAATGGCGTCGTGTGGTGAGTCCAATGCAACAATAATATGCTGTCGTACAGTGGATTTTGACATTTAATCACATCTCATAACCACTTAACAAATTACGTATTTTACTAATATTTAAGTGCATCCAGTTGGAAGTAATTTTTTATGATCAGTATACTACTGTGATCATGTGATATGATGATCAAATAAAGTTTATGAATGTTAACGCCCTATATATTATCTGAAAAACACAATATGGACGACGAAGTGGAGTGTAACTTCAATGGCATTAATGACGTTAGAATTTTTTTGATTGCGAATGACTTTGTTTTAAGTGTTTAGTTGGACTTTTGTAATGTTACTCACCACGTGACGTCATAGGAGGGCGCGGGGCATATGCGCATTATCATATCTTGTGTCATTATATCATGGGGTGCCTATAGTGTTAGACAAGGTCAGACAGATATATCAGGGTTACGCTGCTATTGGAAACAAATCCTCCAAACTAAACTTAAAACGAACAGGTTAGAAAAATATGTGTCACAATAAACAATCAGCGGGGTTGCCATTTGCCAAAAGTGTCATCTGAATTTTAAGATATCAGAAAAATATATAATAATAAATATATATTTTATTGAAAGTGATTCAATTTTTTTAAAGGCAATCTAGAACTACGTTCTATTATGTATAAATATTAAGCTTTCTATTCTTCAAGGTATTTAAAACCCACCGCCCTTTCCTAGTTAAATCTGTCAACGCCAGTTAGCTATTTGTCATTGTCATTAGTTATTTTGCAAACTGTCAGTGGGAGGAGTCGAATTCGAGGTTATCTTCTTCTTCTTCTTTGTTTACACACGCCATAAACAAATAAGAAGACTCAGCTAATACCTTAGAATCTGATAATAAGGTACTTATTGTTTAGTTTTGGTTTTTAGTGAATTTTCATTATTACTTACTCTTTATGTCGTATATGGAAAATTTTAGATAAATGAAACTACATAATATCGTGCAGTAGTTTAATCTATATCTATAAACATATGTTCAGTGTAAATTATTAAAATTTTAATTTCAATTTTTTTATTGTTTATATTTATTTGTTTCAGTTTCCAAGAGTATGGATAGAACAATAGTAAATAAATGTTGAAAAGGGTTTAGGTGCAGCAAATGCGTGATGGTAGCGAATGTTCGTAAAAATGTTCTAAATGGTGATATTTCAATTTCTTATTAAACTAGAATCTTCAATTTTGATGCATACTAAAACTTATATAAAAGCAGCGTGGGTGCTTAATTTAAAAATAACACAATGAGCTTCACAGGCAACGATAAATTTGTTTTAGAAAATCATTTTTGTTATTTTGTTTGCAGAAACTGTTTCAATTGAGTGGACTAAAAACTAAGTGTTGAAAAATGTCTGGGTGCAGCAAACACATTATGGTGCAGAGTTTTTTTTATTTTTATTTTATTTCAACAACACACCACGAGGGCTTACAGCCTAAATACTATCGTACCGTGGGTGTCGACAAGGAGGAAAGAGGCAACTGGTTAATTCTGGACTTGAAGGTTTGGAGGTTCGGGGGAGAAGGAAAAACATGTACCGGCAAGGAATTCCACAACTTGGAAGTCCTCGGGACAAAAGAGCGGGCATAACAAGATGTTCTATGTCTGGTGACCTGGACAGTAAAAGGGTGCTTTCCCTCTGTTCCCCTGGTAGATATGTTGGGGGCAGCATGTGGAGGAACTATGGAAGAAAGCTCCTCTGAGCAGTGTCCGTTCAGATATCTATAAAAGAGAGAGAGAGAGAGAGAGAGAGAGAGAGGTCACCAACGGCATGTCGGTGGGCAAGGGATGGCAGCCTTTGGGTGAGGGTAGGGTCACCGATGAGACATATAGCTCTCTTCTGAAAGGAGTCCAGGATAGCGAGTGTAGAAGCGGCAGCGGTACCCCAGATGTGGGAGCAGTATTCGATGTTTGGTCTTATTTGTGAAGTATGTAGTACATAGTTTCTGTAAAAATATTTGAAATCCGATAAATCAATTTCCTATTAGGCTAGAATCCTTAATATTGAACCATAGTAACACCTATGTTAATGCAGCCTGGGTACTAAATTAAAGAAAAATAACATAATGAGCTTCGGGGATAATTACAAGTTGGTTTTAAAAAACATATTTTGTTGTTTTGTTTGCAAAAAGTAATTCGATTGGGTTGACTAAAACAGAACCATCCAAGCAATTAAGAGAAACAATATCTGCGATATTTATGATTTAGCAGGTACATTCCCTTTGTAAATAATTAATTTTTTTCTAGAAAACTTTTGTGACTTTAATGAAATTTGAAACACAATTTTTTAAAGAGACTTGCAGTATTTACATATATCTCTACCATACTATAATTTTCTAGCTCCATAGAAAATTTAAACTCATTCAAATAATCGCTTACTGGGACCTCTAAAACCGGTCTCCCAGGTCCTTTAAAATTTTTAAAATTAGTTTTACTAATATACCTTACTAATAGTGTACAATTATTATGAAAATCCACTACTATAACGCACTTGCAGCGTACCGAACCTTTTTTTGTTTCTGTTAAATGCTAAAATGACAACTAAGACCGATTTGCTATTGATTTTCCCGTTAATGATTTATTTTCGTTCTATTTGTTACCACTTATTCTTTTGGAGTTTAATATGCTTTTTATTAATTTTAGAATCAGTGCAAATAAACCGTACTTGATATCGAATGAATTCAATTCATTTAGCACTTTACTAATTGACAAATGTTTTCGCTGGTAGGTAGAAAAACAATAATGAAATTTATTAACAGACGAACGAAACATGGTCCGAGATTCAAAATGTGTTACAACGCAAACGTGTGTAAATTAAAGGTTTTCACTTTGCGTCCCGTATGCAAACAGAAATGGTCGTTATTGCTTTGAATATTGAATTAGTAAATTGTGTAAATCCCCCACTTTTGCTTTTTTTTTTGTCAAACAGATCACTTCATTTTCATTTGCCAGTGCAGAGCTTTATGGCGGTATTCATGGTTAAGCTTTTATCTACAGGGAGCATTTATAAATTATTGACCATGACATAGGGGTGAAGTTTTCACGTTGCAGCATGTAATTTTAGTGAATTTTCTTAGAAAAAATTCACTAACGGGGAGATCTTGACTTTAGAATCCTGAATTTTTTTTCAAACGAGCGCAAATTAGGACTCCTCGAACCCATATCCGGGGTAGTTTCAATTTTTATATGTTCATATATATATATATATATATATATATATATATATATATATATATATATATATATATATATATATATATATATATATATATATATATATATATATAAAGCGTAGCCCATTATTCTGGGATTCCTCGGTATCTCCTAAGCTATTCGAGGTATCAAAAAAAAACTAAAAACAAAGGTTGCTTTGTTTTTGAAGGTATATAACGCAAATATATTTCAAACTATACAGCATGTCTGATAAGTCACCGGCAGCATGCAACTTTGATATTTTAATTAGAACACCCTATATATTATTACATATTTCGATCCTACGTAAAATTTCAATGTTACTTCATACAAGGTACTATATGTCATAACCTAACAGTTTTTGAGTTATTCAATTTAAAAAAAATATTTGACACTTGTACAGGTTTGCAAAAAACCTAATACTTCCTCGGCAAACAAAGATATCAAGATGTTTCTTGTTGTAAGCTTAAGGTTAAGATTCCTTAACTACGGATAAAATACTGTTCCTAAACGTCAAAATGTTTGGGGTTGACATCTTTGGGTGATGAATAAAAGGCCTTTTCTTTCCAAACAAATACTTTATTCCTTGTCCCGACGAGTTTCGACCTTACCTAACAGGTCATCCTCAGGGGAATCTATAATTTATAAAAGGCTTGTCAGAAAAACTAAGTTTTCCGGTAGGCTACTTCTGCGAGGGTACAACGCAGGAATATAAGATACAATGAGGTAACAACAGCTAACCCCAACACTAAGTCAAAAAGTTTATTTTCCAAGTTGTTAGCACTTCTGATACCGAATAGATCAATCCTATAACAACATATGAAGCATGTTCCTTGGTTCAACTGTATAATTTTTTAGTACTGTTTAACAAGACAAGTAAGTAAGTTTGCCATCTTTTTTCATGTTTCATAAAAACGGTAAAAAACTCGCTTCTGTTTCAATTCCCATTCACTTGATGAGTTTGATGTTCTCTGAAAGTTTCTTCTCAGCTGCATGGCTTGCTGATGTTTGTGCTGTTTTCTCTCACTCCTGTTGTTGTCTTCAGCTTAAACTTAAATTTTGGAGAATTTTTTAAGCTTTTATGAGTTTTAGTATTAGACGTATTGTAATTTTTTGAAGATCTAGAGGCAAATTAGCCTTTTTGTGTTTCAATTTGACTTGTAGTTGTTTTTCATTTTTTATTGCATGTAGTACTTAGTGACTGTATACTTTTGATCTTATAGCTTTGTAGCTTGACATTTTAACCATTAACCTTTTTGACTTAGTGTTGGGGTTAGCTGTGGTTACCTCATTTTATCTTATATTCCTGCGTTGTACCCTCGCAGAAGTAGCCTACCGGAAAACTCAGTTTTTCTGACAAGCCTTTTATAAATTATAGATTCCCCTGAGGATGACCTGTTAGGTAAGGTCGAAACGCGTCGGGACAAGGAATAAAGTATTTGTTTGGAAAGAAAAGGCCTTTTATTCATCACCCAAAGATACGAATAAAATGTTATACTTCGATTTGCAATATTTGCAATATAATATGTTTATCTAGACTGTTCGCTTTGTCATATTTCAGACGCTATAAACCTATTTTTATCAAATGAAACACTCTGTATATTTTTTCTGAATCTTATAGAGAATTCAATTCTGCATCGAACTCATGTGCATACTATACACCTATTATATATAGTTTTGAGGTTATAATCAACTCTTTATTTTATTGGGTCAAATTAAACAGTCTTCAATAAATTAGTAGGCTTTGACATTATTTAGTCAATTTATTATTATTATATTATTATTATTATTATTATCAATGTTATTATTATTATTATTATTATTATTATTATTATTATTATTATTATTATTATTATTATTATTATTATTATTATTATTATTATTATTATTATTATTATTGGATAACTCGATGCCTCCAAGGTCTATTTTGGTAAACAACCTTATGAGCTTACCTTTTATTAAGGAAAGGTCAATTGAAAAAGATGGGTGCTTCGAGCATTTTCAACTTATTCAATATATAATATTCATACTCTCGGGGTAATGTTTTACAAAACTACTATATTAGATTGTCTTCAAGTATTCTATTAAATAAGTTAAACAATTAAATATGGAGTTTACGGGAAAATATCAGTAGTTTTTTGCAAACCTGTGCAAGTGTCAAATTTTTTGAAAAAATTGAATAACCCAAAAACTATTGATTTATGACATATAGTATCTTATATAAAGTAACATTGAAATTTTACGTATGATCTAAATATGTAATAATATATAGGGTGTCCTAATTAAAATATCAAAGTTGCATGCTGCCGGTGACTTATGGAACATGCTGTATAGTTTAAAATAATTTTAGGTTATACACCTTCAAAAACAAAGCAACCTTGGTTTTTAATTTTTTTTGATAACTTGAATAGCTTAGGAGATATCGCGGAATCCCAGAATAATGGGCTAGCCTGTATATATATATATATATATATATATATATATATATATATATATATATATATATATATATATATATATATATATATATATATATATATATATATCACACCGATAACGAAAAAAATAATGGTCTGATTTTGATAAAATTTGGCATGTATCATCCTTTTGTAAGTGGTTTGAATAAGTTCGTCAGGTCAGGTCAGTTAGGAAAATCGTATCAGGTGTTCCGGAAAAATTTCGGGTTTTATTTCGAAAAAAAAAACAACATGTTTATTGTCAGGGCGCATACCCAACTCTTTTTGTAAAAGCCGAAAGAAACAACTTAAAATTCTATGTTTACGTGACAGTTTTCTTCTAAAAGCATTTTTCAGCTAATTACAGTTGTAAGTCTCAAAGCCTTAACAAGAATATTGGTCAAAAGACAATGATGTCTATACCTACTGATAAAAAAGTTTCTCCCTGCGGTTATTAAATGAGCTTTTAAGGTATGTATCATGACTATTAAAAATTGCATAAATATTGCAAAATTTGAAAATAATTTATTAAATATTATTTATTTAAAATCGAAAATTAATAATGAATATATAAACCTTGGATAAATAATTATCTCAAGCGAACGGCTATACCACGTTGAATACACCGATCCTCGTCCGATCACCGAAGTTAAGTTTCCACACGATAACTCAAAAAGTTATTACCTGATTTGGATGAAACTCAGTAAGAATCTTTACTTTATTAATAGCTTGGATGAGTTCTTTAGCCAGCCTTGTCGGACAAGTGTTTCTAAAAACAAGTAATTCTTCCGAAAAGAGAAATTTGTATCTCAAAAAATAACCAAGTTATTTTGATGAAATTTGGATGGTATGCTGCCCTCGTAAATACCTCGTAAATAATTCAACTTTCTAGGTTTATAGAAAATTGAGTTATACAATTTTGAAGCATTTCATAAAAATTCGCTACCATAACGCACTTGCTGAGTCCTGAAAATTTTTATGTTTTTAAGCGCATTCGTTTCTCTCGCTTATAAAACGTTATGTGATTAAGTGCAGCTGTTTTAATGGCAAATTTGGTGATGAGTTCACGGAGGCCTTTTAGAATATCTTTCCAGAAACAGCCTTAGATATAATATACCTCCTTAAAATCTAGTTTACCGCGTACAGAATCTTTAATCGCCACAGGTCCCGTAACTTTCTTGGGGATTGTTTCCAAAAAAATTCTTCTTGTGCTTTATGCATTGAAGGTGGTTGTATGCATGCAGCAGGGGAAGGAGACCCACTGTGTTTTGTGTGAGTAGGTAGGAACCCACTTCGTCTTGGGGGTTCTTCTTCCCCTTCTGCATGCACAACCACCGTCAATGCATACATTTTTTTATATTCAGCTTTCTAGTGCATTTTTGTTAAGTATGTTTCCTGTTTATTAATTGCTTTGTTTGAGTTTTTTTATCCAAATTACTGTATCAATATTTAGGTTAGATATAATGTATTATATATCTTTTATTACAATTTAACTCGATGTTAAAGCCTCGGTGAGAGCGTATGCCGCTGAACCGAAGAGTACCGGGTTCGATTTTCAGGGTTTCTCTTTCACTTTTTCCGTACATACCGTACAAATAACATCAACCGAGGTTGTGGCATTGTATTTGAGCAAGTTGAATGTCTGCACGTTCCGCCCTTAGGAGGGGGCGTAAAGCCGTCGGTTTCGTGTCGTTGCAATGTTGGGAACATTAAATATCCCCACCCTCCTTACAGAAAGACAGGGGTTCGGCAAGATTTCCAGGATGGTGAGGTGAAACTGCTTCCTGGCGTCCGCGATTGGCTATAGTCGCAGAAATAGACCGACGTTAAAGGAAAAAAAAAACAACTCGATGCTTTTTTTGAAGAAACTAATTTCTTGAAAATTTGCCTACCATAACGACTTGCTACTACAAAAGTTTTAGTGAATTTTCTTAAAATAAATTCACTAATGAGGAGATCCCGACTTTTGAATTTTGAAAAAATTTCTCCAAATGAGCGCTAATTAGGCCCCCTAGAACACATATCCGGGGTCACTTTCGATTTTTATATGTTTATATATATATATATATATATATATATATATATATATATATATATATATATATATATATATATATATATATATATATATATATATATATATATATCACACCGATAACTCAAAAAATAATGGGCCGATTTTGACAAAATTTAGTTAATACCTTCCTTTTGTAAGTGGCTTGGATAAGTTCGTTAGCCAGTAAAATCGGCCAAGGTTTTCCCGGAAAATTTTGTGTTTCCTTTAGAAAAAAAATCATATCTCCGGAAATAACAAAGTAAGGGCAACCAAATTTGGTACGTCGTTTTACATACTTACAGGTCAATTACCTACCTAAATTTAGCGTTGTAGGTCAAAATAGAAAAAAGTTATTTGCATTTAAAGAAAAATAAATTGGGGTTTTCCTCAAAACGTCAAAGTGACAATTTAAAACGTCAAAATTCGCAACATTTAGGCAAAGAACTTGAATCTAATGCGGCCTGTGGAAAGAAAATATCTCAAGAATAATGTTTTACAAACCCTGAAGTCTTAGTTTTAACCGTCATTGTCCTTCATTTTGCTAAAATATTTACAGAAAATTCATTTAAAATAGACCCTTTCTCTGATGCTTGGCAGTAGCCTTAACTATAGAGTTTATCGTTTAATGGTATATAACTTCTGTCGAATTTTCGTAAAAAATCAATAAAGCTCAATATATCCGTTATTCCACAAGATATGAAAAAAAATTGTATACATTAATTATAGGGTGTCTGGAGCTACATGTTAAAAAATATTTCTACAATCACAGGCTGGCCCATAAATCGTTGGTGATACAAATATTTTTTTAGTCGAAAACGTCTTATGTTTTTGCATTTTCCATCGAAATATAATGCATGTTTGTAAGTAAAGAAATTCTGGACGCAGCAAGTGCGTTATGGTAGCGAATTTTGATTAAATGCTTCATATTTCAAAAGCTCAATTTGCTATTAATCTATAAGGTTGACCAAGAAACGGATTTTTTCGGTTACACTTTAAGTTTACTTTTGGACATTTTTGTACATTTTCAAACAATAAAGTTATTTTGATGAAACATGACACATTGTTTTTACTATATAGATTATACTGGTAACCAAATTTGATGCCTGCTTTCTGAAAAAAAACACACATATTTGCTATTAAAAACATTTTAATGAAAATTCACTACCATAACGCACTTGCTGCGTCCAGACTTTTTTGTTATTTGTCAATCCGAGTTTTTTTTTTCTTGGTGGAAGCTATTCGCAAATGTTCGTCGTAATATGGATGGACATCGCCGAAAGCCCTGTACCTAGGTTTTTGTGAAAAATAAAGGAAAATGCGACGAGAAAATTAACGAGATACTATTTCACTGCACGTAAATACAATGCGAAGCAGTTTCAAAACGAATTTCTGAATTGTATTTGATTTTCCACATCAAAGACGAGAAATTATGTTGCAGAATTCAGTTCTAAAACACATTCATAGAGTTCTATGGCAGAGAGTGTTTTTAAAAGACAAGAAAGTTCTTTGACAACACATAAAATGGTTATTTGTATTCTTTTTGATAAAGATGCGATTCACAATTATGAAATTTATGAAATTGTATAACGGCTATACAGCCTTACTGACTAGTTCTTTATATCTATACTCTATTTCAGTTGACGACAAAATAAATGCTAAAACCGAGACCAAATCTTTCACGTTAACCTTTAGCCTGAAGTCAGTTTTAACTGCCTCAGAGTAGGTATAAAATCCATTGATCATTAATATGTTATATTATGTAGTAACCGCCAGCATATTTACGTTTACAATTTAATCTTATAAAAATATATTTATGTTTATTAATGCTGACGTGACAACATTAGTGATGGGTCGTTATTTAACTGTCAGCTATTTTTAAGCGGTTACCGAGCCTTAACGGTAACCACCAGTTATGGATTTATAAAAATAGCCGCTTAAAAAATAACGCTTTTTACACTAAACTAGATTGCGGAGTCGTGTCTGTTTCAGTTCTACTGCAACTAGTTCGGCTTCGATGAATAAACATCGGTTTTCATCGGCAACTGTTTATTTAACTATTTAACGGGATGAATAGCCTTGAGATTGGGAATGTTAAACACGATATTTATACTGTGTGCTTGCTCTCGCTAACAGCTTTAGGAACGTAGGATTTTCGGTACAATAAAACGGTTTAATTTTAATTTTAACTTTAACCGGTTGTTGATGGGGATACGGCATACGGATACTACTACACAGAGTTATTCTGTTAAACTGAGAAGCTGTTATTTTTCAAACAGTTGAGTTTCCCACTAGTATGTAAAGCCAAATATTTAATAATAAAAAATGTTGGGTGAAAAGATGAATTTCTGTAAAAACGTGTTATTACTTTCACTATAGACAACGCAAAATAGGGTTATTTCACGTGAAATTAAAGTACTTATTTATTTAAATTTATATACATTACCTAAGAAAACAGTTAACACGTCATTTTCGTTTGTCTGATAATAGTTATCAAATTGATTAAAAAAATATAATGATACAACATTTTTTAATATCTATATACATTTCAATATAAAAAATTAAATGAATATATATATATATATATATATATATATATATATATATATATATATATATATATATATATATATATATATATATATATATATATATATATATATATATACAGGGTGTTTCCAAATTGATGCGAAAAATAAGGGGTGTCTTTTTATTAAGTTTTTCTTGAAACCCCTTCTCCTCCAAGTTACAGCCCTTTGAAATTTTTGAAACTAATTTTAAAACAACGAATATTAAAATAAGTAAATAAACAATTAATACTATATATCTTCCAATTTTTTTAAAACTCAAACTCAATTTTTTATACTGTTTCTTTACCGAAATTTTATTAGCTGCGTTATGTTATGGAGTTCTTAAAATCACTCCCTGTGTAGCAATAAAAGTTCTATCGTCTAACGTCCCAAGGCGTGATAAATAATGATATTTATTGATTCTTGCCGTGGCATTGACATTTACGTAAAGACCCTGATAAAATTTGTGAGAAATGACTAGTTTATAATTCCTAAAACATCTTAGTAAATTCTTATAGAAGACTCCTTTCTGATTTCTAAAAGTTTCACTTCAGAGTGACAAAAGATTTACGACACGCTTATTATAATTTCTTAACCCTTTGTTTCCTTTTCATATCGACAAAATTTGAGATTTATACACTACGTAAAATAACGGGGTAAAAATACAATGCATTTATACTAGTGTGCTCGCTCTCGCTCACAGCTTTGGGAATGTAGGATACTATCGATCGACTATCCAGTTTAAAATACCTGAAGCCGTTATTTTTAGAGGTTATTATTAAATAACGTTAACGGCTTCAACTGTTAACAGAAAATAACTGTTTTTTCCATCACTAGACAACATACTACCTAGTTCCGTACTGAGATGGCGATCGTACATCTCACAATGTTTTTGGATGCTGGCTACCTTAGCCGAATTACGTTAGGTGTATTCTGACTGTTCGAAGACACTGTCGACCCCCAGACCTCTACACGCTGCCGTCTCGCAGGGTCAACACTCTACCAACACTCTACAACACTCTACAATACACAGCAGACATATCACCAGGGCTCGGATTATATACAATTCGCATATTTTTTTGCATAAGTTGCGTATTTTGCCTAAATTGCATATAAACATGCATTTTGCATTATTTGCATATTTTACAATTTGTAGCGGTTTTCGTATATACCAAAAGCCATATACTTGTTTCAATGTAAGCAACTGCTAAGGTAAATGTATAGGCCGTTCAAATGTAGCTGGCGCAAAGGAGATTCCAAATTCCTGGTATTGTATAGTTCGAGCGCTTCACTCAGATATAAGACAGTGCGCTAGACAGAGTGAGATACCTCTGGGTTCTTAGAATCTACCGCCTCCTAGCTTCGTACGTACTATACCTACATGAAACTAGTAGCTAGTAGGTGAGAGTATAAAAACAAATTCTTGGAAAAATTGTCGGTAATGGCGCTCTTCTTTTGTACTTTACATCAACGTGAGATAAATAGCAAAATGCAATTTGTAGGTATTGTATAAATGTAAAATTCGTAATAACTAGGGTTTTACGTTCGCCTCTTATAAAAACTGTGTCTGGAATTCCCAATAATAATAATAATAACTGCAGCATGTAATGAAAGGACTGAACGCCAGGTAATTTTATTCGTATCCTAAGTCTCGTAAGAAGACATTAATGGGGATTAGGGCTGATTTATTTACATGCCAGTAGTGTCTAGAATTGAAATAATTTGTTTCTTTTATTTAGTTTGCTTGTGCTGATTGTGCTTAGTTGCACGCACAGTGAATTTACTTCATCTTTAGACAGTGTTAGTGTAGGGTTGTTTTTAATATTTTATACTGTAGAAAAATGTGTTCCAAATTGCCAAGCTGAATACGGCCACACTCAGGGCTTTCTGTAGATGGTGACCAAGTTTTTTGTAAACCATGCGGGAAAGTGGTAAGTTTCTTTTTATTTTAAGCAACTGATCTATTTTCTTGGTTTTTCTAACCTTCGCCATTAATCAGCCCAATATCTATTTGCTAAATTTTCCGACACATGATTTTTATAATCGAAAATTATAAAATTTAATCGAAATCAAAAATTAAATAAAGGATTAAAAAATACTTTGCAGTTCTTAAAAAAATGACTGAAATACAAATTAAAAATATAATACTTTATTAGTGAATTTTCTTAAACAAAATTCACTAATGAGGAGATCCCGACTTTCGAATTTTGAAAAAATTTCTTCAAATGAGCGCTAATTAGGACCCCTGGAACCCAAATCCGAGGTCGGTTTCAGACTTTATATGTTTATATATATATATATATATATATATATATATATATATATATATATATATATATATATATATATATATATATATATATATATATATATATATATATATATATATATATATGTGTCACACCTATAACTAAAAAAATAATGGACCGATTTTGATAAAACTTGATGAGTACCTTTCCTTCACAAATGGCTTGGATAAGTTCGTTAGCCAGGAAAATCCATTTAGGTTTTCCCGGAAAATTTTGTGTTTTCTTTCAAAAAAAATCGAACAAAATGTATTTCTCCGGAATTAACAAAGTAAGGGCAACCACACACGGGTTTATATCGTTATGGGTAAAATACCGACGAAAATTTAGCGCTATAGGTTAAAGGACAAAAAAGTTACAGGCATTTAAAGAGCAATAAATTTGGGTTTTCCTCAAAACGTCAAAATCGCGAATTTAAACGTAAAAATTGGTAAGTACCTTCCTTTTGCAAGTGGATTGAATAAGTTCGTTAGCCAGGAAAATCCGCCGAGGTTTTCCCGGAAAATTTTATCTATCCTTTCGAAAAAAAATAATTATATCTCCAAAATTAACAAAGTAAGGGCGGGTTTATATCATTACAGGCAAGTTACCTACCAAAATTTAGCTCCGTAAGTTAAAAGACAAAAAAGTTACAGGCATTCAAAGAAAAATAAATTTGGGTTTTCCTAAAAACGTTAAAATTGCGATTTTAAACGTCAAAATTGGTAATATTTAGGCAATGAACCTGACACTAATATGAGCTATGGAAGGAAAATGTCTCAAGAATAATGTTTTACAAAGCCTGAAGTCTTAGTTTCAATCGTCATTGTCCTTCATTTTACTAAAATATTCCCAGAAAATTCATTTCAAATAGACCCTTTCTCTGATGTTTTGGCTGTCTGTTTAGTTAAGTTGATGCTTTCGCTGTAGGTTTAGTGAAGTTTATGGTTTAACGGTCTATAATTTTTAGCTAATTTTCGTAGAACAAATTCGTTACTGCATTTTATCATTTTTATAGAAATAAGATGCATGTTTGTAAGAAATAAATCTGGACGCAGTAAGTGCGTTTTGATAGCGAATTTTCATTAAATCCTCCAAATTTCAATAACTCATTTGCTATTAACGTAAGTTTTTTTGGTTAGGAAACCAACATTTAACTATATTTTCGGAAAATTTTTGTATGAACGCAGCAAGGGCGTTTTGGTTGCGAATTTTCATTAAATGTTTCAAATTTCAATAACTCAATTTGCTATTAACCTAAGGTTCATTGGCTAGGAGACCAGTTTTCTCAGAAACATTTAAAGTTTATTTTCCGAAAAGTTTTGTACATTTTCAAATAATTATTTTGATAAAATATGATACATTGTTCCTACTATATAGGTTATACCGGTAACCAAATTGATGCCTGCTCGCATTAGAGCGATATATTTGTAATTAAAAACATTTTAATGAAAATTCACTTCCATAACGCACTTGCTGCGTCCAGAGTTTTTTATTATTCAATTCACGGATATTCTATAAAAACAAAATTAATTTCTATTTATACGAAAAAAAAATTAGATGCCTGTAGTAATATTGATATCTTTTCGAACATATTTCAAATGCAAGGAAATATTTCATAAACTAACACTGTAAGACACCTCTGTATAAAAGAAATTGTGAAAAACGAAATTCAAATAATACATCCCAAGCATCAATACGCGAATGTTGGGGACATCAAACAAAAAAAGCAGAAGAGGATACCTTTAAATTTGACTTATGCAAGGCAATGGTTGCTTCTAACACTTCACTGAATAAACTAAATAAACTAAAGAACGATGTAGAAAGGTCTAGCATCTCTATGGACAGTATAAATAGGCGAGCCGCACATAGAGTAAGTCAGACAGTAGTGAGTAAGTGTTGATGTATATAAGGGATCATAGAAGGCGTATCGTGGAATATAGTTCTATGCACATTTAGTAATAGAGAGAAATATTTTAATTGACAGTGGTGTCGGAAAATAGTTGGTTATAATAAATTAGTAGTTTCAAAAGCTATGTTTGTTAGTCAACAAATCTAGAACCCCGAGGAACGTAACAAATGGTGTCAGAAGTAGGATTTTTAAGCTGCTAGAAGATATTTTTCAGAACATTCGTTGAGCAACGTGTAAATTTCTTGAATATCTGAAGGGTTAGTGTCAGAAGTTACCGACTTACTGTATTGGGACAGAACAGTCAATATGGACACCCAGCTATTGGAATTGGTTAAAGAAATAAAATAGGAAGCGAGAAAAGGAGATAAAGAAGTGAGAAAAAGAGATGAATAGCCAGAAAAAGAGATAAAGAAGCCAGACAAAGAGATGAAGAAACAAAGAAAATTTTACACAAACAGGCCAGCAGAATGAAAAATATTACTTTATTTACACCCAGCTATTGGAATTGGTTAAAGAAATGAAGGAGGAAGCGAGAAAAGGAGATAAAGAAGCGAGAAAAAGAGATGAAGAGCCAGAAAAAGAGATGAAGAGCCAGAAAAAGAGATGAAGAAGCGAAAGAAGAGCTGACAAAAGAGGTGAAGAAGCCAGACAAAGAGATAAAGAAACAAAGAAAATTTTACAAAAACAGACCAGCAGAATAAAAAAAATTACTTCATATGTGGACGAACGTATAAAGCAGGTAAAAGACGACATCTTCAAACAAGTAGAAAGTCGAGCAAACGGTATCAATGACGATACCAAGGGAAACATCAGATTCGAAGATATCCCGGCCGTAAGAATTAAGGTCCCCACATTTGATGGCTCAGTCCCATGGAGTATTTACCTACGCCAGTTCGAAGTCGCTGGTTGGGGAGAGATATAGAGAAAGCGACGTCGCTATTTGTAGCTCTCAGAGGAGATGCCCTAGATGTGCTTCAAGGTATTACCAGGGAAGTGCGGTTGAGTTTTGACAGCATTAGACATCAATTAGAGATGAGGTTTGGCGACCAGCATTTACAGTTGAAAAATCGTTGTCAGAAATCGGGCGAAACTCTCCAACATCTCCACGCCGACGTTATTAGACTGACACGATTAGCCTACCCCATAGCTCCGATGAAGTTTTTAAACCAGCTGTCGCTGCAAAGCTTAATTGACGGCATTAGAGATACCCAACAGGCGCTGAGGATGGCAAGAGACAAAAACTTGAACGATGCTTTGAGATATTCTTTTCAACTTTAAAAGATAAAGCACCATGGAAAAGAAATTTATTCCGGCTCTAATTTGATGCGTTACTTGACCCCCACTCTTGCAAATCTTATCACCGTTCAGGGGTTCGTGTTGCCATGTTGAAAATGAGCCTAAAAATCTTCCCCTTGAAAACAAAATTTATCTATTTGAGCAATTTTAAAATCACGATAAGTGCTCTCAAACGTGCCTGTTTCGTTTCCAAGTGGCCAGTTTGCATGATAGATTAGCATTTTGGAAGGGGTAATAATATATCTAAAAAAAAAATAGTCACAGAACATTCGAATTATAAAACAACTTTGCTGGTTCGTTGTTCAATTGACAATATATTAATATCGAGGAATTTGTTAACATTTGTGGGGAGATGTGCATGGTATATACGTTTCCGATTCATGATTGTCAGAATAACCATCAGATCTTGATGTGACAACAAAGGTTTCCGTTAATCAACTTTAATAATTGTGTTATCTAAGGTTCAAGGGAGGAGCCGCTAGTTGCTAGAGCACAATATACCCCCCGTTTCTCTTAAACTCTCTCATACACATGGAGACGGCCATTCTAACTTAACCTTTAGCCAACCTCGCTATCTGTACCGTGGTATTGACTGCGCCAAGTTACAACATCTAATTCCAATATTAACTTTGACTTCATAATTTGCTATATTACCAACCTGACAGTGTTGCGCTAACACTACTTCAAATTGGAGGATAATACGGTAATAATTCTCCCAGAGACTAATTCATGTAAGAACATCTTACGCTTTGTGTATTTATGTGTAAAGTTGCTGGTGGTTTTATTGCCAATAATGAGTTGTTCCTTCGGAAAGTTATAACATAACGAACCGCTGATGACGTAGATGATGATTATTAGTTGATATACAGCTGTCCTGGAACATGTGAATAGTATCTCGAATTCAGAGAGATTACGACAAGAGCTATACATATTTGGACAATTTTTATAATATGGGCTTTTTTGCTAAACTAACCCCCAAAATGGTAATCGCAAAAACAGTTTTTAATTAATCGCTTCATTATGTGGGGATTGAAATCTGTAATGAACTTTGATAAATACGCCTATAACAAGAACCCAATTTACCACGCCTATACAAATCTTCGTAAAAATGCACTCATGAACAGATCGCGACATCGACGATTTTTCACAAAATCTCTTCAAATGAGCGTATATTAGGCCCTCTAGAACTCACATCCAAGGTAGGTTTTAATATATATATATATATATATATATATATATATATATATATATATATATATATATATATATATATATATATATATATATATATATAAAGCCGGACCTCTAATACTGCTTCCACATTTGGGGTGCCGCTGCCGCTTCTACACTCGATATCCTGGACTCCATTCAGAAGAGAGCTATACGTCTCATCAGTGACCCTACCATCACCTAAAGACGGCTATCCCTTCCCACAGACCAGCCGTTGGTGACCTCTCTCTCTCTCTCTCTCTCTCTCTCTCTCTCTCTCTCTCTCTCTCTCTCTTTTATAGATATCTGCACGGGCACTGCTCAGAGGCGCTTTCTTCCATAGTTCCTCCACCTGCTGCCCCCAACAGATCTACCAGGGGAACAGAGCGAATGCACCCTTTTACTGTCCAGGTCACCAGGCATAGAACATCTTGTTAATCCCGCTCTTTTGTCCCGAGGACTTCCAAGTTGTGGGATTCCTTGCCGGCACATGTTTTTTCTTCTCCTCCTACCTTCAAGTCCAGAATTAACAAATTGCCTCTTTCCTCCTTGTCGACACCCACGGTACGATAGTATTTAGGCTGTAAGCCCTCCTTTGGAAATGGCTTGGATAAGTTCGTTATCCAGGAAAATCGGCACAGGCTTTCCCCGGGAAATTTTGTGTTTTCTTTCGGAAAAAATTATATCTCTGGAAATAACAAAATAAGAGCAAATAAACTTGGTAGGCGTGTTTGTACTATCAAGAGTGAATCATGTACCAAACCAAAAATTTAGCTCTATAGGTTTAAATACAAAAAAGTTATAGGCGTTTAAAAAAAATTGGGGTATTCCTCAAGACGTCAAAGTCCTGATATGAAACGTCAAAATTGGCAACATTTAGGCAAAGAACAAGAAACAAATACGAGTTATGTAAGAAAAATGTCGCAAGAAGAGTTTTCTGCAAACCCTTAGGTGTCAGCTTCAACCGTCATTGTCCTTTTAGTTTATGGTTTAGCGATCTATAATTTTTAGCTAATTTTCGTAGAAAAAATTCGTTAATGATGAGAACGCAACTTTTGAATTTCAAAAATGTTTCTTTAAATGAGTGCAACCTAGGCCCCCTAGAATCCATATTCAAATCTAGTTTCAGATTTTATCTGTTTACATATATACAAGGTGACGCATTTCTACGGTAAAGCTTAATAAAATTGTTATTATACAAGATACGAGAAAAAATTGTGTACATAATTATAGGTCTTGCGCTGCATCTTATAAAATTATTTTTACAGTCACAGTCTGGCCCATAAGTCGTTGGTGATACTTACATTTTTTTTCGAACATCCCTTATATAATTGCATTTTTGCATTTTTTTTATCGAAATGTGATGCCTATTTGTGAGAAAAAAATCGACACGCAGTAAGTGCGTTTTGGTACGTAGCAAATAACAGTTGCTTCTTTCATCCTACTACTTTTTAGTAGTTTTTAAGTTACAGTTCTTATAGTGAACAAAGTTTCTTTAAAAAACTGTCGCGAAATGATAAATGAATGGTATATCAGTTTTGATAAAAAAGAAATATAATAAACGATGAACTTATTCATTTCACAGACAGTCAGAAATTATAAAAAAAATATTGTTTACAGATAAGTAGATAGGAATTTTCAAATCCTCTGAAAACAATTTGTCCTGCAATGGCACACTTAAACATTGATTGTAGAGAAAATGGGACAAGTTTGTCAAAATTTTACTTCACATCAAAATCTCAACAGTTAGGTATATGCAATGTTATGTAGTGCTATCGGGGCGGCAAGATAAAAAATATTGTAAAAGTATGCCGCTTAGACGTAAGAGACCGTGCCGTTACCCGTGAAATACCCTGTATATATATATATATATATATATATATATATATATATATATATATATATATATATATATATTTGGAAGTAACCTTATGTAGGTCAATGATAGCTACATTTAAAAATATGTTTAGTATACAGGCTGCCCCAAAAAAAAAAGAGTGGCACATCAAAGTTATGGTTTTTCTTATAGAACTGCCTATCTTTGACGGAAATTTTTAAGATCCACCTCTATAAGAGTGATATTTTGATTTTTCGATATTTGTGAAGGTTTGAAAAAATATATTTACGTACAACAAATAATGTTGTTAATAAATTCTTTTGTAACCTGAAATATTAGGATCATTGATCTATCACTTAACGCATTTGACAGTTTTGAATAGTGTACAGGGCGCTAAAATTATCCTGATATGCTATGCGTACATTTAACTTCAATTATAAGGAACCTCGGTGGTTCAGGGGTAAGAACGTTTGCCTCGGAACCGAAGGGTACTGGGTTCGATCCCAGGATACTCCTTTCACTTTTTCAGTACAAACTGTAAAATTAACATCAACCGAGGTTCTGGCATTGTATTTGAGCAAGTTGAATGTCTGCACGCTCCGCCCTTCGGAGGGGGTGTAAAGCCGTCGGTCTCGTGTCCATGCGATGTTGGGCACCTTAAAGATCCCTACCCTCCTTACAGAAAGGCAGGGGTTTGGCAGAATTTCCAGGATAATGAGGTGAAACTGCTCCCTGGCGTCGGTGATTGGCCATAGTCGCCGAAATAGGCCGACGTTAAAGAAACAAAACACACACACACAACTTCAATTATCTTGGTTATTTTAAATACAACACCCTGTATTTTATTTATTCATCAGTTTGCCATTTTTATTCTTTTTAAAACTACTATACCATTGCATATTATTTTTTCTCTCTCTTAGGGCTCGTTCGCGGCCTCGCCGCCCCGATAGCACTACATAACATTGCATATGCCTAACTGTTGAGATTTTGATGTGAAGTAAAATTTTGATAAACTTGTCCCATTTTCTCTACAATCAATGTTTAAGTGTGCCATTGCAGGACAAATTGTTTACAGAGGATTTGAAAATTCCTATCTACTTATCTGTAAACTTTAATTTTTTTAATAATTTCTGACTGTCTGTGAAATGAATAAGTTCATCGTTATTATATTTCTCTTTTATCAAAACTGATATACCATTCATTTATCATTTCGCGACAGTTTTTTAAAGAAACTTTGTTCACTATAAGAACTGTAACCTAAAAACTACTAAAAAGTTGTAGGATGAAAGAAGTAACTGTTATTTGCTACGTACCAAAACGCACTTACTGCGTGTCGATTTTTCTCCTACAAATAGGCATCACATTTCGATAAAAAAATGCAAAAATGCAATTATATAAGGGATGTTCGAAAAAAAAATGTAAGTATCACCAACGACTTATGGCCAGCCTGTGAGTGTAAAAATAATTTT